>MU383869.1:0-352982 GCA_022495065.1 Xylaria telfairii
ATAATATATTAAATTAATTTTTTTATTTTAATATTTTTAATATAAAAAATATATAGTTTTTTAAAGCTTAGTTATAATAATAGTTTATATTTTATTTATTAATACTAAATTTATTAATAAAAATAAAAAAAATAAAAAAAAAGTTAATAATTTAATATAAGTAATATATTTATTTAATTAAGTTTTATTATATTATTTTTATTTTTATTTTTTTTTATAACTATTTATATTTTTTTAAATTCTTTAAAATTATATTTATAACTATATATATATTATAATAAATAGTTAAAAATTATTATATTTTATTAAAATATAAATTAAGGTATATTTTTAGCTTTTTAATTAAAATATTTAAAACTTAAAAAAATAATTTTATTACGTTATATAAACTTTAAAATTTTTTAAACTAGTTTATAGTATTTTGTAATTAATACTGCTGTTTATAACGTTATATAGTTTGCTTGTTATAGCTAAGCTAAACAGCGATTTTAGTAGTGGATTAATTTTTTTTAATAATTATAGCTAATAAGTTAAATTATTAAAAGTCCGTTAATTTATTATTAATAGTTATATTAAAAATAAAAAAAATAATAAATCAATTAATTTAAATAAATAATATATTTTAAAATAAAAAGTAATAAAATTAATTAATATATAATTTTAATTAAATAAAGTAATTTTATATAAATAAAGCAATTAAAATTAAAAAATATAATTAATATTAAAAAATATAATTAGTAATAAAAAATATAATTAAAATTAAAAAACATAATTAACACTAAAAATATAATTAATAATAAAAAATACAGTTAAAATTAAAAAACATAATTAATATTAAAAATATAATTAATAATAAAAAATATAGTTAATAATAAAAAATATAGTTAAGATTAAAAAACGTAATTAACATTAAAAAACACAATTAAAATTAAATAAAGCAATTTTATATAAATAAAACAATTAATATTAAAAAACATAATTTTATATAAATAAAGCAATTTTATATAAATAAAGCAATTAGTATTAAAAAACGCGATTTTATATAAATAAAGTAATTTTATATAAATAAAGCAATTAAGATTAAAAAACGCAATTAAGTTTAAAAAACGTAATTTTATATAAAAAAACGCTATTTAAATGTTAACAGCTTAATTTTTATACTAAAAACATAGTTTAAGTGGCAAAAGCACTGGTTTAATAAAATAAAGCGATTATAAATAAAAAACGCGATTTTTAACAAGTTTAAAAGCTAGTTTACGTGGTGTTATAGTTAAAGAAAGTAAGTATCGGTGTGTACCTTAAATTTGTGTGTGTGTTGTATGTAAATTCTGGGTGGAGACTGACACTTCGATTCGAAACTAGTGTAACGCCGGTGACAGGAATATGAGCAGTACCTGTTACTGTGCATTAGTACTCAAGCTCACTAAACATCCCTAAAAACTGTACCATGCATGCAGGTGGTCAATTGTAAGTTCGACGCGTAATGAGAACCTTAACCTAAAGTAGGTATGTACATCATCAAAGATCAAAAAGGACTCGCATTTTCCAAACCCCGCAGGCTTGCTAACTATCAATCTAGAATATAGCTCCGTTGAGATGCCATCGTTGAGATCCGGGGATGGCATCTCGACGTACCCGGCAGCATTAACTTCTTAGTGCTGGATAGAGGTCACGGCTCAGCAGGAATTGCGGTACAGTACTGTACATACAGTAACCAGCCGATACCGGCTCACGTCATAACCAGCAGTTCACATGCCACCACGACACACACCACACCATCCCCGTCACGCCGCAACGGGATAGGCGGGTGGCCCACGGCCATTTCCGCGGAGGAGCACGGCTAAAGTGCTTGCGCACCCGGAAGTGTCTCTTCCTCGGCGTCAGGATTCGACCACGCCCCAGAGCTCAAACAGACCGCCTGACGAATCGAAGCCCGCTATTCCGAAGCCCCCCTCCCGGGGCGCAAATCTCAGGACGCAGTAGTCTCGCTCGGCGACGCGGGGTATGGGTAAATAAAGCAATGGGCGCGCCGCAGCGTCGAGTCAAGCTGAACGGCTCAGTCACTTTTGTACATTAGCACGCGAAAGAGGTTGGTCTTGTGACTCCAAAGCAGCCAATGAGAATACATTAGGCCGTGCGGCTTACTTGCTCGAATGCCGATTCTATCAGCGAAAACAGATGATCTATGTAGTTCTAATCCCTCGTGAGAAGTGGTGGCTTCGCCCCGTCGGATCGAAGAAGCTCATGAAAACTCCCACGTGTGTTTCTAGATTTCCCCGGCATGTCCTGCAACGCCAAACTCTAAACGGTCGATTACGCGTCGCTAATATCTAAAGTAAACACTGAAACCCAAAAGCGCCAAAACAGGTAGAAAAATACGAAGAAAGCGAGTAAGAGATCTTAACAGTCCGGCACACTGACAGGAATGTTCAAGGGTACGCTCGTGGCTAATCCGCTGAGACTCGTCTCCTTGAACTCGTTCCTCATGCCCTGGGCCGTGAGCCGCATGGCACGGATCGCGTCATCAAGGCTCACCTTCTGGGTGCCAGTATGGGAACTCAGCGCCAGGTTTGCACTAGAAATTGCCTTGATAGCTCCAAGCGCATTTCGCTCAATACATGGTGCCTGAACCAGGCCACCAATGGGGTCACAGGTTAATCCCAGGTTGTGTTCGATGCCTATCTCAGCTGCCTGCTCGATCGTCTCCGGGCTGGCGCCCATACACGCTGCAAAAGCGCCCGCTGCCATTGAGCAGGCAACGCCCACTTCAGCCATGCAGCCGCCCTCGGCAGCACTGATAGTAGCCCCTCGTTTATAGAGCATGCCGATGGCTGCGGCCGTCAGCAGGAAAGTCAGGATGTCGCGTTCCGGGTCATCGCTGATGAACTCGATAGTGTATTTCAGCACGGACGGGATGATTCCTGCGGCCCCGTTAGTGGGCGCCGTCACGATGCGGCCACCTGCTGCATTGGTCTCGTTGACTGCTATTGCGTAGACAGTAAGATAATCCAGAGCGGGGAGGGCAGTCCGTCGAGGTAGAGAGGGCATGATCGGGTGATAAATTGATCCGTGAATACGGGGGGGCCCTCTTTTGCCATTCGTCCCCTTCCGAGTGAGGGCCATCGTCGCTGATTTTGCTTTTTCCGCTGCTTGAAGGCCTTCTGCAGCAGCTGAGACAGTGTCCACTTCCCCAGACTTTCCAGACGATAGCTGCCCCCGGACGTCCGGTCCCGTGAGGTTCTGACTAGATGGGTAGAGGCCCCGCGTTAAACGGTTGTACAAGGCTGGCGCACGCCTGTGTAGCTTCAATGAGCCCGGCAGAGTAGTATCGAGAGGTGCTTGCACACCCTCGAGGATACTCTGGTCCATGACATCCCAGATGCGGAGCAATTTCTCTTGAATCTCCGCATCTGTGTAGCCGTGGCTTTTCTCATTCTCATATACCAGCTGAGCAATCGTCAAGTTGTACTTGTTGCATAGGGCGAGCAGGCTCTCCCCATCGCGGAACGGATAACGAGGCTTCTGGGCACCGGCCTCCGTGCTGCTAGGCATGGCATCCACTGCAGCTGAGCTAACATGAGGGCTCATGGATTGAGAGTCAACTAATGCGGATGACTCGTCACCAGACTCGAGGGGTTTAATCTCAGACCCAGCACGTCGACCTCCTGCCGCATCTGCGCGTCTGATTTCCTTGTAAAACATATTTTCGGCCAAATCCGCCGGGCTTCCGCCACTATTCTCGACTTGCAAGTCCTTGGATTCTGGTTGACTTACTTCGGCGGCCTTTTGGGTAGTGGGAGGCGCACTAGAAGCTTTTGAAAGCGCCCCGTTCACGACGAAGCCACCGCCTACGCTGAATAAGTCATTTGTTGCCAGCATCGTGCCCTCCTTGTCGAACACGGTGAAACGCATGCCATTGCTGTGTAGTGGGAGCTTGCGTCCCCATTCCCATTTGAAGTCTCGCTCGTAGTCGAAGTCGATCTCTTTACCCGTGCCCTCAGGAAGCCCACGGCCAAGATAAAGCTTCTTCTCCTTTTTGATCTGGGCAAAACGAGAGGGCACATAGGAAGTATCAACGCTCTCGACATTGGCACTCTCGAGTCCTAGAAGTAGTGCAGAAGGGGTCACTGCGACAGGCGAGATTAGTGACCACCATCCCAAAGGCCCCTTTCTATCGTCGAAAAGACGAGACCGGGAAGAGAATACTCCGAGGACTACTTACTGTGGCCCTCGCCAGTGAGCGCAAGGCTACCATAAATAGCTATGCGGATCTTGTGGACTTTGTGAAGGAGGTCGGCTTCCCTGAGGTCGGCAACAAAGATATTACCAGCTCGCATTGGCCCGACCGTATGCGAAGACGACGGGCCAATGCCGATGGAGAATAAATCAAAGGTTGATATAACAGCATGTTCGTGATCGGCTTCACTATAAGTGCCCAGCTGAGACTCTCCGCCGCTCTCCGCGCTCTCTGCGCTCACCGCATTATCGTCGCTGAAAGATCGCGTTTGTCTGAGTTGCAATGCATATGTGGGAACTCGTAGCCGTTGTGCCTGTGCCATGCAGTTAGGCCTCGATCGCCATCCCACTGTTGAATGTAGGCGGTATTGATTTTGCAAGGCGCGTCGCAACACCCCAAGGCGTTGCGCGACTCCGGGCCTCATCTTGAAGCCGACTTCCCGTATGAATGCCGCGCGAGATCGGTGTTGAACCAGAAGAAAGAGGGCCTAGTTGATGTCCAGGACGATAAAATCTTGGTCACTTAGATAGTGACACAAGACTCCGGGGACCCTCAAAATCAGTTAGAAAAGTAATTGTCGTAGGCACAATTAACATTTAACAGCTGAAAGTATGCATCCTCAACGATTGATAATGGGTTATCGGCCAATGAGAGCCCGCTCATTTCCAAAGCCGAGAGAACGCCGAACACCGGCGTCTCTGACACATAGAGCTGTACGTTGTACGGCTTGCGGCACGTGACCGGCCTATTCCCCGACTCCCGAAGAGCACCTTTGAATTACACTACGTAAGAGGTATCTAAAGGAAAGCATGCGAGACTAAACAGAATAGACAGAATAATATCACACCGAGCTTTGCAGTAACTATATTAGCTTAGCTGTTCTTATTAAAGAAGAAGAAGAAAACAGCAATAGTCGCTCAAAACTGTAGGAACAGTTCCATCATTGTCGAAACCCCCCTATATTGTCCACATGAACTCAAATATGTGGTAACCTTGTATGAGGGAGGCCTGGATTGTATTTCTTGGCTTTTGCAATACTTGATGTGCATTCTAGTGGTTTCGAGTTAGACTTGCAAATTTAACCCACAGTTTTAATTATGATCCTGAAGAACAAAGGACATCTATATGTATAATTAGAGACTCGCCACGAAGGCCGTGACAGGAGCCAATAATTACATACTCATACCGGAGACCCTGAAAATTTTCATGGCTTCCATACTAACTCAAACACTGTTGATACTATACGTAATGTATAGCGGGAACCTACATCCGAAACTGGGACCTACATATCATAGACATATTCATATGAGTGTAAGACTCTATGGGAAGTTTTAGCTCCCGGCTTACTGGCATATTGTCTGATCCTCCTGGACAGGGAGGTAGGCAACTGGGAGCAAGGTTATTTAGAACATATAGTCTCTAGATCTCCTACTCCGGCAAAATAGGGAAGGCCTTCATCGCTATCTTGACACCCTAAAAGCTTATTGCAATCTAGATATCCTTCTAAAAACTTTACCACGAGCCCTTGCTGCGTCCGACCTTTCTCTTATCTGCATTCATCCACGCAAGGCTAGCATTTAACATATGCGTATAAATATTAAGCTTTTTTTTTTCAAACATCTACCTGCAGTCTATGTCTTGTGAAACGCTTTAATATCCTGAAGCTTCTGGAGACACAGCAGATTGAAAAGGTAAGACGCGTCTATCAGTATCATATTCCTCAAATACAAGGTCCTTGCTTGAAGAAATGATTGCATGTCATGGGTTTGATGCTGCTGTGTCAGGGAAGAGCTTTGGTCGCGTTTGGCACTCTAAACTTCCTCGTTGCTTCTAGTTTGATTTCCATTGTCTCCGGTATTGTATACCTCCAGCTCTCTAGCTCCAAGGTATACATAGCACCAAGGATATATCAATATTTTTTGCCGCACAGGCCATTGCCCGGGGTCACACACTTTACACTTTGCTATAGTGTTACGGAGCATCTAGCAGTTTAACCTGTGCGACTTGAGTGTATGACTCGACAGAGATATGGTACTATACCGCATGCTACGTGCCACATAGGAGCGTGCCTATAGAATCTCGCCAGATCATGAAGCATGTAGCATTGGGGGCGGGCAAGAGGCCGTGGGAATTACTGGCCCGTCAATAGAAGTGTGGGCTAGGCATTTCGATTTTGAAAACTCTCTTAGTCCTATAGTATCCAGGTTGAACGTAAAGAGGTAATAGGTGTAAGAGCTTCGTATTCTTGACTTGGTTGGTTTTTGTAGAGGCCTATATATTGGGCAGTAACCTAGATCAACTAATGTTGATGCTGGTCGTTCATTTCCTATATTAGGTACTCAATCTAATATGCTTAGCCCTGGCTCCGTGTTATTTGTAAACGTCCCACCACGAACCTTTCTTACCAGCACACACCACGCACCACCTCTCGTTTTATTAACCGGTACAACACAGAAAGGGGTTTGGTGAGGAATGTCCTGATAGTGGCATTGTCAAATTTATAGATTGAAAGAGCCCCTTTATCATAGACCACATTACTACTTCTGGTTGCTTCACACACATACCGGGACATGGGAAACAGCAGGCATTACGTCGAGGCTATATGCTTGATTACTATCACATATATCCTCTATTCGGACATGTTTACAATATGCTCATATGTTTCATGCAAGATTCCCAACCCGAATCTTCCGCATAAATCCCCACCCCTCCACACGTACGTCGCGCATCTATAGAATCCGTGATATAATATATAAAGTTTTTGCGCCGAAACAATGATTTCACCAAACCCTTTCATTTTAAAAATTCTTTATCTACTTAAACACACGAGGCTTGAAGTGGATGTTTAGAGGGGGCTTGTGCCAGATGACGTAGGCCTTCTGTCCGTCGATCCAGTCGCGGCACTCCGGGTCGAGCGTGAGGTCGAAGTTGAAGATGATTCTGGCGACGATCAGACGCATCTCGGCGTAGGCAAGGCTGTGCGGATATGTTAGTATTTGTGTAATTAGGAAGGCCATAGTTGACCATAGTCATGGGACAAGGCAAGTTGACTCACTTCTTTCCGATGCAGTTTCGGGGACCGGTGCTGAAGGCTTGCATGGCGTCGAACACATCAGTCTTGTACTTCGCGTCGCCTAACCAGCGCTCGGGGCGGAACTCCATAGGGTCGGTCCAGTACTTGTCCCAGTGGTTAATGGCCCATTGGAAGACGGAGACAACGGTCTAATAGCGTTTTCGTTAGTTTTCGAGTTTCTTTTCTCTATGTAATTCAATGGCAGAGGGGATCGACTTACATCCTCAGGGAGCGGGTCGCCATCGACAGTAGCTCCACCCTTGGGAACATCTCGAAGCATACCACTAGCCAGGGGAGGGTATCGGCGGAGGGACTCGTTCAGAACAGCCAACATATAGGGCAGTTCGTTGACAGTGTTGAGTAGAATTTCGTCTTCGCTCTTGAAGGTGGATCGGATCTCATGCTCGAGCTTGCGCTGGACTTCGGGGTATCTGGTGATGAGGTACAGAGCACCGGTCATGAGGGTGGCAGTGGTTTCGGAGCCGGCGATGACCAGCATAGAGGCGTTCATTGTTAGGCGGTCGATGTCGAGATCGAGCTCATCCTTCCTCTTGAGCAATCCCTCAATGAAATCAGGGCGCTCGCCACCGAGTTCCAGACGTTGCTGTACCTTTTCCTTGACGACGGCACGGTGCTGGGTGTTCTTGGAGGCAGCAGTCTTTCCGAGCCATTGAATGGGGGTGCTGAAGCCGATGTTGGCTAGCGCAATAAGACAGGCGTTCTCACGGATGGTGTCGGTGAGAAGACGGACCCACGGGTGGTAGTCACTCTGTTGCAGACAGCCAAAGCCACCGGGAGAGCCGAACGCGAGATCGCCAATGACGTCGAAGGTGGTGTAGTTGAGCCAGTCACGCATGTTTAGAGGGACGCTGGGGGCCTTCTCAATGTTTTCGCGAAGACGCTGAATCAGAAGGTCGACGTATGAGCGGATCAGAGGAGCTTGTTCGGCCATAGTGCGCGCACTGAAACCGTGGGCGAGCTGGCGGCGCAGAGCACCGTGTTCCTGACGTCTGGCATTGATGATATGTCTAGGGGGTTCGAGGAACAGCTTGTATAGGCGGTCGGACTTGGGGAATTCCTCCTCACCGGCCTTCTTGTGGCCGTAAATATCGTGCCAGGCCTGGGGACTGGCGTAGGCGAGCTCGTTGGGCGCAATGCGGACAACAGTGCCGTATTTCCTGTGCAGATCGCCGACGTGGAATGTGAGAGTGCCATTGAATAGATGCCAGGCACGTGGGAGATAGGAGGCCCGGTGGGAGATGGGGCCGGGGAACCTGTTAAGAGGGTGCAGGAAGAGGTTGTAAAACAAGGTCCCGAACACATATAGTGCGACCTGTAGGCAATTGTCTTATTAGCTTTGATTCCACGGTTTTTTCGACGCCTGGCATTCCGCGTCACCAGATTTTAGAGCAGGGCCCGATGGAGAGGCCAGCCGAGGACAACAAACGTACCGCAATGAGGCCGTAGTAGAGGATCGCCATTGTGGCTGTCTAGCCGACTGGCCTTAATTTACTAATGTCCAGATCACTCGGAATCTCTCATATAGGGGGTTCGAGGACGCCGCAGAATGTATCACCAAGCCGTATCCCCTTCGAATGCAGTGTGAATATACACCCAGCCAATTCGGAAGACCACGAGAGTAAACTAATCTGTGGGTGGTGGTTGATACTTAAAAGCGTATCTGGCACCCCATGCGAGTCGGTAACCCATGCTATTCGGCAACCCATCCTGGGCTACCCACACTGGGAGGGCAGAAGGGATGCTCGGAATCCTATAATAAGTGCACTCACTATATGACTGCACTAGACTTAAGTCGGTAATCGTTTCCTAGGAGGATAACACCAATTGCATGTGTCGTGATGGGCTAATCGATCTTATTTGTGTTTAGCAGGCTAAGATTCTCTGACCAAAGCCCTTGGCAGGATGACAGGTGTAAGCCGTGTCGCTTACTACATGTATGCTACTACCTGGCAGCCCACCTTTCTTCCAGTCGAACCACCAAGACTGGAACCACCAGTCGTACCAACACACAATTCTCAAACCTCGATTGTATTTTTAGAGTGGCCGCATCCAGTGCCTAATCCAACATCCGACAACCCCTTGCCGTGGGTCCTGACCTTAGGTAAGTAGTATACTATTCTCACATGTGAACCTTGCACAATATCTACCTTATCCATCCCACGGCACTTCATCTTACCGATATAGAATTGTTAAGGGCAAGATGCAACATCCCTGCTATATGTACTTTAGGACAATTCGAGGTTGGAAAAGTTGACATGGCTCTTTGTGATTGGCTATCAACCTTTACACAGAATATAGTATAGTTCTCTAAAGCTGGCTATATCTCTAGTGATGAATTGCATCTTGCTTTGTGGCCACTTGGCCATTTTATCTGAGTTGTGCAGTCAGTACTGGAGGAAGAAAGCGTCCATATTGAATAATAATTTTGATTGTCAGCAAACCGCAGCCCCTTAAATGCACAATTAATTACAGTAGAGAAGGATGGCGGCGAATGTGGTAATAGGTAGTTCAGCATGCCATTGTGGCGCTTCGCTGCCGTCGGCCTGGGACATGATAGCGCTATTCGTTACCTCCAGGTCCCTGACACAACACACACAGGGCTCCGAGTCGGCACCATCCGTAATAAGAAGTCCGATCTAGCCAATCAGCTGCAGCTTTGAAGCTCACATCATCTAATGCTATCTGATCAGCACTTTATAAATTTGCAGTTTCCGTCGGGAATTTAATTTTCAACATCTTCGCCGATGCCGAAGGTACTAGTATATAACAATCTGATAAATCTGGTGTTGAATACTACATAGGTATTGCACTGTTTTCCAAATGCCGTGGGAGCTGTGACAAAAATAGAGAGCCAGTAGAACCGACACTTGAGACGATCATGGCTGGGGCTTCAGCTTTTTATATTAGCGTCTTATATCTGGGGAAAAGTCGCGGTACCATTGATTGCATCGGAGTTCAAACAAGGTTAGACATGCACGATTCTAAGTGTAGCGGCAAACCCCGTTTGTTTCGACCATGCGATGCCACCACACCATCATCTTCTGCAACTTACACCTCTGAAATCGTATATTTATGTACTTACAGCATTCGTCGCTCGAAGTTCAGGCAGCTTGGTTAAGTATGAGGCGTTTTCAGCTGCCTTAAAAGCGCAATAATTTGAATAAGTTTAGATTCCATACAGAAATGCGACGTGGTCTCTTCCTATGTACTGCTTTGAGAAGTAGATGAGTCTGAAACAAACCGTTACTTGAGAGGTATAGTGCATAGAGCGGCTGGCCCGCCAGTAAGGATCGGCGCTCCCAAACTAATTTGCGCCGTGTCTGTATTTGGAATAAAATTTTACTAATCTTCTAGAAAAGCCGAAGAAGCTTGGTGGGAGGAATCTATTCCTTGCGTCGAATTTAGAGTGCACATACCGTAATTACACTATGTATTGTGGTGCAACTCGTGAATGTGGCCTATACTCCATGTTTATGGCATTGACTCCCCAATCCATATTGTTTGGTTTTAATATCAAAGTTGCTTGAAAAAAACACCAAGCTCAAGGTTTAGGTTGGTACTAGTAGAGTAATCTAGTACCGTGAGATTGGTTGCTGGTTGTACATTAGCAGCCTAGGCAGTACGATAACCTATTTAGTATTTAGTGGCCAATTGCGCAACGCAGATTATTAATAGCCCATATATACTAGTATACCTACTCTGCCCTGTGCTAATGTAGGCAGCCATCACAATTTGCATGCCAAAATCAAATGAATAGAAACCGACATTTCAAACCGGAAATAAAATATGTCGACGTAGTGTAATATTGCTGCGGCGTAAAATTGTTGCGGTACTGGTGCGGTATGTGGAATATATCACAGTGATCGCACTATCACTTCGTACAACACAGCAACGCTGATAAAGGACCAGTTATAACCCACTTATCGGGTTTGTATAGAGACGTCAAGCGACAAGCACTATATAGAACGAGAAGAAAAACAACGCTTGGATATACTGGCGACGGTTATGCTGCCCAACGAATCCCACTCAGGCTTCTGCTGCTCTGACTCCCTCTTCTGTGACGCCATAACTCCTTTTCAACCTCCCATGCAACCTTAATATGATCCAACGAATGCCATGTACACAGAACCCCATAGAACGTGTCATCGCAACAACAAGCAACGGCCGGCAGCTCTCGCCTTGTATGTAATTCGCAATCATCTGCCCACTCCTCCAAAGGTTTATTTTGGGCTCAGTGAAGGCGTTAATCCCGCTTCCAGGATTTACGCGCCAACTTTTACTCCGGGTGCTGCTTGTAGGCCCCGGTCGGCAGATGGCTTGGACTCTTCAGAGCCATTTGACGGATCTTCTGCTGCCTTGGGCATCAGCGGGTGGTTTTGATCATACCCAATAGATTTTACGATTCCGAGGCCTTTAGTGCGGCCTTCCCGGAACAACAGCCGATCCCCTGGAGCAAGATACTCGGGACGCTGCACGAAGCGGAATGCCACTGTCGCACGGTCACCCGTTCTAATGAATGGACGATCTACATCAATGATGGCACAGGTTTGCTGAACTGGCCCAACGTGGAGCATTGCCTGGTATTTCGTCTTAATAGTGGTCGCGTGTGAAAGAATGAGAACTTCGGCGATAAATTCTCGGGATACTTTAGGGGCTGGTTGACCTTCAATTTTTGGTAGCACCACCATGCCTTTCCTCACATCTTTTCGTCGTATTTTCTTGAGTGCGAAACTAGCAGACTGGCCAGCTGAAGCCGCCGGGACACCGATTCGTTTACGCTCGATGGACCGAACTTCAACATTAAAGATTAGCTCTTATTTTTTGATGATTGTCCAAAAGAAACCCCGACACAAGGTCAACAGTTCTCGGGACATCTAACAGCGTCTAATCGAAATCTGGGCCTCTATCTTGGACGGTGCCAAGGGAAAAAGAATGGGAGAGGAGGGGTACACTTACTAGTTGTTTGCATGAACTGGCCAAGTGAGTCAGGCCCAACAAGAATATTATCGCCCACGTGAATAACCCCAGACTTAACGATGCCACTAACAACAGTACCGACGAAGGGAACGGAGAAGGTATCATTGATATGAAATTCAAACGGTGCGTCTGAATCGTAACGACCATGGTGGGGAATGATGTTGAGGAAAGTCCGGACCAGATCCAAGTTTTGACCCGTGACGTTAGACACTTGGAATATAGGACATATCCTCTGGCTCACGAACTGGGTGGCTGTATTAATGCACTCCTCTCGGTTGTTGATGAAGATGGGCATCTTCTTGGCACCTGGAGACTTGAGGATCTTGGTAATCTGTTGAATAGTCTGCTCGAGGATATTTGGAGGGCAGATATCGATTTTGGTGATGACCACCATGATGGGAACATTCAGCGCCACGGCAATACCAAGGTGCTCTTTGCTCATTCCAATAAGCCCATTGTTGGCGGCGACCATAAGCAGGCAATAGTTGGGGCTGCTGGACAGTAATCCAAAGACAGTGGTTCTTAGATAACGCTCGTGCCCTGCAAGATCAGTAAAGGTGATCACTTTAGCACTTCGCTTGCCAATCTCTTCCCACGACAGCTTTCTACCTGGTGTGTCGGAGGTAATGACGTTCCCGACTGTGTCGAAACCCATGATTTCCATCCCCACTGAGCTTGTCCGGCCAGTCTCAATCTCGTGCTTATGGCGAAAGAGGTTGACACGGGCCTTGCCACGGCCATCGTCGAGGTCGCCCTTAACGAGCACGCCTAACATTGAACTTTTGCCAGCATCGACTGAGAGGAAATTAGCATGAGATCTGGTAGAAGATGAGCGACGATGGCTTACCATTCCCAACCACAGCAATTCGAGTTTCAATGACTTCCTCCACCGTCGTAGGCGCCTGCCGGATGAGTATCTTTCCAGTGCAGTCCTTATCTTTGTCTTTGATTTCGCTACCAGCTGCTGTTGACCCGGCCTCGTTTGGGCCTCCGACATTTTTGGTGAGAAGGACGTTGCAGTCGGCGCGGTGTGTCTTGGCCGCGTCCTCCAGCCGGGCGAGGGCCACATCCCACTCGGCACGGGTGAGTCGCATGGATTCGCCACTATTCTCGAAGCCAAGGTCGAACATGGCTTCGCCGTGTCCTTCGGCTAGTCGCTCGGCGACGTGGTCGGCGAGCTTGGCCTGGCTCGCTCCATCGTGTTCGGTCGAAGGCAGGAGGAGCTCTCGCAGAGGGACTTGGGGTTCGGATTCGTCGAAGTTAAGAGAGTCGAGGATGTCCAGCTCTTTGTGGTATTCGGTTGCAGGTTGTGTCGAGGCAGAGGCGGCGGGATATCGCAGGGCCTGCTGCTTCTCGACGAACTCGGCGAAGTCGCTCAATGCCTGTGCAAGACGTCGTCAGCGCCGGCTTCTCTTGCCACCAACTCTGTTACGTATCCATACAGCTTCGCCTTTCCGACGTTCGTAGGGCGCCTGTTTGGTGGTGCCTTTCCCTGTCATGGTGACTGATTGGCCGTGTTGGATTACGAGTGTATTCGAGTGATCATTTGGGCCGATCCGATGGCAGAAAGGTGATGAGGAAACCAGTAACAGGAACAGGCGTGAAAATGATTAAGGGATTATAACGCTATATAATAACAGGCTGCTGTTGTAGGGTTTGAAGTGGCACGGGTGTTTATATACAGGATGCGTAGAGTCATGCCCGGACAACAGCCCTATGAGTAACTCGGGGAAGGTGGCCGATTGCAGTCAGTCGAATGTTGGCCATGACTGTGACTGTCGTGACGGCATACTTACCTGGGGTAACCTGGGAGGGCGGGCCGCTATCGGTTATCGATAGGTAGCCAAGGACCCAACTCGGGCAAGTACTCCGTACTGGCCTAGCGTATGTATATACTTCTCATCACTCTTTGCTACCTACCGGGCGCTGCATTGCATGGCATAGGTTAGGTACCTACTATCCCGCAAAACAGAAGTCTACTATGAATATAATAATCCTTTTTAGAACCGACATAGAATTGTTTCTATCGATGACATGACATTACAAGTTTCTTATCTCGGTGCTCGCTACATATACTATACTACAACGCCAAGTAGGACTTAGGTATACTAGGTAGGTGGACCAAGGCGGGACCAGCATCTCATGCTACCCATAACTTGGCTTGTGTGGGGGTTATGGAGCGTATATAAAGTGACAACATTGAAATGTCGTAGGTTAGTTATATTAGCTCTTGAATTACCTACCTACTTTCCGACGTATATATGTGCACAGCGCTAGTACTAATAATTTCATATTAGCTACTTGAATGAGGTATCAAAGAGTATATTTAATGAGCAGGTATTAACCCTTTCGACTTCCTTGGGTGTGCTGATCACTTGATGATAAAGGCCAAGGTCATTTTTCTCTTGAAAGTTTCTGTTGATAATCGGTCACTGGCACATTAAATCTAAAAGACCTTTGTGGGTGGTTAATGCATACGAACTTAATAGATAAAAACTGGGATGATACATCTAATACCAAGTAATCGAGCAAAGGAGAGTATCAAGTGAATCCTAATGCATGAACGAAAAACCTATGACAAGCGACTATGGCCATGAGATCGTTGTCCTGCGATATTCTTTTGCCACACCCGGACTCGTTCATCCACTTCGAAGCAGGAGGATCTACCATTGTTACGAGGTGGACCGCCCCCCGTATCATTACTGCTACCCATAGGGTCATAACTTCCTCTGTGGTTCTCACTGTGATATCCGGAATCCGTACGACCAGTGGTGATTGACGACCGAGGAAGAGGCTATATTCGAGCGCTAGTTAGCTCTAGGACCCGAGATGTTGACATAGGTACTCACCTGGCAAGAGGACTCCAATAACCGCGGCGGCGATGGCGGCCGAGCATCTACCCATAGTACGCAATCGCCGACAAGGACCGAAAGATTTTGGGTAGCACCAACTATCCCTATAGTTTGGGGCTTGAAATTAGACTGGATCCACGTTAAAAGGGTCTCCCGATGGGCTACATAGACATCCTTTTTTGCGATTTCCCTATGAGCTTTGAAAAAGGCCTTCCTTCGTTGTATCCACTGCATTGTAAAGGAGTTAGTAATGACGAGTTCAATTGCTACCTTAGAAATTTCTTTAAAACGGAACCTGAAAAGTTCCCAGTCCATACTCGAACCTCTTGCGCAAGACTTTGTGCTTTAGGAAATGGCAATTTAGGTCGAACAACTTACGATACTGTTTCCCGTGAGACTTCCTGTTAAGCCGTAAATTTCTGGCTTATCGCGCTCCGGTTTGTATAGTAGATCCCATTCATTATTTAGCAACGCTCTGTACAACGATATCATCAAAACCTGGTCGCTTGGTACGATCCCCTTAGGATAGATTTGAGGTTGCATTGACCAGGTAGGTTCTTCATCTTCACCACTGGACATGCTCGGGTCTGCACAGCTTAATAGAGTGCTCTTACAGGGTTAATATGGGTGGGACCGTCCTGTTTAGGTCACCCTTACTATCGGTACGTTGTTGAAAGGGAATGATGGACTTTAAAGTACTAACCGGAGGGTATTTGTAGCTAAGGTTATAGGTCATGATGTAAAATGAGAATGAGTAGAGTTATGGGAAACGGGATGAGCCCGCCGGCTAACAGCTCGCAATTCAGCTATCATCAGCTATTTTTCAGAGATTTCAGGCGAAATGCAAGGGGGAGGCATACTGAGTTTTGTAGACAGAATTCAGTTTGTAAGTTTGATGCATATTACCCAATCATACCGCCCTCTGCGGCTAGTCTAATACAAGTAAGGAGACAATACTATATGTAACTATCGCAGAAACACGTGGTATCCTAGGCTAAATTGGATTATCTAGGTGTAGGAAATTCAACAACACGGCCCCCTTGCAGCTGTATGTCGCACAACAAAGGGGCTAGATCTAGTTAGACGTGGGATACAAATAGGGATTGAGTTAAGCGCCAGCATTATAGTCTGTGCAGATAGGTTTCGCTCGATGGTCATGAACCAATAGTCAATAATCTTGACATATTATTTTGATTCGTTCTTTGCCTTCTCCGTAATCTCTCTCGCCTTATGAGACTTCTTCTCTAAGACTTCCTTTAGCTCCTGTGCCGTCTCCTCTAGAAGCTTCTCCCCCTCATCCTTATGCTTCTCGGCAACATCTTTGAGCTGGTTAACCTTCTCCAGAATCTCTGAGCCACTGGGTATCATCTTGAAGTACTGGTCGATACCGAGGCTACCGGCGACCTGGTCGCCCTTCGACTTAGCTTTGTTGATGTAATCTTCGAGAGCATCCGTATGGCCTGAATCGACCGCCTTTTTCGCTTCTTCGAATACCTCTTTCGCGTTACCTTGCTTCAAAGCACTTGCGTTCTTCTCGATAAGCTCCTTGACTTTGGGGTTCTTGTCAAGGTAGGGTTTTGCTCCCTCTAGACCCTTATTCCAAGCTTCGTCGCCCAGTTTCTTCACCTGCTGAATCTTGTCCTCGACTAAGCGGCGCGCCTTATCCAAGTCAGCCGTGCCAACACCGCTGCCTAATATTTCCTTAACTTCTTTCCAGGTCTCGTCGACCTGCTTCTTTGCCTCAGGGCCGTAGTTCTCGCCCATCTCCTTTAACTGGTCTATACTTCCGCCGAACTTCTTCTTAGCCTGCGGGTGGTTGTCCAGGATGTCTGTCAGCGCGTTGCCAGCCAGAGCTCCAAACTTGTTTCCGAGATCGGCCAAGATATTGTACGCTTTGGATGCCGTTTCTAAGCTGAGACTAGACTTTGAGAGGTCCTGGAACTGCTTATAAGCATCGCTGACGATCTGGTTGACTTCCTCTCCGTGATTCTCTTTTAGAGTCTCAATATCCTTGAACACCGTGTCGACGTATTGCCTTCCACCGGGTACCCACGCAATATACTATTAGAAACCTAATGTTAGAATCATCCTATATAGCATGTACTTGGCCTCTTATCGAGTATCTTGAGAGAGTGTAAGAATATATGATATAGATAAGAGTTTTGGCATGTGGGGTTGATGAACGACTGAAGGCACCTCTTACCGAGTAGGCAAACTCTTTCATATGCTTCACTGCTCCATCCACATCTGGTGTTTGACCTTGAAGCTTCTTAGCAGCCTCATTGTACTTTTGATTTACCTCCTTTACGCCATGGTTAATCGTCCGATCTAGAGAACTCCGAGTCAGTTATCGCTATTTCAAGCTATGAAAGTTCGGAAGCTTCTCAGTATCGTCTTGGCGCCAAACAGAAACATTGTGATTTAAAAGTTGTAAGAACGGGAAAATGGCTCCAATAAGTCCTTACGCATTTTACCCGATGGGGTCATGAGATATACACTGTATAGGGCTACACCTGCTGCGAGACCACCAGCAGCACCAGCAGCAAAATATGAGCTACCCTGGCTGGCTGCACTGCTCGATGTTGAAGAAGATGACGATGATTGGAAACGAGCGTGTGGAGGGCATGGTGCGCGACCAACACAAGCAGACCGTGTAAGGGTAGTTCGGGTAGTGGATCTTGCCGCGTTCATTGTGATATGTACTGTTCTGGTAAGTTTTAGGAGGGAATGAAAATAGCGATGATTATTTCAGGAAATAAAAGTTTTTGGTGAGAGGGTTTCGTGTGCAGACAATGGCTGGTAGAATGTTATTAGATATCACCTGAGTTTCGCGGGTAGGGGCAGAGTGGTGGTATTTGTGCAATTGTGAAGACACTACGTCACAACAACTAGACGTTACCACAGCTACAATAATATAACCATGAATCTCATTTGAGCCTCAAAAAGGCAAACTAACCACAACATTTGGGTCGTATCCCTTGAGAAAGTCTTGGTAGTGATGTCATGACTGTGTAATTGAAAGGGACCAAAAGGAGCAGACCCCACTGAAGCAACCCACTGCTGAGTAACTTACTGATATCATTACGCTGCGCAGGGACGCTTACGCTTCGAACAACATTTCCTTTAGAATCTCACTTGAAAATGACGCAATTGTATCATAGATGAAGCTTTTCAAATGTATTAGAAGATAAACCGGTAACCACTGCCATAGTGTCGGTTGAAGAAGATCGTGGCCCGGCTCGGGTTGGAAGTAAATAGTTAGGCATGTTGTTAGGTGACGATACCTATAGTGTGAGAAAGCGCCCGTGAAGCGAAAACACATCGTAAAGACGACTACACAATCAAATTACAGAAAACCCTCCGCTTACTTACACGCGAGGATGATAGTCTATCCGGTCAAAAAAAAAAGCAACCCGCCCGAACAGTGAAGTACATACAAGTCGTCAAATTTGCCCTACAATCTCGCCTTGCCCCAGGCCTTGCCCGTCTCGTCCTTAGAGGTAGCCATCGCATTTCTTTTACTATCGCCTCCATGGGGAATGGGGACGGGTGTGTCAAAAACTGTCGCATTCGCCTTCTCTTTGCGGTTTATCGGCTCGACATATTCTCGTTCACTTTCGCCCATGTATAGCTGGCGTGGACGCCAGATCTTAACACCGGATGGGTTCAGCATCATCTGACGCCAATGGGCCAACCAACCGACGCAACGCGGGACGGCGAATAGCACCGGATAGAAGTCAAGCGGGAAGCCCATGGCCTGGTAAATGAGACCGGAATAGAAGTCAACATTTGGATAGAGGTTTCGGCTGCGCATAAACTCGCTCTTGCGTGCATAGTCTGCAAGTGTTAGCGCGGTATCCAAGAGCTTGTTGCGACCCGTGACACGGAACACCTCGTCGGCCAGTGCTCGAATTGCTGTTGATCTAGGGTCCACATTCTTATAGACGCGATGACCAAAACCGACGAGGACGCGTTCCCGGCGCTCGACCTTTTCCATAAATGCTGGCACATTCTCCGGTGATCCGATCTCCATTAACATACGTATTGCGCTCTCGGATGCGCCGCCGTGCGAAGGGCCATAAAGGGCGGAACAGCCGGCTGCAACTACGCTGAAAGGGTCTACCAGCGAGCTGCCAACTTGGAGCACAGTTGCTGTCGAGCAGTTGACCTCATGATCTGCGTGGATAATGAACAGAGCATCAAGAGCCTTTTCCAGCACGGGATGAGGTCGGTACTCGGTGCCAGAAAGGTGATCTAATAAGTACAAGAAGTTTCCCGTGTAAGACAAACCTTGAACAGGGCGGTTGAAAGGCCTGCCCTGTCGCATTCTGTATGATGCAGCTGCCAAGGTCGGCGCCTTGCCGATGATACGGAGAATTTGCTTGTCTAGCACCTGTAAGGATGCCATGTCGCCGGACGCAGCATTGGTGTAAAGCTTCTGTCCTGCAAGCGCGGGGTTGGCCTCCGGGGCGAAAGCACCCATCGTGGCGAAGGCCGAAGTCAACATGGACATGGGATGCGAGTCGTATCGAAACGACTTGAACATCCCTTCGATGTCGGCGTGAATGAAATTATGGTGCATGACCTCATTTTGCCAACTCTCGTATTGCGAGGTGGTCGGGAGCTCGCCGTAAATGAGGAGAAAGGCGGTCTCGAGGAAATTGCTCTTCTTAACAAGCTGCTCAATCGGATAACCGCGGTAGCGGAGAATGCCTTCCTGGCCATTAATATATGTAATTTTACTCTGTACCACGGCCGTGTTCATGTAGGCCGGGTCATACAATCCTGAAAGGGTTCGCGAGTTAGATATCATGGCTTATAATGGACATTTAGCTCATGCTCGGGGCTCTCGCGCGCATGCCAGAGCGTGCAGGAGCACAAGCTTGCCGAAACGGGGAATAGAACAGCTAGGAATGCATACTGAGGCCTTGCTCCGTCTCATCTTCCTTCCGGTCATTCCCTGGCTCTGCCTTGATCTTTTTAAAGTCTGTTGCCAGTATTGAGTTGTTCTTAATAGGGATCTCATAGACCTTGTTGGTCCGGTTGTCCACCACCGTCAGTGACTGACGAGGTGTTTGTTTGGAGACTACCGTCATGCTCGCGCGAACGGTACTTGTTAGTAGACGAGGTGCCTATGTTGCTAGATGAGACGGCCGGGCTTTGGGCTTTGGGCTTTGGGCTTATGTTGATGAGAAGATTAAGAAGCTTCCAAGTTTCGCGATTCCTTGTGATTGCCTGATGCTAATTAAGAATACTTCGATTCTCGGATGACGGGGAATATCACAAGCAACAAGACAACGTCACACACATACCGGCGCGAGTACTTAGATGTTCTGAACTGCCACGCTACTTAACTTAGCGGCTGATTTCGTCGTGCCGAGGTTTGCGCACTGCCCAATGACCTAGCCTGGCGGATAAGCTCGGCATTCCGAGGCACCAACTGTAAGTACAGTGCTACTACTGCCAGGTTAGGTAGTCCTAGGTATTTTCTAAAACATTCAATTAGATACCTAATGACAATGGCGCCGACTATGTATGGCTGGTACTTTTGTTGCCAGATTTCTCCCTCCTTAGCTGGGTATGTAGATATTCTGGAATTATAGAGGTTAAAAACCAATGGCAAGCGCTGGTAGCTTTTGTAGTAAATTCACGTCCCTCACTAACTTACCTACCTAGGTACCTGAACTTGCTTGCTGTAATAGGGTACTTACCATGGTAGGCATCGCCGCCGCCAAGACTAAAGTCGGCGGATCGGAGACTAACGGGCCGTTTGCATTCCGGACCAACTGGCCGAGATTTTTCTGCTTCATCAATCACTAGATACCTACTTACGGCACCTAGTTCGAACACTCCTGTGGCCAAATCTTGGTGGCTGATCATCTGGGTGGTATGCTACCTAGTTTCCAAGCTAGATCTAAGACCCTCGGTACGGAGTACGAACCGAAGCATATGAATCTTTGGATTGACCGAAGGTATCGCGCCACATACGAGCCAATGCAATAAGCACCCCCAGCCGGCACAGAGTATAATTCTATGATTTAACAACCTAGCTTAGGTAATGACCTACTTACTTGGCACATAAATATTAGGGGGCTTCGTTCAGAGCCCATCTAATTCCCCCAACCAAAATTCTACCAAAGATATCTATTTCTTCGAGGTTTTTTTCCGACAAGGGCATCTGGGCATGGGTACCTGAGCCTCCTAATTGATAACTTATACATATAGGTATATTGAGTTCCTGTTCTGGTATTGACTCTGTAGCTGTGATCCAAGTATATTTCGTCTTGTCAAAAAGATGGTATTGCAGGGGTCTTGAGTTTTGTCCTAAGCCTTGCTACCTCTTTGGCTGTCAGTTTCTGGAATAAGCATATACCCTTTTACTCTGCTTTAGCCCCTCATTCCTTTGTGTGTGAAGGCTGAGCGGTCGATTGCAGTGTAGGTAGCTGACAAGGATGGCCTTCTGAGAAATAATATGCACGTCGTTTGAGGAGCGACCTAATTGGCGTGGAATCCCTTTTGAGGGGTAGCCTCATACACTGTCCTCTTCTCTCCTCTTCTCTGGTGGCCTAAAGGACATGTCGCGGGTGCCTACGTACTCGGAAACCTAATAATCAGGTTATCGAGAAATTAGGTAGTTCAAGTACCTGATGGTTACCCTAGCAAATGGTCAACGCCAGGTACCTTACCTACAAACAGGAGAGATTTGATTTTCAGACTGTTCGAACTCTTCCTGAACCGCTGATCGGTTTTCTACTATTTACCATCTCAACACTTAAAACGAGGCTATCGCCAGCATAATCATCATGGTTTACGTGATGGAATTCTACGTCGATGGTGGCTGCCGCGGTAATGGCTATCAGTGGGTATGTATAAAAGTCTCCCGTGTCTGGATTCCTTACTATCCTTGGTTTGTATGATCTAGCGAGTTCTACTATATTGAGGAGCTTAGATATCTCGACTGACATGTTTCTGTGCATACAGGCTACTGGCGCCGCTGCATGCTGCCTTATGCGAAAGGGCCATCGGTTTTATTCTCACAAGTCCGTTCACCTGCCACGGTATCCGACCCCGACAAATCAACGAGCCGAGATCACAGCTATCATTTTAGCTCTCCAATGGGCCCTGGAGAGGTTCGAGGAATTGGACTTGTCTCCTAGACTAGATGTCCGAATTCACTCCGATTCTAAATACGCTATCGGATGTATGACCACCTGGGTCTACAAATGGGCGAGCAACGGATGGCAGAATTCATCGGGTTATGATGTCGCCAACCGCGACCTGATAGAACAGGCATCCGATCTTGACGATGAAGTTAAGCGTCTCGGTTCCGTGACCTATGAGTGGGTTCCTCGAGAGGATAACCAACTAGCCGATCGACTTTGCAATGACGAGCTCGATGAGCAGGAATAGTCCACAGATGCTAGTGCATGCGTGTTTCTGGCATTCACTCGGGAATAATATCAACAACCCGTTCGTGGAGAGAAACGTTGGCAGCCAGGCGATTGCCTTCGCAACGATATCTGGACAAATTAGACCTCTGAAACGAGCTCTTTCATGCTAGGCGGGCGGTTCAGCTTTTACCACTAAGCCGACAGACCTAGCAGAATCATAACCACTTTTAATTCGCCTACCCGAAAGTCTACACCCTTGATCACCTCACGCGATGGGGAAACCTAATTGCGACAATGGCGAATCCTTACGAATAAACTAGAGGTACTCGGTTGGGGGCTACCTTAAATGTTATGGTCGTCGTTACGTGGCCTCTTACACTAGCACACAATCCACAATAATGAATTACGATTTCGCAATTCCAATGTTTCACCCTGCTTTTCTCTTTAATTCCGATGTTATGATAATCCTTTTAGTTTCTCCTATGAGTTTTGTGGTAGGGATTGTTACACGCACGAGTGCTGCGCAACAAGATTACTTGATCTCTGAGACACGCTGTTGCATGATCGGTAGAGCTAGCGATTTTGGTGAGGCTATTCAGACATCAAGACTGTGGTTCGCTCATCTCGTGAAGTGAAGGGGAGCTGGATCCATGTGGCCCTTTCAACATGGCTAACATTAGCGGTTGTGCGAAATTACCTAACCTTAAGTACCTAGGTAGGTAAGTAATTGTAGTAAGCTATACATAGAAAGGGTGTTACAATGGGAAGGCTTGGAGGCTAGCAATGTTTCTCTAAACTCAGTGTCTTGGTAACGATGATTTATAACTGATCGTAGTCAACAAGCTTGACAAAAGATTCCGCCGCTGAAGTGCGACCGCGAACCCAAAGGCAACGGACAAGGACTCATTGAGGCTATTGTCGTCTAGTTCCAAACGACAGGTAATATTGCTTATCCGGAGTGGAGGTGTTGTTATGACCATGAAGGGCCATTACGGCATAGATCCGCCAGTTCAATCTTCTCCCATATTTGCATATTGAGATATAGAACTGAAAGGTGTAAAAATATGAAAAAGTGCCCAGCAAATTGTTTTAGGCATTGCTTTGCACCGGTCGCATTTTACGGGCGGCGCAAAACGCCCGCGGAACCCTAATGGCCCACTGTCTACGACGCCCAGTTACCATGTCATAGGTGAATTGATAACTACATGAGCTGTTAATTAGGGTCTTTTCAAAGCTTCCAATATTAGAAATGTCTTGTAGACTTCTGTTGCTGCTTTGTTAAGCATGGTTGGAGTTGTACCGATAGTGATGTTTGGTATCCAAAAATGAAGTCCTACAGTCCTAGCCCTAAGGACACCCGTCATACAGTAGGTAAGCTAAGGGTGCTTAGCGGGCCCCTAAAAAAGCCAATGGGTATACTGTGCGGAGTTTATGGGCACCCAACGTTCCAACTAGTTAGGCACCTACACAGCTATCTAGTGCTTAAATCGGCGTATAAAGTGACTAGGTATATCTCTTATAATAACTTGAAGGACGCTCGCATGTTTCGTTTGTTTTCCAATATACTGTCCGATACTGGCCTTTCGACTCTTAGCAATAGGCTAGGTCTTTCGCTCTGCTTACTTACCTACCCAGGTAGGTAGGGACTGAGTCTGCGCTCGCCCACAGCAGCTGAACATTTGAAACTGGAGGCCATAATTGGTTATCCAATAAAGCTGACCGCAATGTACTCTTCGGTATGGATAGCCTTATTGGAGGCCATCGATGCCTCATATTATTTTCGGCGTGATCAAACAACGAAATACAATACGAGTATTAAACAGTTGTAAGTATGGTCAATAGCAAGCATTTGAAGTTAGCATACATATTATTACAGTTTCGGACAGTGAAATTCAACTTGCAAGCTGAGAATGACTTTTCTCCACACCCTCCACCAGCCATCAGTCACCCATGATGAAAAGTCGGCAAAGCATGATAATATCGACGACACGATTATTTACCTCCAACAACAAGTAGACTTAAATGCTCATGACATTCGATTGGAACAACTGGCTGATTTGGTAAACAAGCTGGCTGGGCAGTACGCCAAGACAGGCCTTCCTGCGGACATACACCAAGCAATTCATCACGCCGAAAAAGCAGTAGCAACAGTGTCAATCACTAATCCGGACCATGCAAGTTGGTTAAGCAACCTGGGGAACCTTCTGGCCTGGAGGTACGAACGAACAGGTGAAATTTGCTACTTACAGGCCGCAATATTGCGAGCCGAGGAAGCGCTGGACGCGACACCTTGCGATCACCCTAATCAGCCAGGGCGGCTTAGCAATTTGGGTAACCGGCTGGGCAGAAGATACGAACTAACTGGGGCTATGGAGGACCTCGAGAGTGCCATATTTCAGTGTACTAGGGCTTTAAAATTGACGCCCCTTGTGCATCCTTGTCGAGCAAGCCGATTAAACAGTCTCGGAAGCTGGATGGCAAGGAAGTACGAGCGGACTGGCAACTTCTCAGACCTTGAAGAGGCAATTCTCAGAGCCACGGAAGCTTTGGCCATTACCCCGTGGCGCCATCCCGACCGAGCATTGTATCTCAACAGCCTCGGGACCATTTTGGCCAGGAAATACTCGCATAAGCTTGATCCGGTAGACATATCCCGAGCCGTCTCCTTTGTTAAGGAAGCACTCAGGCTTACTCCTGCTGACTCTCCTGAGAGAATCAATTGGCTAAGTAACTTGGCGACAATAGTAGCCTGGAAATTTCAGTACAAAAGGTTTCCGAAGGACCTGGATCATGCTATCCATTTGGCCTACGAAACACTTGAAGCAATGCCAGCTGGTCATCAATACCAAGCGCTTGCTCTATTAAGCCATGGGGACCTACTATGCTGCAGATATAACCAACCAAACGCACCTGAGGACCAAAGAAGGAGAGATTACGATGACTCCATGTCGTACTATAAAAAAGCTTGGGACAGTCACAACAGTCCTCCCGCAGTACGAATAAGAGCCGCCCAGAAAGTTGCTAGAATTCTTTTGCAACATGGGAAATGCAAGGAATCAAATGATCTTCTCTATAGTGCGGTCCAGCTAATCCCAAGCATAAGCCCCCACAACTTAAAACAACAAGACCGACAGTACATCTTTGGGGAGTTCGCAGGTCTGGCTACACTAGCTGCATCTGCCTCCCTCGCAGCAGGGAAAGAGCCGGTACATGCTCTACAACTTCTCGAACAAGGTCGCGCTGTTGGTACTGGGCAGCGATTAGGCATACGGGCAGCCTTGACCGCCCTCAAACTGCAGCAACCGGAATTGGCGGAGAAACTCGAACGCATTCATATTTTCCTCAAATCATCAACTTTGTTCGATTGCCAAGCCAGAATAGCTGAGAGAAACGACGAGCCGACACAACGGCCGGAGGCGAATCGACGCTATAGGGCTGCTGCGCAGATTAATATAGTTGCTACCGAGATTCGCAAACTGCCCGGTTTCGAAACATTTCTGCTTTCCCCTACAAGGAAGGAATTGCAAGCCGCAGCATCAGGCGGACCAGTGGTGGTTATAAATGCCAGCCCCTTCTGCTGCGACGCAATTTTGATACGAACATGTTCTATTCAATCGATGCCCCTTTCTCGCTTGAATTACAAGGTTTTGAGAGAGATGGTTGATCTTTTCAAGACAGCACGTGAGATGAATAGACCTTTCCATGACCAGAAGGATATGTCACAGATATTGGAGTGGCTTTGGGATGAAGTAACATCCCCTATCCTCAACGAGCTCGGCTTTCGAGAGCCACCACGCGAAGGCGATGTGTGGCCACATGTATGGTGGATACCCACTGGCTTATTGAGTACATTACCGCTTCATGCAGCTGGCCGCCACAAGTCCACGTTGTTGGAGACAGTAATTGACAGGGTGGTGTCATCTTACAGCTCATCGGTGAGGGCGTTGCTGTGTATGCAGAGGCAACCCGTTAGATTTGGTCGCTTTCGGGGAGAGGCCTGCCTCGTCTCAATGGCAGGAACACCAGGATGCTCATCTCTCCCAACAGCTGCAGAAGAAATCGCATCGGTAGAAGCACTCTTACCCGCACTAGGGGTTGAAACGACTCGGACGCTACGTAATACCCGAAAAGCGGAAGTCATCAACAGCCTGAAAAGCTGCGATATCTTTCATTTCGCAGGTCACGCAGTGGCAAACCAAGAAGACCCGTCGCAAAGCTCCCTCCTCCTGGATGACTGGAAAGAGAGCCCGTTCACTGTCGAAAGTATCATGAACTCGAATTTGCATGGAAATAAACCATTTCTAGCTTATCTATCGGCTTGTTCTACCGGTGCTATCTCCAACGAGTTCTTACTTGATGAATCAATCAATATTATGACAGCTTGTCAGCTGGCCGGTTTCCGACACGCCGTGGGGTCATTATGGAACCTCTTCAATAGATACCCTGCTATCGCTGCGGCACGATTTTATAAAGTACTTGGAGATTGCGGGGTCCTTGATGACAACGCTGTTGCATGGGCGGTGCATGCCACAGCGAGATACATTCGCGAGATCACTAGAGGCCGAGAAGATGCTACTCGTGGAGCAGGTGATCCGTTTGCCTGGGCTGCCTATATTCATATTGGCCCGTGCGTAAATTACCGTCGTAGAGGTAATCCAACTCGGCTGCTAACTTCTCTTAGTTAATCCGCGATAATTGGCATGGATTGGGAAGTCGTGGTTACTAAGTATTGGCGACTAATTAGTTGGAGTACTACAAATGGTTATACTCTCTTCTTCGTTAGGGGCGGAACTATACACGGTGTTTAGGTCGTTGTTCTATTAAGTCCTATCAAGTAAAGGGTATATACAGTATTAAGGCTAACAATCCATTACCCCCCCTTCCTCTCTCTCTCTCGTATTTACTAGGGAATTACGCCGTAGCGCCGCAACTTTAGCGATGTTAGCTAACTTGATTACGACGACCCAATGGTTGACTGGATCCCTCCATTTCGTTTACGCATGTCAGCTGTGAGTGAGAGGTTTTCACTAACTACCGATGGCGACAATGGCATTGGACTACAAGGGGCATAGCTGAGAGCACTCGCCCCCTGCAACTCCGCATCCAGCTACATCGGAGTGACGTTGCAGCAATCTTCTGCGAGGATACAGCTGGAGCTGCATGTAATAGAACAGAGCCAATTAATACAACACCTTATTATCAATACATTACCGGAAGGAGAGCGCGACCGAGGTGGGTGGGTGCTTTGACGTCTGTAGCCGCTTATACTTACGGTTGACCGTAACTATGTACTATATTGTTCATTCGTCAGAACTCACCTAAGCTGCAGGTTCAAATGAAACCTTAGAAAAATTTCTCGCATGAAATGGCAATCTATGCTGGTGCGTAGCAAGGAAGCAATAAGATTCAATCGCCACTCTTAGCCTACTGCTAGCTGAGCTTTCACAAACTTGTGGCAATGGACATGATATTTTACACTCCATAAATAATATATTGGCGTGCTCGTCGTTATTTAGGTAAAGAAAGGCTGTAGGTAGTTGGAACCCTTGCTGGTAGTGCCAAGCGCAAAAATATCATAATCAAGTCTTAACAACTTGTTAGATGAGCGGAAAAGTTACTTCCATCCCTTAATTCATTTTTTTTTTTTTTTCATTTTCCCAATAGGCAAATAATTTTGTGGAGTCGTAAGAAACTTTCCATACAAAGAGAGGCAATGAGCGTATTTAGTTAGGTTATGGTACGGGGATGCCTAGTCGCGGTTATCAGACCTCGGCTCAGCCTTCGTCTTTTATTAGCCATCTGAGAGTTTGCATATCTTGTTTATTGAAAGTATATGAGGCTGAACGTCTTAGATAGGAAATTTTTACACACCTTAATTTTGCTCCCATGCTCCTGAGCCATTGACGGTACTAGCTGGGGAGATGCCCGGTACGTTGAGGCCGCCGGTCACTTCTGGTCCATTATCCCACTTAAGATTCAGGTCGTTAATTCCAATACGACCGCTATAAGAGCGCGTACTGGTCAACTGGTCGACATCGGTGTAGGTGAGAGTAAGGTTGTTAGCTGTAAAGGGCTGAATCGAGGGGCTGACGGTAGCATTGAACGTGTACTGGAGTCCGTCAATGACAAATACGAAGGTGAGCCGATTGGCTGAAGGGCGAGTGACGGTGCCTTTGGCGGTAGGCATGTTTGCTTGGGTACTAAGATGGTCTGTACTAGTTGGAACTGAGCTTATGCTGTAGTGGTTAGCCACCATGACAGTAAGACAAGAAAACAAACATTCTTTTATGTTCATTCTCAGTTGAAAACGCTGACTAGAGAAGGTGAAAACATCTCGCTAACAGTGAACGCTTTCCACTCCATGTGGGAGCTGGTTGGGGAACCATTTTTGGATACCCAAAAAGGCCCCCAAAAGTAGCCATCCAGTGAAGTTTATCCAATCTTGCGGGGGTTTAAAGAATTTGCCACCGTAAGGATACCCAGTTAGGCGCCTGAATATGACTCCAGAACTGGTTTCCAAGTACGGAGTGCAAAAATGGAGTCCAGGGCGTCCAAAAACAGTCCCCGCAACAAGGCTGGAATGTGTTGAAGTATAATATTAGGTGCGGTTCTAGCACTTCTTTTACCTCCGATGTGTAGTTAGTATGTAGACTGAATTCACCAGCTATCAATTCAACTCACATCTTTATCAAATATTTACGAGACTGGCCTCAATCTGGCACTCCTGGCCCGCCTAGCTCAGCATCGACTCGGATTAGGATTGGCGCGCTGTTTTTCCATACAGGAAAGAGCCATCATTGCAGATTAGCCAGTCCGAAAGAGACATCTGTGTTGGCAACCTTCTAAGACCCCATTCGATCAGGGTGGCATTCAAAGACTAGGTAGCTTGTTTGTGACTTGATTGTTTGCGAGCAAACCATATACGTACCAAGATGGAGAACGAATCCGCGATGCCCGAGACTTTGGTGGCGGCTCATCTACGCCTTATAAGTAAGATTACATCTCTGGAGCTTCAGTTCAAGGAGATGGATTCTCGCATGAATGAGCTAGAAGGCATGATTGTACGTCTCCATGGAAAGACCCTCGACTATCACTTGTTGCTCACAGAGACTAGAAAAGCAAAATTCGTATCCCTTGCCCTGTTGAAGGCTGTCTTAAATGGTTTCGTAGCAACGGTCACCGTAATAGACACATTCGAAACAGTGTCGAGAAGGGGGAACGAGATCCACGATGGAAGGAACACGAGGAAGCAAGGAAGAAGTTGAAGTTGGATTTGACTCCGACGTCGAAAGAAGATCCGGTTTCAGATATTGACATGGCCGGGGATGATGGTGTGCCCTTGGGGCCAGGAATCAACACCGCGAGTCTCGACGAATTGATTGCCTTGCAAGACCATCTGCATCTACAAGAAGTTCGCTCTAACTCTGAGCCGCAAGTTGCAGATCATTCTCGGACCACCCAACGGTTCATGCAACCACTCGTTTTCTATCCGGTTCCTTTATACTCCGGATTGGAGCCGATGAATCACGACGAAGATTCGTCTTGGGAATTGCAAGGCCAAATATCTCAGAGACAGAATCTGGCCTCGAGCATCAATACGGTAACTCCTACTAATATTCCTGATCTCCCTTTCGACGACCTAGATTTTTTGGATATGTTCATGCTTGGACCGGAAGAGAACGGCGGAGATCCTGTACACCACGCTGGTGCCTTTGATACAGCTGGCCAATAACATAGCGTCGGATTTGGGACTGATGAGGGCCTGTAAGACTCACAAGACAGTTCTAAATACCCTCTGAGCGAGGAAACTTCTTTTAAGACTATTATTCTATTAAGCTATTACACTACCGATATACCATCACTTGAAATGAATAAAATTGAAGTAACGTTTTATACCCAAACAACCCGCTCACCATACTGAGAAAATTATGTCATGAAATATCTCACTTGAACTGCGAGAAAAACGCCCATGTCTCTGTCGGCGAAAACGACAGCGTGGACCCGCTCTCGAGCGGTGTTGGGGTGTGTTCTCCATCGAACGCGACCCAGACAACGGGATGATCTGTCGAGCACCCCGAGAACGTGGTTTTAATGTGCGTGCCGCTCCCCTTTAAAGGCTCTGGGGGGCTCTGTGACGTACAGCCATTATTTTTGACAAACCGATCTCTCATCTCTCGGCCGCCGGTCATAGGCAGAACCTGATCGCTTACACCGTGTTGACCGTAATAAGCGACCGGTTTAGTACCATCAGCGCAGCCGCTGATTTGCGGGTTGCCCGATAGGACGGCGACAGCGCGGATATCACCCCCCAGCGAGCAGGCCAACGAGTATGACATGGCAGCACCGTAGCTGAAGCCCGTAGAGAAGCGCAAGTTTTGGTCGATGCAGAGGTCGGCTTCCACCTGTTCGATTACTTGCGATATGAATGTTACGTCCTCGCCACCCTGGTTCGCCCAGCCATTGTTGAGGCCGTCAGGCGCGACATATATCGCACCGATAGTGTCATTCACCAAAGGCGGGAGGCCATACCATGCGTAATAACCACCTTCTCCGGCAACAACTTGGCTAGCCGTACCTCCGAGAGCATGAAGCGTGAAAACCAAACGATAGGGATTATTATTGTCGTAGTTATCGGGAGTCTTGAGGTAATATTTTCTTGATTTGCCGTTTACTGTGATAGACTGCGCAATCGTAGGGTCGCCAGTAAGTTTAGGAATTGTGCTACAACCAGACGAGGGTTTTGCGGCGATAACGCCATTCAAAGCCTCTATGATGAAGAGTGCTATAGACACGTAAGCAATCATGCAGCCCAGCATTCTGAATGTGAAGATTAAGAGAAACATAATGTAAACACCAGATATCGAATAGGAGAGAGAATATTACAATCCTAGAGAGGCTTTGTGAATGAAAGAGAAGACTATGCTTGCCTATATATTGTGAGCAACTTAGAATATTGCCACTAGTTTTAGTAAATAGGGTATGTGGATTAATATTAATCTGCAATCCGGGTAATATAACCATGAATGTGATCATTATCTATAGATATTACGTCGGGAGTTACGGTGGTGGTTCGTACTATCTAGTACCATAGCCCCTGGCAATCAGCTCCCGAAAATGCAGTAGCATGCTTCCTAGTGCTACCAAACCTTCTGCCTCTCATCGTATTTAGCCTTAGTATTTATAAAAGACTCAGCATAGCTTGTTACCGATATCCACTGCCGAGTACCCTTATTCTTGCGGGACTTTAGGCTTATGTAAAGCTACTTAGACGACGGATGATGTTGCATGCTCAGAAATAGAAACCGGTCAGAAAGCGAGACCGAAGATCCGTGATCCGGGAGGGGGAAAAGCCCGAGAGCATCCCCGAAACTCCACTTCTATTGCCGAGTCTAACTGCCTATTTTTGACGACATGGAAATCCAAGTCGGTGACCTTCACGGCAGTTGCCGGAAAGAAGGGCAGAGAGCAGACAAGGCATACATTCACTACCGACAAAATAAAATAAGACCTAAAGACTATATACGGCATTTTCTTGCTTTTCGGGGTATAAATCGAAGCTACATGATAACTATGCTTACTCATATCCTAAGCGCCTTCAGAGACCATAGAGACTGCTCTTATAACATGTCACAGTTTCACCGTGGCTATCTATTAACTATTTCCATTGCACAAGGAAGTGGTTTCCATTTACATAGAAGAATCTGCACAGCTAATTTTATATGCCCGAGCCAAAGGCCCGTGCCTCGTGCCCCCGGTCTTCGGGGGGTTTTCCATGGCGTTCTGTGACAAAACACCGCTACCACACTTGAAGCTAGGTATACTAGGATGCCGTGTGTCGATCCTAGAAGCGTTATTCCGTCTATAGAGGTGGTAAGCAAGAGCGAAAATCAGCGACTTCTTAAGACCGCCGAACCAAAAGACATAAAGTAGGAAGTATTGACGTATCGGACGTTGATTGAGGAAACTACCTTATTTTCTTGCTAGTATACTTCATCTCGGCACCACCAATTCCACGTCTCACAAAACCGCACCACGTGGAAGCCGGCATTTAGCATTCCACCCTGGTATTCGTGTGGGAAGCGATCAATTCTTACATACGCTCTCCCACTGCGGTACCGGATGTGCGACCGGATGTGTAGGGGTATTGCTTTTAACTGCCTAGTGGGATGGTGCCAAATTGATGTATACTACGGAGTAGTGTAAGGACTTATATGGATTACATAATATATATATGCCTCAGTGTTGTTAAGATACATTTGCGAGATTTCTAAGATTATTGAAATTGGGTTCATCGATGATCTCTGCGTATTGGGCTCTGTTTAAGCGAATTAAACAAAGAATGCATTACCTTATGGGGTAACTAGAGCTATGATACAGCAGCCCCTAAAGATGATGGAGGGGATACGGCTTTGATTTCTAACCTAGGATACCAACTCGCCTATCAATCGTAGGTGTTGGCATTATTTGCTCCAGTTTCTAGTAAAATTCCGCGACCACTGCCGGCAATTCGGCATACCAAGATGAACCGACACTTCTATACCTGCATCGCGTAGATCTGGAAATGAAACATCATCCGCCTACAGTAGACTGAGACCCGAGGCGCTTACGCAATACGCACACTCAGCTCAATAAATCGAAAACGCTAGACCGGTCCAAGAAATACAATTGAAGGATTAATGGGACCCGGAATTTCGCAACTGGCTCTTGGTATTCTTCCTCTTGAGAACTATTGCCGAGTCTTTCCGTGTCCGAACCAAGCCAAGCCAGATTCCGTGCTGCGTACAGTACAGTACCGGGTAAATGTGCTACAATAGGTGGAATGGTAGTGTGAGCCTTGGGTGGTATCAACAAGTATCACCAAGTACCGAGAATGCCGGGGACCCCTGTAACGAGCGGATCTGATAACTTTTTCTCCACAAGTACCTTGCCCTAACGGGACCGAACCGGGCCACTTTTGCGTGGCCCTCGTGCTGTTTGTTGCGTGATTTTTGGCGTTTGTTATCAGATCTAATCAAATGTTTGACAGGCGGTTTTACACGCTGTCACTTTTGTTATTTGTGAAACCAGGTTACTTAGTTTACTGTAAGCCGTTCTTAATGCGCCACGTAAGTACCACATCTATACTTACATCTTCTTTCGGGACGGTCTCTCTAACCTCTACTCTCTCCCCCTCTCTTTCCTACTGTGATTTTTAGGTACTTGACGGTTACACTTATCTATGTGAGGTTGCGTACTTCTGCTTTGCTTGGAGATGCCTGGCCCGCTGTTTTACGCAGACCCGAACCCACTCGCCCACGCAGGCGACATCGGCACATACATGAACGCAATCGTGGAGATGGGCCGTGCAGAGCAGGCACAGTACAGTATTATCTACCTAGATCGCTGATGAACATCTTTCGCGAACATTCGGGGCTAGCGACAGCCCCAAGAGGCCAAGCTGTCTCTTACTGTACCCTAGGTACCCCATAGTAGATAGACGGTTCCGATTCATGGCTCCGGGTCGTCCTCATCCCTGTTTTCTGGATTTGTTAGTTGTCATTGTGGGTGCTGACGGGACTCTGGGACTGAGGAGACGTTGGTAGCCATTATAGTATAGGAGTCCAGTCCCTTCTCCGGATCTTTGAAAAGGGGACACACCGCCTATCTCGTGAAACGTTCACCAACCAGTTTACTAGTCTAAGTGTATCGAGCATATTTCCCCCGGTTTCCCTTTTTCTATCTCCTAGGCCAGATCCCAAGCAACAGCGAAGATGACGACAGACCTTGTGAATACCGTGATTGCAGCATGTCAGTACCGTGTCCTTGTAGCGGGCGGCTGCTACGGTGGCCTCTCAGCAGCCATCAGCATTCTAGAGAAATGCGACACCCTTGATCTGCCCATATCCGTCGACATCACCATTGTCGATGAGCGCGATGGATACTGTGAGTCTGCTAAACACCCCTCTTATATTTCCCTAGCCAACATACTGATGCGGATCACCAGACCACATAATTGGCTCACCGTTGGCCATGGCCTCTAAGGAATACGCAGAGAAAGCCTGGGTGGAATACAAGAACGTGAAAAGGCTACAGCGCCCCAACGTAACTTTCGTCCAAGGCACAGTCACCAACGTCGACTGCGAGAGCAAGACGGCCACCATCTCAGAGCGCAAGACTCAGAAGACGAGGGAAGAGAGCTACGACTTCTTCGTCGCCGCTACTGGTCTACGGAGAACGTGGCCTGTTGTGCCACAGGCGCTGACCCGGGAGGCATATCTTGCGGAGGTTGGAGCGCACTGCGACAGGGTGCTCAGTAGTACCGCGCCGGTGCTCGTCGTAGGTGGAGGTCGGTATTAGTCATACGTCCGATGACCTTAAAATGCTAATCGTCTCTATAGGTGCCGTTGGGATTGAGATGGCCGCCGAGCTGAAGCACATACAGCCCAGTGTTCAAGTCACGCTAGCACACTCAAGGGACAAACTCTTGTCCGCCGAGCCACTGCCAGACATGGTGAAGGACTGCGCACTCGAGCTGGCAGAGCAATCCGGCGTCGAAGTACTCCTGAACCACCGCTTGGCGGGTAGCACACCGACCAAGAACGCTGATGGGTCACTGCTCTATGAAGTCGAGTTCACCAACGGGCACAAGATGGTCGCGGGCGAGGTCATTACTGCCATCTCAAACAGCATACCGTCCTCGGGCTACTTGCCGCGAGATGCTCTCGACAGCGATGGCTACGTGAACGTCCGGCCCACCATGCAGCTGCCTGTAGGCGTCCCCAACGCCGACTCGCATTTCGCCGTTGGGGACATGATCCACTGGTCGGGCATCAAGCGCTGCGGCGGTGCACTATACGAGGGCAAGATCGCCGGTGTGAACATCCACCAAATCATGTTGCAGCAGCTGCAAGAAAAGGAGCCAGAATTCATTCAGCTCCCAGAGGTCCCGCCCATGATTGGCCTAGCTGTGGGGAAGAATGGTCTCTCGTATGGTTCCGACGGCATGAGCTACGGCCCGCAGGTGATGCAATTGTTCTTCGAGGAAGATTTGGGTTTTAGAAGTAAGTCCTCTGATCTACAATTTGCCTATTTCGGGTCACGGTAACTAATGTCTTCGCAGTTGTCTGGGATCACCTTCGTCTTAGTGGCATCACGGCCTAGACAAGGTGAATGAGCATTGTTTTATAAGGGAGCTGGGCGTTATGTGTAAATGGGTATCGGTAAATTGAACACAGATTAACTTGGCTTGTGGGTGGTTTATTACTCGGCTAAAATTTTCAAGAGAGACTGTATTCCAAACAAGCTTTTTAGGTTCACTTCATGAAGTAGGAAAATATGAATGTCATGCTTCTATCTCCAATATCTTTATCTCTACAGCTTCGGCAGTAGGCCGACTAGTGTGCCGCCCACCGCTTTCTCGCTCTCGTGAAGAGGCGACAGTTGGAAGAATCTCTCTCTCGAGCATCGCACGAAAGCAGAGCGCTTATGTGGGAGGTCCACGAACTTGTCCAGCCCAAATCCATGAATGAAGTCGTATGTAAGCACCGAGCTGTTCGTGTACTTGGGCTCGCCTATGATATACGAGGTACGTGGGTCGTCTAAGAAAATAAAGTGCATAAGGCTGGACCACCACGCCGTGACGCGGTGCGGACCGCGGAAGCGCACGTCGCCCACGAGTGAGTGTCGACCACGGTCGTAGTCGCCTGCGCTATAGTACGCACCAAGGCGATCCTCCTGTACATCATAAACACGTTAGCTTACGAATCTTACAGGCGCAAGTACATGCAATCTAAGCCAAAATGAATAGAATGAAAGTAATTATAGCCTACCTTTCCCCAGTACACCTCAAAATACGCGAAAGGCGTATCGTCAAAACGCGCCAATATCGTAACTTGATGCGGATCCACGTGCGCTTTGCGAAGGTACTCGCGATGTTGTTCGAGAGTGCCTGTCTCGTTCCAGCCCTGCGAGACACGCGGGTCGTTCTGCCACTCGTGAAACAGGTGGAGATGCTCCGGGTCCTCCCAGTCTAGCGCGACCATGCTGAAGTTCTCCCGTAAGTGCGGGATCCAGCGGCTGTAGATGACGGAGCCCGGACGCGGTTTCGCGGGGCGCCTCGGGTGCCAGGTGAGGACTTGCCCAGGCTCCGCGGTCATGACGTTCTCGAGAGGCGTGATGGGGTACGAGGAAAGTGGCTTGGACATGGTCTCCAAGTCTTCCGGGATCCACGCTGTTCGCGGTCCAAAAGGCGATCCGGCACCCTGCCAGAATGTGCTTCGGGGGATCAAAAGCTCGTCTGTGACCCCCGTCGCGACTGGGTGGTCGATAGCTAAGAGGACGGTCTTGAGTTGCGTCGAGAGGGTCTCTTTACCGGACCCTGTGAGCAAAAGTCGGAAACCCTCCATTGATGGCCGGAGGGTGAAGAGCACATAGACTAGCAGCCATGCTTGCCCGAGGGTAGGTGGTGTCTCGCCATCCCAAACCCAAGTCGAACAGGGCGAGCGACGGGCACGGCCCCATGGCGTGTTGTTGGACTCTGGCGGTCGCTCGCTCGACTTGAGATCCGTCGGCTCAGTGAAGAAGAGTTGGTCATTGTGAAGTGGTTCTGGCGGAAAACTAGCTTTGCCTTCAGGTTTAAGGGGTTTGATCTGGGACAATGGAATTGAAGACTCGGCTGTCCGCGAAGTCTTGCTAATGCCGTAGGGTGTCTCGTACGGATGTGGGAGCTTAAGGAGTAGCTCATTGTCTGAAGGAGATGATGCCATTGTGAATTTATAGGCAGAAAGAGTACCAGGAACAATGCGATACAACACAATTATTAGCAACCTCAACAGATAATTTGAGGTTAATTCTCATCACCTTTTTTGTAAGTAGAGAAAAAGTCTGGCGACTAGGAAATCATCACGATCCCACTACGCATATCGCAGAACCGATGTATCCCGAGGTAGCGAGCATCGGTGGGGAACGCGCTTCTAGAGCTGACTTCCATTGCATCTCTCTCATAGTATCGGCTGTCATCGTATTCTGTTGTGTCGCGCCATTTTCTCGGCTTCCCAAATGCTGCACACTAGGGAGCTAGCTCTGAGAGCACACCATCTCGGCCCCCATACTGCATGTATGTACTATACTGTACTGTAGCTGAGGGCAAACACCTAGGTATGTCGGAGCTCGGCATGTACAGTAGTGTAGGTATCGTAGATGTACCGCCCTAAAGCGGCACATTCAACGCACTTGGCGTAGCAAGCCAGCATCCTAGTTGGGACGACCGCAGAAATTTTCACCGCTAGGGGATGAAATAGCAGTCGAGTGCTCATCTGGTCTGCCCAGGGTGAAGAGGATTGGTAGGACGATGTTTGGCCATGTCTTGGCGCTATGCACACACGGATCAGATAACTTTAAATGGCTGGTGGGTGGGGTGGATGATGATGATGCAGTCAGATCTGATAATTTTCCTCTGATTTTGTTGTGGTGGGGAGTGGGGCTTAGACAGATCTGATAACAAAATCAGACCGACTTCGGCACCTCTCGAGACTTAAATCCCAGGTACCTTGGGTACCCCATACCTACATACACTGTACAGAATTGATTATAATCCCAAGAGATTTGGCCGTAGCTATCCTCCTTTCAGCAATTATTAGCTAAATCTTTATGTTAGCTTAACCTGAGCAACTGTGTGAATTGTAGCCGATACGGTGTGAGTAAAACGGTATGCGAGCCAGTGCATTGAATGCATGTACGTACTGTACCTAGAGTTGGGAAGTTGGAACGTACCTGAACTAAGAGTTCAAGTTGCTCTGTAATTTTATATATATTCTAATATTAAGCGGACATGCTAAGAAGGGATGGAGACGGAATGCTGATTGATCTTGCGCACTAAGGTGATACCTACTTTAGAGGACACCGCTGTATGACATTATGCAAGTACAGAACACGTCCACGGTCGAAATAAGATTCTATTTATGAAATCAAGCTTGTTATATCAGAGTAGTTATGTATCATGTGCCTCTGGGACCGTATTGATGTATGAATAGGAAGCACTCTAGACCCTAGGTACTGGTCCCTTCTACTCTCTGCTAGCCGGGGTTGATGTAATACGCTGTTTGTAATTGGAAATTCACAGACATCCTTCTCTCTCTCTCTCTCTCTCTCTCTCTCTACCTAGGTAGTGTACTACAAGCACACGTGACAGCTTTGACTGCAGGTAAATCAAGAGAAACATGTATGTAGAGACAACCTTTCAGTAATAAGTTAAATCACAGCTATGCAAAAGATTCTCCATATAGATAACACAAGTAGCCGGTCGTTATTGTGAGTTCAGAAAGTTTGGCCGAGAATGTTTGCTATCACCAACTTTGTTGGCGCCTATGTAGAGGAGGTGGCCCAGAAGGTCGATATTGCGAATTATTCCTGAGCGATAGCTCTCAACAGCCAGCTCTTCTAACGCACACCACTTTTAATTATAATGGGGATTTTTTAGAGTAGGTGAAGAATTGTGGCCATCAAATAGGTTCTGCGTTGTTGAGTTTGCCTTGGGTTGGAAGCCGTGCAGGCACTCATGTCACTGACGCTGACAGCTGCACACTACATTTATTCCATTTTCTGCCTATGGGCGAGTCACCAATTCATTACCTACATCGACAGTATCTTGCCCATAGAGCTACAGGGCAACAAAGCTACACTAGCGCATTGCGTTGTACCAGCAATATTTGCACTCGAGGCAACTAAAGCTGCTCTGTACCTAACCTGCACACCACCAACTCACTCACTTGTTCAACAAACCACCTCCTTCATTCCTTCAATACCTGAAGTTTGCACACGTTGTTCCTATCAAATCCATCACTAGCATTCACCATGCAGTGCACACCACCTAAACTTCCATCACAACCACCACCTAAGCTTCCATCGCGGCCACCACCTTTGACAATCAACATCTACAAGACCCTTCCAGATGCAAGCAATGCCGACCTCCCTCCCAGACCGCTCCTCACCCCGACCAGTCTGAGCCCAACCGGCTATCAATTTCCTCAAATACCACCTTCACCTAGCAAAACCCCCCGTGGCCGAAAGCGCACCTACTCGCGCTCTAACGACAGCGTTGTGGTTCCCTTGCAGCATCACCTGTCCCCAACTAAGACGAAGAACGCACCCCATGCTGCTAAGGAAGATGGTGTCGTGGAAGTTGAAACAGCAGAACGTGCTGTTAAGGTCCGTCGGACAGCTCCCGACAGCACTGTTGTCGATAGCCGCAATGTTAACAACAATGCCACCACTGTTAACCGCAACCATCCCTCCAAAAATATGACCAGATTGGAGATGGCACAACTCAAGCTCCAGCTGATCCATGACATGCTTCTCAGAGGCACCAGGACCCTCACAGAAAGGGTTCAGGGCTATCTGGCGGAGCTGCTTCACGACAACCTTGCATGCATCTCAGTCCTCACGGTGTGGCTGGTGGCTAAGCAGGTTACCAACAAGACATATAATATATCTTGGGCAATTATGCATTGGGGACACAAGAATGGCAAACTAGAGCTTATGGAATACATGCTTAAGGAACGGCTGGTTGGTCACCTGAAGTCTTTCATTCCCCCTTTTGGCATGACTCAGAGCCCTAGATTGCCTTAATAGGCATCTTTCACTCCTGCTACTCCTACATTCTTCCTAACCTCTGGGTAGTGCTTCCCAGAATTAAGTGGACAGTATTGACTCTAGAGTATAACAGTATGACTTCGATATGGAACAAGCTTTCGACGAAGGGCTCATGACAGTCAAAGAAGTGAACGATCTGATGGACTGCCAGTCAGTGCTGTGCCGTGTCCTCAAGGAGCTTAAGAAAATTAAGGAACGCAAAGAACGCAAGGAACTCGAGGAAGCGGCAGAGAAGGAGATGACCGAACAGCCTAAGACCGACGCAAGTGTCGATCACTGCACAAGTGACGCCGGCTCAGCTGATATGGACTTGAGCGAGGGAGACTCCCAGTAGGTTCGGGGGGAGGGATAAACCGAGGGACGAGATGATCACAATACATTTGTTGGTATGTATATGGAGATCTAAGCCTACTAGGGCAAGAGGCAAGTAGGTACATCCATGTTTTACACAGCTGGATATACCGGAGAGGCAGCTATGACTCGCCCACGAACATGCAAAATCCTCGTGAGATTTTATATTGGTTTATAGAGAATAGAGAAGGCACTGGATGAACGGCGGGATGGAAACCCAGAGAGGGTTGACTAAAGGGGGAAGGAATCAAGGGATTGGAGCAAAGTTGATTGGAAGAGTGGAGGGCAACAATCATAGTCGTTGACGAGGAATAGGAGTCATAACCTTACTGTTAGGAGAGTTGACAAATATATCTAGTTGCAGAACAGGAAATTGTCCCGTAATAGTTGTTGAATAATGAAAATTGATATGAACATGTTCCCATACATCTCTCCATGTTGAAGAATACAAATTTTCTCATTATATCTACTGCGTGATGATTAAATGGGAGTGAAAGCGTGTGGGTACATTCGACAGAATAATATAGCGCAGGTAGATTTTTCATGCACCTTTTTCTTCTACCTAATAAGCAAATATGCTGTCAGGGACCCTGTACGTGAGGTAGGTAATAGAGGCTTGTTGTTGCGCGAAGGTCTCCAAAACACCTTCGTGGAGTTGTTCCAACTATATACAGAGTCTCTCCATTACATGTGATTTGTACAAGGACCAATCTACAGCTTCTCTAGACGCTGCTTTCTCAGTATTTCTTCCCCAAAGCGCGCCATCTCGAATTTCTTCACCTTGCCGCTTCCAGTCAGGGGTACATTAAGAGGGACGCCGTCCTCCCCAAGCCAGAAGACATGCGCAGGCGCCTTATGCCTGCCCAGCTTTAACTGCACCCATTCCTTGATCTGCTGGTCCGTAGGACGTGTGCCGGCGGGGCCCTCGCTCTCTAGGAATGCGGTGACAGCCTCTCCGTAGTGCGCGTCCTTTACGCCCGTGACGATGGCGCGCGTGATGTCCGAGTGTGCCATGAGCCGCTCCTCGATCTCGAGGGGGTATATGTTCTCCCCGCCACGGATGATGATATCCTTGAAGCGGCCCGTGATGGTGCAATATCCTTGGTCATCGAACACGGCCTCGTCCCCCGTATGTAGCCACAGCACGCCCGCCTCATCGCGGATCATTACTTCGGCCGTCTTCTCCGAATTATTCCAGTACCCTGCCTGCAGCTGGTATCCAGCGATGCAGAGCTCGCCGCGTGCGCCCACTGGGACTATGTTGCCCTCGTGGTCGACGATCTTGGCGCGCGCGTGCGGCATCAATGTTCCGACGGTTGTGAGTCGCTTTTCGATGGCATCGTCTGTGAAGGCATTGAAACATGTAGGTGATGCTTCTGTCAGTCCGTAGCTGCTTGTGAACTCGGTCATGCCGAAGCGCGAGATTAACATCTCCATCAGATACCGAGGAACAGGTGCACCGGCGATTATGCCTGTCCTCAGGTTGTCGCAATTGAAGCCAGGTGGCGTTGGGAGGCTGAATAGTGTGTCGAACATAGCCGGCACACCGTGGACTGCCGTACAGCCCTCGTCGGAGATGGCGCGGAGTACGGCTGCTGGGTCGAAAGTCTCCTCTGGGTAAACGATTTTAGCCCCGTGAGTGATGACGGCCATTAGACCGAGCACGAGGCCAAAGCAATGGAAAAGTGGCGGCGGGCAGCATAGAATGTCATCAGCTGTTAGACGCATGCGATCACCAATGAAACGGGCGTTGTTTACGATATTGTGATGCGTCAACATCGCCGCCTTTGGTAGTCCAGTGGTTCCACTGGTGAATTGGAGATTGCAGACATTATGGGCAAGGACCTTTCGGCCATGCCGGTATAAGTGGCCGTTGCTCATTCTTCGTCCCTGCTTGATGAGGTCCTTGTATGTCGGGTAAGAGCCTGACTCTCCCCTTAAGATCACGACATCGGGGCGTTGCTTTTGAGCAGCTATCTCCGAGAGGAGCTTCGAGTTATCCACCTTGCCAATGTTCTTTGTTGTGAAGAAAACCTTGCAATCTACTCCCTATATTAGCTATCATTTGTAATTCTAATATCGAAATCAGCACAATACCTGAGAATTTTAGCGCATACTGAGCCTCACTTGGCGTGTAAGTGTTGTTGAGAATGACCAGTATGGCTCCAATGCGAGCCACAGCGAAGAAGACGGCAGCATACTGCTCACAGTTTCCAGCCATTATTCCTACGCGGTCTCCGACACCGATACCAATTGACATCAATGCTCTCGCCAACTGCGAGCTCTGCTGATTGAGCTCATTGTATGTCCACCTAGCCCCGGTCCATGGAGTCACTATACACTCTTGGGTTCCGTGGTGTTGGCATTGTAGATCTAGGAGCTCACCTAGCGTCAAATCTACTAATGGAGGATCAACAGGACCGTATAAAACTGATGGGTTCGGTCTCTGAGACTGAGACCGATATGAAAGCGGCTGGAAGACTTCTTGTGTAGCCATGATGTCTAATGTTTTTGAGGGATGAGTAGCGAAACTACTCTTCTAGGATCACGACGACATATAAGCCCCAGCATACAAAGCGTAGCTTAGTAGCTTCGGCAAGCTCTTTCAAACATGACGTGAAGAGGGATTTCTTCTTTTGGCTTGCGCTCCACTAGTCCCTCTTAACATAGTAGATTTTAGACGGGCGAGGCCCAAGAAACATGCCATAGCATGAATGCTGCATGATGGGGGTCCAGATTTCCAATGGAAGAACTCGGTCGAGCTAGGCCGAGATTGGTAGTTGAATATGGACATCCTGAGATACTCCATTCTGCAGTTCGCTTCGGGATATGAAAGATATTGACCCAAACAAGCTAAGAGTTTGACCACATGCTCCTGTAGGTTGACGGTTTCACTGGGATTCCGTGGTATGTAACTAGGGTAGCTAGAGAGAAATGTTAAACCTGAAGGAGAATGTTCGCAGCAAACGGTGAACCTAGCTAAAGGCTTCGCGAATTCTGGGTTCTTGCGAGGAGCGAGGATTTTTCGCCCGACAAGCTGGGCCTGTCGGCTGGGATTACCGAGATATACAGTAAGTATACTAGGAGATGGATGGGATGAAGTGTGGGTCAAGAAAAAATCTAATCATCGGATCAGATAAGATTAAATCAGATCGCTGGCCCATCTCGACTGGTACATGAGAGGTACATAGCGCCCAGAATGTGGTGGGGAGTGCGAGATCGGACAGTGTAAGCCCATAGACGGTGACACCAGACATCGTACCTTGAAGTACCTTAGGTAACTACCTAGGTAGCTAGTTCGAAATGCCTCACTACATCATCCTGGATCCTAGAATATTATTATTTCCAGGCTTTTGCTACAAATTTAAACAAGAAAGCTGGTAGAGAGTATAGCTCGGATAATAGAGCGTCGTGTCTATTAATTCGATGAAATTCTAGCGTTTCTATATTCTATTGCTATATAACCTTTATAAAACTGTTCCCCTAACCTGTTTGGATCGACTCAGTCGACTATCCCTCCATATTAAAACTGCCCCAATTTCGAGGAGTGACACTAAAGAACCAACAATGCACATTCTGATCTGCGACTTTGCATAAGCAGTTATAATGGCCGACCGAGTCGCGCTCCCCATTGGATAACTCAGCTGTTTCTTCAAATCGGAAGCGATCTGTCCGAGCTCGACAGAATTCAAACCTGGGAGCAACTCGGCAAGAGCCCCAGGAAGTGTAGAGTTCCAAATAGCACCGCTGAGCGAACTTCCCATTGCCGATCCAATGTAAGTAGCTAAAGATAGAATGGCCATGGCAGAGGCAATCTCTGCGTGTTGGGCGACCGCCATGACCGCCATTGATTCGCAAATGACAAGTGTGGTCCCGCCAATAGTCAAAAGGATCTGGCACATGACAACCCATATGATATGAGTGTCAGGTCGTCGAAAAACTATCATCAGAGCGCCGCCAATAATATGCACGGGCAGAGCTGCCACAGCCAGCCACTTAAATCGGTCCGATCTGCGGATCAGGTAGCCTACTACAAGTCCCCATATGGACGACCCGATACTGTAAATCTGGCCGATATATCCAGCTTGGGTGATGCTAAGGCCATGAACTACCTGGAGATAGGAAGTATAGTAACCATCCCAAGCAAAGTAGGCGATGAAGATTGTGGCGGACAGCACACATGCGCCCGCGACGTTACGGGAGCATAAAAGCGAGAATGCTATGAACGGTTTCTGGGTTTTCCTCTCGTGAAAGCCGAATGCAACAACAAGGGCAAATCCTAGAAAAAGAGTAACCGTATAGCCGTTGAGGCTAGTGCTCGTGGTGGATTGGCTAGTGAGGGAGAATGGAACTAGTATCAACGTCATGCCGGCGCTAAGCAATAACATTCCCATGGCTACGCCCATTAGCATCACCGTAATCCAAAACGCTCGGGAACTTACCATCATAGTCAACCAGATAGCGATAAATCTTCCTTGTTGTCCAAGGCTCCGGCTTGGTATTATTTTGAAGCAGGCCTAGCCTTTTTGCCTTCCTCATATTTAAAATTAAGACATAAAAGAGTGGCATAGATAACAAGATGAGAGATATTGACGAGACACCAAATGCCCATCTCCAACGACTATTTTCGGTAAAAGAACTCGCGATGACTGGGCCAGCAAATGCTGTGACGAGAGTGGGCGTGGAGCTGAAAGCCATGGCGAGGGATCGGTTCTTTAGGGAGGAGGTGTCGGCAACGATGACTTCGAGAATATAGGAGAAACCACTAATTCCTACTTGATATATGACCTGCAACAGCAATGAGCATGGAAGACTTCAGGAGTTTTCTCGGTACACCGACCTGAGCGGCCGCATAAGTTTGAACATTCCGGCAAAGAGACATAAGCAACAGGCCCAGAGCAGCAAGAAGGGTCATTAGTGCGAATCCCTGGGCACGACCCCAGGAGTCGATGATCTTGGCTACCGGAAGTTTCAGCACGCCGCTGAGGATATTCGAAACAATGGCGATGGTGGGTATCAACGAATGGGACGAGAACTCGCTAACAACATATGGCATCAAGTTGAATATGACTTGCCACTGGAGGGCGTTGATGAAAGAGCACAAAAAGATACTGAAACACTGTTAACCGTGAACTGGTTTGCATGTTAAAACTGGCCAGCTTACAATAAGTAAGCAGTCACGAGCGTAGCTCTTGACCAGACTTGATTAATTGCATCTGCTTGCTGGACACCACCGTGTGAAGGGGAGTCGGCAAGAGCACGCTGTGGGTCTCCATCATCTTCATCGCCTTCCTCATCCTCACTCTGGGGGCCTATTGTGATAATGGCGTCGTTCTTTCCAGCAGTGGATCTATAGCTTGTTCTTACATCGCCGTTGTACTCGTCATCACTACCGCTGGAGGCAGGGCTCAGCAGTGGCGTCTGGCTACTGCTACCACTGTTTCCGTCGAGGTTTCGCATGTTGATGGACGTGATAACAGGTCGGTGTTTTTTGGACATGGCGGATAAAGGACACGCGAAATATTAATACCGTATGCTGTATTAATTTGTCCACGCGCTGCCAACATTCACGGGGGTCACGGTGACGTGTCAGCTGATTGGTTTGAGCCACGCTGCCGGCTCACGAGTCACACTAGGAATGGTGGAGACGTGGGATGACTTTTGGTCGATATTTGTAAAAGCAGTTAGTTGGAAGGGGAAAATATGCCACACTTAATAATACGCGCCGAGCCTTATAAGTTCCAGCTACCTCAGCTGGCTCCGAGTGCTGGCGGAAAAAGCCTCGATATTTCGCTCAGCCACTAACCGAAACGCATGCCATGAGCCAAATCCCCCTTTTGCACTAGCGCCATCAGATAAACCAGGTCCCGTCTCAACCATGGCTTTGGGCCAATTATCTACATTAGGCAGGGTCGCACAGCATTAGGCATCATCTACAGTAGGTTACTTACTTACATACATACATATCTATTTCAAGTAAACCTAGAAGTACATATGTAAGGAGGTACAGTACAGGTACACTGAGGTAGCGCGATATAGCTGATATTACAGTACCTACTGTAGTGGACAGCACACCAATAGCCGCAAAATCCCCCGCACTGTGTCTTTACTGTGCTTCCGAGGAAAGCCTTAGCGGCCTGAAAATTATCTTATCTGATCCGACGATTCTGCACGCCAAGTCCATCTACGCCCAGTCCTTCTGCCATCTCCTACCACACCAAGCCTAGTGCTGTGGCCCTCGGCTTCATCGTGCATCACCCGTTTTCGGCGTCAGGGTTATGGGGCTCTGGAAAGGACTGTCTTGAACCCCAAGGTATAGCTTTGTACCCTGTGGGCTCGGCAATCATGGCTACCATGTACATGTCAATTAGTTCATGTTGCATGGACTGGCGGACAGAGATGCGCCCAAGACTGTACTTTCATCCGTGTTGTGTAGCGTCGCACCACCTCTCCCCTCTCCCCATAATACCACTACCGGAGATGACTTTGTACTTACCCAATGGGTCGGGCTTCGCTTTCATTAGTCTTACTATTACAGTCCTGTACATGCTCGAGCCTGCAAGCTCCTCACGGCATGTGGGTATTCATGGGGCAGAAGATCCTATCGTTGTCGCTGCTGCTGCATTGTGGCCGGGCAAATTTTACGAGAGTTAGATCTTTTTATCATGCCGCCATTCTCGCTTCTCTCTAGATTTTCCTCTCTCTTCCCACCCAGCCGGCGAACAATCTCGGGAAGCGACAACGCATTCGTTTATCAAGATGGGTACCAGCTCGTCACTAGGACAAGAGCCCGGTAACGTGCCTCCGAACCCCGATTCGGGCAGCGATACTGGCAAGACCGACGATGAGAAAAAGAATGGTACGCCTTCGAGGGCATCGAAGGTATGTGTTCACACAGATGAAGGAAACACTCTTGGTTACTAACCCCCTTTAAAGCTTTTTGGCAACATCTTTCGCTATTTCCATTTGCTCAATTATGCCGAACCCACTGCTCTCGACTACGCTTTGCTCGTCATTGGTACCGTTACGTCAATTGGCGCTGGCATACCATTCCCTATTCTCGGAATCATCTTCGGACAGCTTGTCGATGACCTCAATGGGGCAACGTGCGCGGCCGAGGGGACCCCGGTATCAGGATCACCCGAGGATTACCAGACGGCCATCAATCAGAAGATTCTCCTTGTCGTTGCGGCCGCATTAGCGCAGTTCGCACTTATCTACATATACAGCGTGTGCTGGAATCTGTTCGGGGAGAGGCTTGCACACCGACTTCGAGAAAAGTATTTCCGTTCACTACTGCGCCAAGAAGTCTCGTTCTTCGATAAACTGCCAGCCGGCGAGGTCTCGTCGCGACTTAGCGCCGACATCACTACCATTAAGAACGGGACATCGGAGAAAGTTGGCGTGTACCTCGGTGTACTGTCACTCTTCATCACTTCCTATATCATCGCTTTCATTAAAGGACCAAAGCTTGCCGGTATTCTCGTGTCTCTTGTTCCCGCATTCCTTATCATGACATTTGGTGGTGGTCATTATGTTGGAAAATACACCACCCTCGCATCGGAGCACATTGCTTCTGCCTCTTCGGTTGCACTGGAAAGTTTGTCCAACGTCATGGTTGTCCATGCCTTCAGAGCCAACGATAGGCTCGAAGCCAAGTTCGCCGTTGAGCTAAGCTTAGCAAAGAAAGAAGGCATTAAAAAAGCAGTCGCAGTTGCGATCCAGTCTGGTCTCTTATACTTCATCGCTTTTGCCGCTTGCGGCCTCGCGTACTGGCAGGGAAGTATCACTATTGCAGATGTTGTTGCAGGTAGAGAAGAAGGGACCTCTGTTGGATCGATTTACACCATCATATTCATTCTTGTTGATGGTAAGAAACTCGGCTCTTAAATATGCACTTATGCTAACTACTGTGTAGCTTCTATTGTTATTAGTCAAGTTTCACCGTATCTGCAAATATTTAGCTCTGCGGCGGCAACCCTAGATAAACTTAAAACCGATATAGACCGCCGGTCGAAGATTGACGGCACAATCGAAGACTCAAACGAAATGTCGGCACATCCACCCGAAGTGTTCGAAGGTGACGTACGGCTCGAAAGTGTGGCATTCACGTATCCTTCGAGACCTGATGTCCCCGTCATCCAAGATGTATCTCTGCAATTTCCAGCTGGGCAGACCACAGCGATCGTGGGGTTGTCTGGAAGTGGAAAGTCCACAATCGCTGGTTTAGTCACCCGATTGTACGACACCGATCACGGTGATTTGTTCTTGGACGGAAGAAACATACGAGATATCAATGTGCGTCAACTGAGAAGTTATATCGGCCTCGTCCAACAAGACCCTATGTTATTGAATCGTTCGGTCCTTGAGAACATTGCTCTTGGGCTAGTCAACTCCTCTCGCCCGGAACACACAGTTTTTCAACCTATTGTGCTCGGCAACCAATTATCTCAAGTTGCAGAAGCTGTGCGCGGCGGTGAAGATATTCTTAAGGCGGCAGAAGCCCATGGGGAGGAGACGGTCAAGGTCGCTCAGATGATTTTGCATGCTGCCGACCTAGCTGATGCGGGCATTTTCGTGGGTAGCCTTGAATTTGGACTTGGCACGATTGTTGGGTCTAATGGTGACCTCCTCAGTGGTGGCCAAAAACAGAGGGTGGCTCTCGCCAGGGCACTGGTGAAGGATCCGAGGATCTTAGTGCTGGATGAGGCGACCTCCTCGCTCGATTCCGCCAGCGAGCAGCGCATCCAAGCCGGTATCGAGAGAGCGTCAGTAGGCAGAACGGTAATATCGATCGCGCATCGGCTCGCCACTGTCAAGAATGCCAATAAAATTGTCGTTATGCGTAACGGTAGGGTCATCGAGCAAGGCAACCACAACGATCTGATGGCTAAGGACGCCGATTACGCTGCGCTAGTAAGACTGCAGAATATAGGATCCGAAACCTCTAGTATCAGCACTACACAGGGAAGCAAATTATCTGTTGACTTGAAAGGAAAGCCAAGCTCCTTTGTTGACGATGATATAGGAGAGACGGCTAAGACAGTCGAACCCAGCAAGCAGGAGGTGACAGTCGAGGATCCAACAGAGAAGGGACTTAACCAACCGGCCTGGTCAACCATGAAAAGGTTGGGATCATTTGCGCGGCCTCATCTATTGTGGCTATTTATTGCCTTTTTCGGATCACTCATTGTCGGTGGTACATATCTTGGTTCAGGGCTAATCTTTGGTAACACCATTGGTGCCCTGAGCCCCTGCAATACTGAACAAGCAATTAGAGCCGCAGGCAGCTTTTTTGGCCTATTATACTTCATTCTCGCTATTGCCGAGTTCTTGGCTAACGGAACCAGCTGGTCAATGTTCGGCCTGGTGGCCGAAAAGGTCTTATACGTTATTAGAGTCTTGTCTTTCCGCTCGCTGTTCGATCAAGATCTTCAGTGGCATCAATCAGAAAGTCGAACACCGTCGTCACTACTCTCATTTATCACAAGCGACACAGCTGCCATCGGCAGTTTGACGGGGTCCATTATTGGAACTATGTTTTCAATTTCTGTGAACTTCATTGGCGCAATTATTCTCTCCCATATCGTCGCGTGGAAGATTGCCGTCGTGGGTCTCGCTATCGTGCCTCTGATGCTCGGTGCGGGGTTTATGAAATTGTGGATTGTCGCTCGATTCGATGAGAAACATGGGAAAGCTTTCGAGAAATCAGTCGGAATATCTGTCGAAGCTGTAAACTCTATCAAGACCGTGGCAGCCCTTTCTTTGGAGCAGGAGATCCTAGGGACGTACCAGCGTTCCCTGGAAGCACCCCGCAGGGAAGTCACACGCTCCATTATCTGGTCTAACGGTTTCCTGGCACTATCCATGAGCATCTCTAACCTCCTTTATGCACTTATTTATTGGTGGGGATCGAAGCAAATCGTGTCAGGGATGTATACCCAAGCACAGTTCTTCATCGTACTAATCTCACTTCTTGTGAGCGCTCAGCTCTGGGGACAACTCTTTACCCTCGCACCAGAAATCACCCGGGCAGGCCGCGCCTTAGGGCGTATCTGTGATCTTATCGACCTTGGGTCATCAGAAACAACAGGCAGATCAAATGACACAGAGGCTATGGTCGAGTCGAGGACCCCAGCACCAGTGCCAGGGCAAGGACTTGCTGTCAAATTTAAACAAGTCAAGTTTTCCTACCCAGCTCGGCCCAATTGTCAAATTTTGAAGGGACTCGATATCGATATCCCACCAGGTCAATTCTGCGCCCTGGTTGGGCCCAGTGGTGCTGGCAAGTCAACCATCATATCGTTGTTAGAGCGCATGTACAGCATCGAGTCTGGTTCCATTGAGGTCGGAGGGTTTGACATCAACTCCAAGAAAGAGCCCGTATTCCGAGATGATATTGGGCTCGTACCACAAGACAGTGTACTTTTTGACGGAAGCATTCGCTTCAACGTGGCTCTCGGGGCCCGGCCGGGAATCGAGCCGTCTGACGCTGATATTGAGGAGGCTTGCAAGTTGGCGAACATCCACGACACAATCGTTTCGCTACCTGATGGGTACAACACACAATGCGGAAACAACGGCGGGCAGCTCTCTGGCGGTCAACGGCAGCGCCTCTCGATCGCTCGTGCGCTCGTGCGTAAACCGCGACTACTGCTCCTCGACGAGTCAACGAGCGCTCTGGACGCCGAATCCGAGCGGCTGTTACAGGACGGGCTAGAGAAGGCAACGCGGGGTATTACAGTCGTGGCGATCGCGCATCGCCTTCACACTATTCGGCGAGCTGACATGATCTTCATGATTGAAGATGGTCGGTGTGTGGACAAGGGTTCACATGAGGAGCTGATGGTGCGTAGTGAAAATTATAGGGTGAACGTCCTGCACCAAACCCTTGATGGCTAGGGCAGGAAAACTCAATTATCGACATGACTACGGATAAGCGGAGTGAGAACCACATTCCCGGTATTCCAGGGGCTGAAGAAGAGCCTACAGATGGATTAGACAAAAAACACTAATAATATAATCAATCACGTTTTGACGTTTTGACACCGGTTCGTTCCCCGGAATTTGCAATGAGGCTATCGTCACGTTGCGGGGATCTTGGGGAAAGTTGGGGAAGAATATTCCTTCCGTTGCTCCTAGTCAAACGCGACTCCAGACCAGCATTGTTGGCCAATTACAACAGCGCGTCAATCCCTTGCACCGAGATCAAATAGCTTGATACGGCTTGGGGTGGCGAGGCGCAAGGCGGGTCTGGTCTAGTGTCAGTAGTATAGTTGAAATACCTAACCTAGTCGAACGGTCAGGGTTCAAGGCTATAGGTTAGCCGTGGGGATTTAGATGATGTGGAGGTGGTAAGCGAACAGATGAGAGAGGGGGATATACCTAGGGACAGATCGAGTCTATTACCGCGCTACCTAACACTGTTCATGGGTATCCCCTCCTTTTCTGATTTGAGTCAACACCTACACTTACCGCAGTCGGGCGTAGCGTTGTCGTTCTACAGCAGGCTGCCTTACAAATGGGAACAAGTGCCTGGGACTATCAGAGGATTCGCGTGTATTTGTTCTAGATCTCTAGCCTCTGGCTGGCTTCCGTTCTACCGAGCGCACTGATACGACAAATGCATGTGGCTTGCAGGGAAGGATGCGGTGAGTGGATGGGATTATAGAAAGCACCCTCACTATCCCAGTAGCGAGGCTCCGGGGCACAGGGAACAGGGGGGGCCAAGGACTGTCGGGGTGGGCCGACAGGGGCTGACTGGGACCGGCGAGTCAACGGCTTGCCTCAAACAGGACACGCTACGTCACGAGCACTGTCGTCGTACATGGTCTCGCGTTGCATCGCATTGCATCGCGTTGCATTGCTTTGACTGCTGTTTCGCCATGTCGACAGTATCGGTATCAGTATCAATATCAGTACACAATTCTATCAGCGCATCCACGCTGCCCCGGAATCCCCAGAATCCCCATACAACCCCGCGATGGGATGGACTCGGCTATCGGTATGCTACCTATACTGTATGTACGGGAGTTGTACTCATGTTGCGACAGCAGTTGAACAGGCCCGTCGACCAGTGCTACTTCGTACATAATCTAAGTAAGTATGAGTATCTACAGTACTGTACAGTAGTGCTTAACCTGCCTTAGTGTAAGCGGTAGCGGGGGGAACCACGCGATGTGGGAGCCCCAACACCAAAAGCACCCCATGGTGATCGTTACCCCTGGTTAGCTGACTCCAACATACCACATAGTCACTATCTAAATTTGAATGGGGCTGGGATTCGACAACGTGAGGGGTAGCTCTGTGCTGTGACTACCAATGTTGATCTGGATTGGGTAGCAAGCCGCGACCACTTACACGACGAGCTCCATACTTGTGTGACGCTTCTCATGAATATATATAGGAGCACACGGTCACCGCCGATATGGAACAAATCTCTAATCATCCCGTACAACAAACCATCTACGCAACAGCAAGACACCCCTTCCTCTAACAACCTTTCAACTACGATAAAACAACACATCTTCGAACCTCCCAACAAACACCATGTCTGCACAAATCCCAACCGAGCAATGGGCCCAGGTTCTGGAGCAGAGAGGCGGCAGTATGTGCCTCCTTCCTATTCGCTCTTAAGCGAATGTATGTGCTAATCGTCCGCATAGATGTTGTATACAAGAAGATTCCCGTGCCGAAGCCCGGCCCCGATGAGGTCTTAATCAACATCAAGTACTCCGGTGTCTGCCACACCGACTTGCACGCCGTGAAGGGTGACTGGCCCTTGCCCACCAAGATCCCCCTTGTCGGTGGCCACGAGGGTGCCGGCATCGTCGTCGCACGCGGCGAGCTCGTTAAAGACGTTGAGATTGGCGACTACGCCGGTGTCAAGTGGTTGAACGGATCATGCATGAGCTGCGCCTACTGCCGGACATCAGACGAGCCTCTTTGCCCTGAGCCTAGCCTGTCCGGTTACACCGTTGACGGCAGCTTCCAGCAATACGCCATCGGCAAGTCAGCACACGTGGCACGGATACCGAAAGATTGCAGTCTAGAAGCCATCGCACCAGTCCTCTGCGCCGGTCTGACCGTATACAAGGGTCTTAAGGAATCAGGGGCACGGGCCGGTGAGTATGTAGCCATCGTCGGCGCCGGCGGTGGTCTTGGCAGCATGGCTGTTCAGTACGCTCGCGCCATGGGTCTCCACCCTATCGCCATTGACGGCGGTGCGGAGAAGGAGAAGGTCTGCAAGGAGCTCGGTGCCGTCGCCTACGTCGACTTTATGACCACCAAGAACCTCGTCGAGGATGTCAAGAAGGCCACACCCGAAGGCTACGGTCCCCACGCTGTCCTCCTGCTCGCCGTCAGCGAGAGGCCATTCCAGCAGGCTACCGAGTACGTCCGCTCGCGCGGTACTGTTGTCTGCGTTGGTCTGCCCGCCAATGCTTTCTTGAAGGCTCCTGTCTTTGATACTGTTACTCGGTATGTTGAATCCCACCCCTTTCCCATTCTCCCCGATGATTCACGGAAATTTAATTATAAACATGAATTGCTAATGAATGAAACAGCATGATCAACATCAAGGGAAGCTACGTCGGTAACCGTCAAGACACCGCCGAGGCCATCGAGTTCTTCCGCCGGGGACTCATCAAGGCTCCCTACAAGGTTGTTGGTCTGAGCCAGCTGCAGGAAGTTTTCAACTTGATGGAGCAGAACAAGATTGCCGGCCGATACGTTGTTGATACTAGCAAATAAGTGTATTTTATTTTCCTAGCTACCATGTCATGTATATGTAGAACGAAAGAATAACGAATGAAGAAAATTACTTGAAAACATATACCCCCCCTGAGCTTTTTCTTGGTTATAAAGCCGTGGCGATGCGATGAGATGAGTAAAGTCTTCCTTCAAATAAGCAATTACGAAAATTCCTTGGTACTAATTGAAACTTAAACCGAGGTCTCGGGCTTAAGGGTAACTCGAATCCCAAATGCGCCTATACCGATGGTAAGGGTAATATTCCCAAACTGGGGCATGAAACCTGTAGGATCTCCCTTGCATTCCGTCTTATTCTTAATCTAATCGTCGTAACGTACTAATTTGGACTGCTACAGTAGCGTGGTGTGTCATGTCATGATCGCCCCGAGGCTATTGATGAAGGCATCGTACCGATCGATCAATTAGCCTACCGGAGGGGGACGCTATCGGGCATTTTTCGGCTAACTACTAGGAAAAGGCTGGCCGAGATAATAATTTGCGAGTAATAGTACCAGATAGTAAGCTACCTGCCTTGCAGTCGTCCCATCATAACCCACAGTACCGTTTATTATTATGTCCGTCCCACCGAAAATAGAAGGCCCAAGACTTCCACTGCTATGAGCGATTTACCACTCAGGTGGGATATCGATGAATTGAAGCTGAATAGGAACCTACTTAACCTTGGGTAGCAATGTGGCCTTCTGGGGCGGGCGCTCGGAGGGTCCGGACGCTTGGTCGGAGTCTCCGTAGTCGCTGGAGCGGAGGAGTGGAGATGTTCCCGCATAGCTACTTACGTAGGCGGGCTTTTATATGGGTATGGGTATGGGTTCGAATCATAGTTAGTGCCAAGCTATAGTCAGTCGGATTACTTCTTCCATCTGCCGCTATGCTTGCCGGTATTCCCGCACACGTGTCAGCCAAGGTCTCGCGGCTGCGCGAAAATATTCTAGGATATCATGCGGACTGCGGTATTTCGCGGGTGCACTGAACTAACCTAGTAAGCAAACAAATATTGAAAACCCCATCTACTCGTAACAAGGGCTTGTCTATAACCTGGAAGGAAACTCGAACTGCGATATTAATCTTGTATAGAATCCAAAGGGCCATGGAGGACTTAACCCCTATTCGGCCAGGTGGGACACCTAAAGACTATATATTCTGAATCGCCTAGCCCCCAGTTGTCTATCTTACTTTCTTATAACTTTCTCTAATGTATGGAAACACAGGAGTAAGCTAGGAGCTAAACGTTTGAAAAGTCTCACACTTATATAGCTATATATATAATACGCAGTTCTCATTCTCAAATACATGTTCCAGCTATTCAGTACGTAACAATATCATAGCATTTACTTCCTTCCTTTTATTCTATAAATATTGGACAACACTATTATTATAAGCTCGTATTGCAAGGATTACTTTTATTTTATACTTAGCTAATTAACAACAAGAGGTAAAGAGTCTATTTGCGTTTTTATCTCTGCCAGTTTACTATAGGTCTATTCAGCATTTTCTGATATCTTTATTTGGGGTTCAGCTTCAACCGATCGCCTACACTAGCGTAAGCATTCCTACTTCTGCTGTCGTTCGACATGCTGTGCCGTTATCCTGCAATGTTTTTCTCTCACCTGCCCATCTCGCCAGGTGGTGAGAGCAGAATCGGGCGGTCCTGTAGGCGGGGAGGCGGTGAGAGCGGCGACTGCGATTGACCAGGCAGACATATCGGCTTTGATGTTGAGCTCGAACCCTGCCGACCGTCGGAGACAGGCCTGGGGCAGATGGTGAGCAGCCGTTTGGGTAGGATGCGTTGGGCCGTGCTGGCTTTGGTATTAACTTGATGATATATGTATGTACGTTGGTTGTTGTCATGGTCTCCGTGAGCGTACGGGCTCTCGGCCGCTATTCCCGCTTGTACCTCCGTGGATAAAGGTGCTTTGGGTGAGCTCGGCACGGCCGACGGTCGGCGGCAGTTTATCAGTATTATTAGACACCTGGACCACTGCACCATCTGCCACTCGCTCGTAAATCTGACTAAGGTTTTTACGACACCATCGCCCAACTGCCACTCAATCTTAAGCTCGTAGGATTCTAAATGAAACCCCGAGTCATATAATAGTCAGCACTCCACTCGGTGGAAAAGCACAAAGTAATGCATGCCTACGTACCGCGCTCGTTGTAGCGCTTGACAAACATGACATCCATGATGTCCCAAAGAAATATCCCATCCTCCAGCAAGAAAATCTCACACAGCTTATCTCTCACGTCGAACGCTTCTACTTTCCCGGATAACAAGCTTATTCTAGGAGCAAACTTGAGTTCTGGCAGGCGAAGTAGGATATTCTTGAACAAGTATGCGTGATACCATATCAATCAAAATTTGATAGTTGGTACCTCATCAAGCAGCGAGATGTTCGGGGATTTAATTCTAGACTTACCTTTGTCATTCCCGTAGAATCGGGCGCCTCAAATCCTCCGAAATCCAATTTGTCAATTCGAATAAGTCTGCCAAGATTTTTTACGTCGCGGTCTCTCCCATCTTCGACACGTAGAACCGGGTTCTGCAGCTCCAGGTTGAGCTCGCTTTCGCTGACGATACCGAGCGTGTACTTCGCGAGCGCCTTCGGGCTCGGCAAATAGCAGGACACCGCCAGTCAGGATTGCCACTGGAACACTCGGACTCAGTCATCACTATTTTCGGCGCGACTTTTGAGAAGGTTTTATATACTGTCTTAACCCAAGACGGAAGACTTCTACTATTGAAGTTGCCAGAACAAAGAAGAAAATAGTCCCGAGAATGACTTACCAACCTGATCGACGCGGATGAGCGCCCTCCCCTCGAGAAACCCTCCTAGACAGCTCCCGAACGAGTGTTTGCAGCCCTAACGGCACTGTACACGTGATTTCAGTCTCGTCGCGCACATGGGCGGCAATCGATGGTGTTTCTCGATAAGCTGAGACGTACGGTCCCAGAAGCTTCGCGACCTCGTGCGCGGCTGTAAGGAGGCCCGCCACCGAGGCCATCACGCTGAGGGGCCCCATTTTGCGTCGTGCGTTTATTCGCGATATCAACCTCGAAAAGAAAAGGAAAAGGGTCGAATCGATCCGCAATGTTGCTCTTCCCTGTGGGCTTTGTTACAGCCTCAACTGCGAGGAAAATTTGAGGGGCTATGGACGCCAGGGAACCCGGCTTAATGACGTTCTACTGTTGGAGCAATGTAACTGAATAGTGCACTTCTTCTGTATTAGCATCCCTTGGCTAGGTATAATTAAGGTAGCGATGGCTGTGCTGTATGCCTGTCGTAAGCTTTAATCCTACCCTATCCGCCCAGTAGGCGGATTGGATAGGGGGCGGGTTGAAACGCGAGTACAAGTAGATGATTGCAGAAAGAATTCAATATTACGAGGGATTCTATACAACCCTAGAACCGGACCAAACGAGCAGCTAAGGTCAGATACCGAGTCGTAAAAGGCATCTAGCTTATGTGTAAGATATTGAATTCGCTCACATTAGCGTGAATTCGGCTAGGTTTTATTCGCACTTGCCTGATAGCAACGACTACTATCGTAGATTCCACGACCGCTCTACATCGTAGTTTAATATTTATTTCGAATACTTCTTTTTTACAGGAAATATTAAATAGGGAAACGAGCCTAGGATAAATAAGTGTTTTCTGTATCACTTACTATTTGCTAAGGTGAGAGACATAAGAAGTTATTCCGTTTTTAAAACCATTACAATTCTATACGTGAGTGACATAATTGCGCGCCATAGCCGAGAGCTAAGTGCTAACGCCTGCCGTCCTTCCGGCAAGATATATAGTTTAAAGCCAGAGACTATTGGTCGGCGAAGATGACGAGACCTGCAGAGAAGGCCTACAATCGGAGGCAAGCCGGAGAGAGGTAGGCTAGAGACACGGGCTCCAAGGCTGCTTGTAAATAAGGGCAGAAGGCAAGATTATATCGAGGGATATATAAGGAACGCCAGGGACCCTTTAGGCCAAAAGATAATTATTTCCTTTTATCTAGCCCAGAACATAACCAGTCGGTTAAAGTCCTCCTCAGTCAACGTCATTTCATCTACGTTGGACTGTCCCGTCAATTCCCCGAATAGACTTGTGGCATGTGTTGCTAGGTCCCTGACTTTGGCTCCTTCATCGCCTGTCCTGCGTAAAACATCCGCTTTGACGAACATGCTTCTAGCTCGCTCGGGTCGATGCATGTCGGCATCTGTTTTCCAAATATCGAGAGCTCTATTCAGTAAAATCCTAAAAGAATTCCGATTCAGTTATTTGATGAAAAATATTGCTATGAATAGGGAAAGGCTTACAGAGCTTCGTCAAACTTTCCCTCTCGTATTTTATGCCTTGCCACTATATGGTAAATGTCCGCAGTGCCTGGGTGGTGTTTCCCGTGGGTTTTTTCATATTGGCTCATTGCGAGCTCGTGGAGACGTTGCGCTTCTGGGAACTTTCTACGGGCGAGCTCTACATTACCAAGGGCAGCATGATAGGCTCCACTCCTACAACAGAATCCAAATGGCCAGTTAGTAATGGCCTTAGCAATGCTGAGGAAGGCATGAACCGACTTGTAAGAATATGTGTCATTTTCCCCGAATGCTACTTCACGAATCGCTAGGCCATCTTTTAAGATGGACTCAGCATCGCCAAGACGGCCCTGAAGCCAGAGGTTATACCCGAGTATTAGCTTGTGCGACGAGGCAAGTTCTTTGTTTTCAAGCTTGGAAAGTATGCTTAACGCGGTTCTCAAGCAATCCTCGGCCTCAATCAGATTGTTAGACATCATCAATGCGGTTGCATATTGACAATATCCGGCGGCAATGTTTCTGTCGTATATGCCGGTCTGCTCAGCTTCACGTTTCCATGACTCGAGTACTTTTGTAGTGTTCTTCAAAGCCATATTTGCGTCATTTGTCCATGTCCCGATCGCACCAAGTGTGTGTTGTATGTCACGTAGAATCCTCTGGCTCTCATCGCAGTGCACACTCTCGCAGATTTTCGTCGCTAGGTCGAGAAATAGTAGTACGGGCCTGATATTCATTTGTTCAAACTGGAGCCTATTGTTCACGCTGATGAGCACTGTGATATTCAATGCGAAGAATCCAGAACGTACCATGATGATCGATATAAGAGTCTTGCCAATAAGAGATTGGGTTCCCAGCTATCTCCCGTCGAACAATTTTCGTAGAGCTCTACGAGACGGGTGAGGTGATGGAATAGAGGGTTACATTTGACCCATCGCTCTATACCATGACTTCTACCGGACCAAAGATCTTTTTCATAGTGTCTCGTAAGGAGAGCCAAAACACAACGAAGCGCTTGATTTCGACGGTCATTTCCCATGAAGAGTTGAAATATGTCTTGTACTTCTCGATGAATTCGAATCTCAGAGTCGCCGACCTTGATGAATGCGCCAGATCTAAGTTGTTGCTTAGCGTCCCAAAAAGTACCCAGGCTTTTGGGAAAGCCTTGAAGGCCATGTTCACTACCAATGTGACTCAGCTCCTCAAGGATACCCTGATCAATCTGATCAGGGTCTAAGAAGCTTAATACATCAGCAACTGCCTTAGCTTCTAGACTCAGACGACTCATCGCCCAGCTAATCCCTAGACTACCTCTCACGGGTAGTGTGAGATGGTTGTCATAAAGATTGACATGCTCGAACCGGTCGATGAGATCATGTCGTTCGTGTCCAATTTGTATCCGCTTAATAAAGTCCTCAAAAGTAATATCACTTTCATGAAGAAGCCGTGCACACTGGAGTAGCGCTAATGGAATGGCCCCTAGGATTTTAGAAATCTCGATCGAACGATCAAAATACCTCTCTGAGTGAAGGTTTGTCCAATGTCTGATCAGCTCCGCTCCTTCTTCAACAGACAAAGGCCCTAGTTCTTCGATATGGGTCTCGCTGGGGCTTATTTGAAGGCGCCGCAAATCTTGCTCGTATATGTGCCTGGCACGCCTGCTGGTGATCAAAATCGACCCAACCCCTAACGGAGGCAAAAACCCCTCTAGTATGTCTGGTTCATCAGCATTATCAAGTATCAGAAGCCATTGAGCTTCATTTGGGGCGATTATATCTTGCGATTGGCTTAGGACTTTGATGGGTTTGGCAAGCCAGCCCTTGGCATCCTCTCGTGCTGACACGGGGTCAAACCCTTCATCCTGAGCGACAAGATGTAGTTGCCGTGCTGCATTTGAGTAACCCTCTTGAATCTTCTCTATGTTGCCAGCGTTGATCCAAAACACAGCGTCAAATCTGCTACGACGGGATGATGCGTACGCTGCTGCCAAGGCAGTCTTCCCATAGCCCCCCAGTCCAAGAATGGTAACGAATCGAGATGTAGCAGAGTGACTTTGGCTACCAATCTGACTAGTCGAACTTCCTGGTAGTAGTATTTGATCAAGAACGTGAAATATTTCATGACGGCCCAGGACGTGGTCTTTTTGCAATGATTCATCCATCATGAAACATGGAAGTCTCAGCTTTGGCACCTGAGAAGTCATGATATTGCTAGTAGGAACGTGGACGAAATTCCCGCCAACAGAGCTTCCCTGTTGAGCCTGGTCTGATGAGCTGGCGCTCCGGGGTGACAATTGAGAGATCATTGCACGTGTGACTAGCTTATTATTAGTGAAGCCTCGAGACAAAAATATGTCATAATGGATTATATTATATCCCTCTTGAAATTAAACTGACAACTAAGGCTTTCGACTCACTATTTGTCTCCTCCTGCTTGGTTTTCGAGTTCACTGCATCCTTGGCCCAATGTATAACCTGCATCATTTGGTCGGGAACAAGCTTTAATTGGCATATATCCTCGAATGAGCAACTACTTTCAACGACGGTTTCGCGAATGCCGACGATAAATTCACTCGTATTGGGTGCCTACTAAGGTTAGACAATGGCCCAGTTGTATTGTGCGGCTGTGAGTTGTACCTGTTCGGTTTGACGTTTTATCCATGTTGTTTTTGACATGGTCCGATCGAATGCAGGTAATATGCTGAGAACCTTGGCATCAAGTCTCGGGTTATTAAGAGAATTCTCGAATAGCTCAGCCATTTTATCTAGGTCATGTGCTTTCTTCAAGATGGAAGCAGTCTGTTTATTTAGCTTGCTGTGTCCGTGTTGGGCTTGTTGCAATAAAAGCTGGACCATTGCCTTATCATTCTCTGGCTTATGCAATACCGCAAGGAATATGGCCCCAATCATTCTGCTTGCAGCACCAGCTAATTCAGGGGCTTGACTCATAGCCCAGGCTAAGCGGCAAAGAATCTGTAATACTTAGTAAAACTGCTTAAGGCGAATTTGGGGGGGCTGAACCTGTTTTGCAACAAGCCCACCAGTACTGTGGGCAATCAGGAGAACTCTACTTCCCATTTCCTGGAGCAGGATTAGTGAACCATTGTGACAATACCCATAGATTATGCGCACTTTAGAGTTCTTCAACATGCTAGTCTTATCAAGTTGACTGATCACCTTCTCGGCATAGTCAGAAAACCAATCTTCCAGAGTTTCCTTACTAGTAATGTGCACAGGCTGAATTTCAATGAAGTTCAAGTCTATTCCCACTTTCGCAAACGCCTGGCGCCATGTTTGCGTCTGAATAGCCCAGGTGGCAATCGGCGGGGAATTGATTCCAGGAATGAGAATGACACGGCACAGGAATTAGCGCTTTTCCTAAACGTAGTATGCGGACAACTCACTCAAGCATCGCACAATGGTGGTCTGGGCTAGGGTCCATTGCGCTCAAATATTTTCAGGGTCTTTGTAGAGAGGATAGATGATTTCAATGTATTTTTTGCTGACATCCACGAGTGTGTTTCAATAATTGTAGGGAAGCAGTGATGACAAGTATACTAATTGGCTGTAGGCAAGGGGGTTTTTTAAGCCAGCGAAAGAAATGCATGAAACAAGCTTATGGGCACTTGATTTCTTTTTCCTAGCTTTCAATATGACAACGTCTCTATGATAGGCTGTAGAAAAACATTCAATTCTTTCTGAAGAGGCAATCTGGCCATGCATGTGTCTAGCGTAATCTATTCCGCATCTCGGATACATGCCTTGCTTCGCTTATATGATGAGGGATGACGCAACGTCGGAAGTATTGGCTACTAAGTGCGTGCCGCAAACAAGGAGCTTAACAGGACAGTAGGAATCGGCAAACGACCTCAAGATCGGAAAAACGCCACGATAGGATGCCTTGCAATTCCGTAGTAATGAGCATTTCTATCGTGGTGATATACGCACCTCAATCTGCAATACACACCCCCATTTGCAATGCTTACCTCTCTGGAATGTATAATGCGGGGAAAGAGAGGTCGGCCGGTATACTATTCGCTCTATGGCACTTGAGCAATAGAGCCTTCTTTTCTTACATACCGCAGTCCACCAATGATCTTGCTCACCCAGTATAATACTAAGACAACTGGAGCCTTTCCACGTACTAGTAGGTAATTTACCAAAATAAGCTAACCAGGGCGGCTACAGGCCCTTCTAGGCTTTTTATTTGTACTCCTTTGATGACGAGATTTACTCTCAGGGTTTCTACGACTGCCTTAGATCGTGCTTTAATATTTATTTCGCATGCTTTCTTAAAATCTACTATATATATGAACTTGAGAAACGAAGCTGGGTGAGCAATTGTTTTATATATTACTCGGTGTCCGCCGAAGCTAGGGACATGAAACCTTATCGCGTGGTTTAAATCATTACGATCCAATATGTGGGTGTCACATGGCTGAGGGCTAAGCGCTAACGCCGGCCAGCCTTCCGGAAAGATATACACTTTGAAGTCAGTGATATGTTTGGATTGAGGTCTGAGGAATAATGGTTTGTAAAAGGGATAGCTGGAGCTACTCAGCAGGTGTCATGAGGGGTAGCCTAAATACACTGTACCTCGTACCTTCCCAACGTCGGAGACTATTGGTCGACGAAGATTACGAGGCTTGCGGAGAAGCCTACAATCGGGGGCAGCCGGAGAGGAGTAGGCCAGAGGTACGGGTTTCAAGGCTGCCTATAAATAATGGCAGAAGGCAAGGTTATATTGCTTTGTTATAGTAGGCGAGTTGTAAACTACCTAGAAAAGTAGATTTCGGAATCGAGGTGGCACTGAGAAATAAAATTTCAGGGAATATTTGAGACATAATAAGTGGAAGCATCTAGGAGTGATGATTTTCCTTCTTTGCACCCCTAAGAAATTAGAGCATGCAATGAAAAAAAGTTGTGTGAAGCATTTATGTCAAAGACAATGGCTGCGAGACGGGCCACCAGTAGAACAAAAAATTGGGCGAACCCGAAGATTCTAGCAAGCATTTATGTCAGGGACAGAGGCAGCGAGCTGAGCCTTTTGTGAAAAAGATTTGAGAGTAAATCTCGAAGCCAACCGCTCCCGCTACCAAGGCCGAAATCAACTAGCCGGGTCTCCAAGCAGACTAGAAACAACAGCGCACCATTCCTAGGCGTTTCCATAGAATTCAGCTGATAACAATCGCGGGAGGAAAGTCCATCTGAGTATACGAGAGTACTGCGCGCTATCTCCGAAGAGAGGCCACTTGTCAGAGAGGAGGGCACCTTGCCACCCAACCTCAAGTTCAATATCGGCCCGCCGGTAATACATCAAGCACAAGGCTCAAAAAACCGAGGCAGACTCACCACGCTTCCGAGAGCACATCACAAGCCGAAGCTATCGGGGTGGCCAGGGGAGGTCCGGAATAGTAATCGCACCGTGCTCGCAGCGTGGCCCACGACGATATGAGTACGGGTTTTTAGGCGCCGAATCGCACGTGAGAGTATCTGAGCAGGTCCCATAGACACGATTCGCGTCTGACGTATCTAATCTGATATGGAAAGGCAGCACAAAGCAGGAAAGGATCTCACCGACTTTATCCTCTTGGCCAAAATACCCTGAGGTCGAGACAGTATGAGGCCGTCGATACGAGGTCCAGGGACGCAGCCTTTTCGTAAACGGGGCGGCCAACAATAGCGTATGAATAGAGTCTCGTGGTGATACGCAAGCGGCGGCTATAAGGTATGACTACACAGCCATTTATGTGGACCGGTCTCCTCTTGACAGTTACGTCCTGGCGCGCTCTCTTTCGCTCGGGCTCTGCTTCAAGAGCCGACTCCCTCACGTGTTCAGGGACCTTTCGGAGATTGTGGAAGATGATCTGGTGGGGAGGTTAGCATGTACTGGGATTGAACCATCAGCTTGAGTGTTTCTGGGAGCGTTTTTGTCCTATGTGTATCAGCTCATGATACCTCAGATTTGTGATCTGGCAGAGAGACTTTGTAGCCCTGTTAGCCACCGCTAAGTTGATCGAGTTTGGTATAGTAAATCTACCTCTTGTTACACATTATATACTGCCTGCTTTGATCATCTGGTGTTTTGCATAGCGAACTGTGAAGGTTAATTGACTCTTGAGAGGTTTGGAGCACTGGTCATAGCTTGAGAAAGTCGAAAGCCCCCATTACAGTAGCTGAGGAAACTGGGAACTGCAGACATCACGTTAGCATAAGCTATGGCTATGATTTGCAACACTTACCATGTCTGTCAATGCTTTTAGTCGTTATTTTAGCTGTAGAAATTGTTGCGAATAAATTCTGAAAAAGTCTTGGCATAAAAGTTGGTTGGTGGCTGTGAAACGTTAGAAAGAGAACTCAGTGGTGGGTGGCCATATAATATGGTGGTGCACCGGGGCATAAGTGTTATTGGTGCCGTAGTAGAATGCTAAACAGACATGTATGAAGTAAAATACCCATTGAAGATATTATGGATGTAGAGGTAGATATGTTCCAATGCAAGATAGTTGTGGATATGAATAGTGCTGAATAAAGTGTGTGATAGGGATGTAAGTAGTGGAAGGAGCCTCAGGTAATAGAGGTACTGAGGTACTGAGGTACCTAGGTACCTTGAATACTAAAGTACTTGAGAAGGTACACAAATATAAATGGCAGAAAGTGTGAAAAAGGGTGCCACAAGGTTGCACAACTTTGTTGGAAGCACGAATTCACTTGAGTTAAAAACAGTAGAACAAGATCAACGGGAAAGAGACCTGCGCGCTGCTGCAGGTCTGGTGATAAGGTTGAAGATTCTACTTACCTTGCTGTGTAATAGATGTATGGCACACTGAACATGTGGCAGACAGATAGCGAGGTGTGTGATGATTGACGAGGAAGAAAAGGGTTTGCACGCCCATCTAGAAGGCTTTGGAATTCTGACAAGGTTAGAATGCAAAAATCATATCTTGGAGGCGACAAAGGTTCGGAGTTGCGAGCGGTTCTCATACGAGAAAATTAGTTAGCATGAAGGTCAAAATTGAGGGAGGAAGAGGAAGTGGAAGAGGAAGTGGAAGAGGAAGTGGGAGGGGAAGGGGAAGAGGAAGTGGAAGAGGAAGTGGAAGGGGAAGAGGAAGTGGAAGAGGAAGTGGAAGAAGGCAAGGGACGCCTTTAGCTTGCCAATGTAGCTGGGCTGGTTAAATGTGGAAGGAGGGGAGTGTGCAAAGACTACCAACACAGAAACGCACATAGTATCCGAATAGGGTTGACGAAAGACGACATGGGTCAAGAGAGCATTGATAGAATTTGCTCCAGAAATAATCGTACTTACAGCAAATTGCGACTCTCCAAGCAAATGTAGGCAGGAACGTAATAAGGCTAATAAGGCTGTAGTAAATTCTTAACAGCTGCAAAGAGATAAAGGAGGAAATCTAAATCCGATTATACTATCTAACCGTTAGGTATTTATATAAGTAAATGCAAGTATTTTCTAAAAACCAGGAGGAAAAGAAATCAGGCAAAGAGGTGGCGAGTATTAGAAACACAGCGTCTCTTGATTAAATACAATGTAGTTTAGTACGTAAATGTACACAAACCCCGAGTAAAGGCTAGCAAAGAGGTACATAATAGTAGATATGCTTAAACATTAAAAGGGTAAAAAAACTAGACGAAGTTCTATAGGGGAGCATGCGTAATTTTCTCAGTCAATTGCTACTAAAGCTGGAATGTTCTTGTGACCCTTAAGGGCCTAACTACAAAAGCAACTATTCTTTGAAATACCATGTTTAAGGAGGAAAGGTGTGCAATTATGTTAAGTTCAAGGGTATTGTTAGAATCTAATTTAATAATCTATGTGTTGCAGCACCTAAATTCGTAAAACTAGACATATAAATGTAGTTAAGCTTGCCTCCTACGGCTTGTCCTATAATACAGCAAGTGCAACGAACTTAAATGCAACAATAAACAACACCATAAATGCTGTAGTCGTGTTATTTCAAAGCGGAAGATCAACTGAATAGACAATAACAACTACCTAAGCTTAAGGAGCAATTATAGAATCGATGTCCTGTGCTTAATTCAGGGAAGTCTATGAGACACAGCGTATCTTAATTAGAAGACCGACAAAACACCAAAAGTATACTACTCTACTCATATTACAGGACGTGAACTAATTGAACTAATCACCTCTGTGTTCTCATGTTTATACATTTGGTTTATTAAACTTCGGTGGCATCTTGTATGCTACATGGTTGTCGCGTGTTTAAGTATTAATTATCTCTAAGCCTTTAGGTTAGAACCGAGACGCCGACAATAACATCAGGCAGCAAGAAGAGGGAACAAATAGGAAGCGTGTTGAATATATATTTTAGATTAGTTTTCCCGGCGTACAATAGGCCTTGCTCCAGTTTGAGGATAAGTTTGAAGCATCCCGGATTAGAACAAGATTGGCAATGGATATATGTTGAAAGTAGTCGTAGGCGTTTTGAGGCTCAATGCGATATAATTTTCTTGTTCGTGTCAGGCTACTATCTAAGCGCAGACTTTTCTTGGTCACGGCCGCTCCCTGAATACGAAGTGGTGATCAAGGCTGCAGATAAAATCATTCCAAATGTGGCGGAATTTGGACAGTCTAAGTCAACTGTCGTCAAACTTGGCGTCGGTAGTTCCGCCCGTACTAAGAAAATTTAATTGGATGGGGCGCGTGCTGAGAGGGGTCGGTAGGGCTGATTGGCGGACTGCATGGGGGGTTCTTACTCATCCCCACACAGGAGACATAGCCCTTCTGGCACAGGGTTTGTATGTACATACGCTAGCGGGATAGTACATCCTGCACTAATGCGAGATGCCCGAGCCGATGGCGGATTAAATTCGCATCTTTATGAGGCGGACGCGCTCCTCAGCTATTGCCAATTCATTGATTCAAATCTTGATACCTCTACGCTAACAACCTTATTTCATTGGTACCCAAGGTTAGGCAGTTTGCGTCCGCAATCGCCGGTCGCTCAACGCACACTACGATGACGGGTAGCTCACCCGGATCTCCAGATGACATCATTCGAGAACATGTCGGCCAGGAGGAACAGCCGCAGCTCGATGAGCCCAGCAGCCCCGAGAACAAGGGCAAAACAAGAGCAGAAGAAGAAGACAAACCCACCACCACGAGCGATGCGCCCTCTCCGAAACCACAGCAGCCAAAGCCAGGCTTTGTCGCGGCCACCTTGGCTAGGTTGGGTCTCGACGCGCCCACCATCATAGCTATGTTGAAGTTAGATGACATGTCCACCATGCGTCCTACCTACACGGGTCCCGGCTAACGCGACAAGGATAGAGGTGCCCTCGCACCTGTTATCGGATTGGCCATTTACCAATCCGACGCCGTGTCCCACGAGTTCTCGACCTTCGGATACCTCGTGGGCATCGTCGCCGTGCTCTCCCTCAGCGTTCTCCCTCGCGGCAAGTTCGTGCAGACGCTGGTATTCAACCTGATATTCTTGAGCCTTGGATCTGCCGTGGCCTTGTTGATCTTGGTAAGGGATTCTCACATCCATTTTCTTCTTGTTGTTGTTGTTGTTGTTTTGGTAAATTTTTAGAGCACGAGACTTCCTTTATGCTCCCAATGGTAATAACTGACTTCGAGTGTTGTAGTGGTCTGCATTGCAAGCTCGCTTTCACACCCAGACTGCCCCCGACGACCCGCGTTCTCCTCCTACTTATAACTCGAGCCAGTCTGCCGTGTCTGCTGTATGGCTTTTCGCAAACATATGGATTGTGAACACAGTTCGGGCGAAATACCCGAGCTTAAACGTGCCCGTCATTGTTTACTCAATCATGACCAACATTTCGTGCACCTTTAGCCCACAGATCACCAGCAATGCTGCCTTCCAGTCAATAATAAAACGCCTATTGACTGCCATGTTGACCGGTTTTGCTATCGCAGCCGCCACTAGCCTATTGATTTTACCCGTCCCCAGCCGCGCTGTTTGGGCCGCTCAGCTAAAGGGCGCCATCAATCTCCTCCAAGGTGTTGTAAAGCAAGAGAAAGCATACCTGCAGAGTTTAGAAAGAGAAGACATGTTTGCTGTTCCTGCTGATATCTGTGCTGCGACTCATCTCAGCGATTCTGGAAATTCGACAGACAGCGCAAGCACAGAAACGCAGAAGAGCAAGAAGAAAAAGAATGAGGCGGAACCAAGATCAACTGCTGAGGCAAAGGTGATTAAGGAAACTATGTTTAATTTGCGACTGCTGACAAGTAAAATGTACGTCGATTTGCCTTTTGCTAAAAGGGATATCGCGTGGGCAAAACTGGCGGCTAAAGACCTGACTGTTTTGATGGAATTATTTCGAGGTGTCGTCGTCCCGATACATGGGATCGGCACCGTAATCGACATCTTCCAACGGCTCGCCGAAAAACGGGGGTGGGTTACCACCTCTGAGACTCCGCTCGAGGTTCTCGCCGAGAAGAATGAAGACAAACGTGTCTGGAACGAGGTCATGAAACAGCTTCACGACCCATTCGAGAAGCTCTCAGCCGCCATTGATGAGGGACTGCAACACGCGGGGATGCTATTAGAAATCCTTCCACGTCCTAAGGCGCCCGATAACAGCGAGAGTGGTGGTGATATCGAGTCCAAAGGTGATCTTGTCCAGCCTGGAGATTCGGGCTTCGCAGAAGCTCTCAAAGTGAAAATCCAGTCCTTCCGTGACGTTCGAGGCACGATCCTTCAGGTGTGGGCCAAAGAAAAGGGTATCATAACCGAGGGTTTGTCGCTTGACGAGATTAATAGCATTCCGTTTTCCCCAACGGATGCTAGGCACCGTCGTGACCAAGAACAACTCTACGTTTTGCTGTACATTGAGACATTGGTAAGAACCTGACAAATCCCCCTTTACTGAGGCTTAAGCAACCTCACCATAGGCGATATATTTCCCCTCTTCACACATGGATTCCTATCCCGCCGTGTAAATCGTTGTTCTACATACTTGGCTCCGGTTATACTAACCCCAATGTAGATGGAAGCGGCAGGTGAGGGTGTCTTGCGAGTAGTTCAATTCGCTGATTCGAAAGTACACGACGGCACAATGGCACGCAATCGATTGATAGTTCCCGGGAAAAAAGCCCTACGGAAATGGATTACGAGCGTTTTCAGTGATGAAGATAAGGGCCAAGAAAACAATGCTGACAACATGATGGACTCGGGCATGGCAATCATTTACATGGGTGATAGCTTTGCGTTGAAGAAAGATCCGGAGCATCTGCCACCGACAAACTTTTGGCAGCGTTCAGGTAACGCCCTGCGCGCCGTCTCAAAATTCTTCTCATCTGAGGAATCGGCTTTTGGATTCCGCTGTGCCTGTGCCACTCTGACGATTGGCATCGTTGCATTTCTCGAACAGACGCACCGTTTCTTCCAGGAACAAAGACTTGTCTGGGCCATGATTATCATTGCCATTGGCATGACACAAAGTTCGTTTTGCTCCCGTTGGCCTCTCCATAACTCAAATTCATATACTAATGACTGCTTAATTGTGTAGCTTCGGGTCAATCAATATTCGGGTTCTTTTGCCGTATACTCGGAACCCTTGTAGCGGTAATATTCACACTTATCACTTGGTACATTGTTGACGAAAAAGTCCCGGGTATCTTCGTCTTCTTGTATCTATTTCAGGCCGTCTCCATCTACTTCCTACTAAAGTTCCCACAATTCATACCTGCTGTTGTGTTGCTTATGGTAACGCAAGTCCTGATTGTCGGATATGAATTACAAGTGCTCAAGATTGGTATACCATTGTCGGAGTCAACAGGCCAGCCATACTATCCGTGAGTCATGGACAATAAGTTGACTAGTTCTCTGATACTGATAGTTGTTGGATAGGATCTACGAACTTGCACCGTATCGTTTGGCGATCGTCGCAGGTGGCTGTCTCGTCGCTTTCTTTTGGACAATATTCCCGTCGCCGGTAACTGAGCGGGCATGGCTTCGTCGCGATCTAGCAGCCACCTTGTACTTGCTCGCCAACTACTTCAGCGTCATCAACGCCACACTCAAAAGCAAGCTTAACGGCACGGGCGGTGACCGTAACGTGAAAGGCACGCCCGCCCATCAGCTTACAAAACAACGCATACGGCTATTCGGCAAGTTGATGCTGCTTCTGCCCTCTTTGAAGCAGCATGCCGATTTTCAGCGTTGGGAACCAACAGTTGGCGGCAAATTTCCCCGCGAGTTGTACGAAGACATTATACAACGGGCGTCTCGCATTAATTCGTACCTAACGCTGCTATCATACACCATTGGCGGGGGAGGGAAAGGCACGGCGGGTATCACAATCACAGACTCACTGGACTCTACGACAGTGGATTCTAAGTCAACCCTGACGCCTGGAAACCAGGGACTGGAAGAGGCAAACAGTCGGGCCTGGCGGGAGGCGTTGGCGGTCCTGCTCAAAGGCATATCGCCTACGCAACATAGCATCATATGCACATTGACATTGCTCTCCAATGCGTTACAGTCCGGACACTCCATACCCCCTCACCTGAAAGTCCCGCGCCCCTACGAACTGACGCTCCAACTCGAGACTCTCGGCGCAGCTTTCACCTCCTACGATGGGGCCAGCAGCAGCAGCGACGCAAGCGTAGATCCTACGCCGTGTGACCACACGAGCAAGAACAAACACGAGATCCATGGTCTACTCGACCCCCGCAATATGACGCAGGCCGGGTACGCCGAGTTCGCGGTTCTTCAAGTTTGTAGCTTGCTGGTGTGCGATGATCGTGAGTAACTCCCTGAGCCATTTCCCTCTCGTTTCGGTGATGTTTAGAATACAAGCTTTCTCATGCGGTATCTAACACCTCCTAAAATCCTTACATCACGCTTGAAGTGTCGATAACTGACGCCCGAGTGTTCTAGTTGACGGCCTCGTCGAGAGCGTGAGCAAGCTCGTTGGCGTGGTGGATTTTAGCTACTGTGTCGGCTCGAGCAGCGCTAGTTCAAGTAGCAGCGGGAGCGCGGCGGTCAGTCTCTTCGGGAACGATTCCGAGGGAAAGGGGAAAGGCAAGGTTGACTAAACCCCGGCCCTCCTAGCTCATTATATATATATTGGGTTGCCTCTTTGTAGTGGCCATATTCATACATGTTTCAATGTGTTTCGGGCTTAGTCATCAGTACTTCGACCTTGATATCATGCGGCTAGGGGAGAAATACGAGCGCTATGTGCTTTTATACTTCATCCCAAAGCAGAGGATGTTGATGGGTTTAGATAGTAGCAGATAATGCGAGATTCTCAGCATATTAATGATAAATACAAAGAGGTCACAGAGTTAGTATAGAACCTACGAGAGCATGGCGAAGGTAGGTTAGCAGCAACAGCTTCTAGCCACTATTCTTTCATGGTCATAAGCTAACCTGGGTGGTATCATACGCGATGTCTGTCACTTAAACAAGGTGGTTCAAACAGTCATGTAACATTCCAGAATACATCCACAAGATGTGTATTATTTTCTCGATCTGTCTTGCAAGAATCCCCGTTTTGACTTTATGGCGGACACGTGACACTAGCCACCTCCCCTACCTAGAGGGGACCTACGCCTACAACAGAAACGGCGTCCTATCTCTCGTTCTGCGGTGCACGATAGCTTCTCAGCCGCTGTGTTGTTTCAACTTCTGAGATCGTCCAACGAATCCATCGGCAGGACTGTACTTGTTGCCTCTCATCCATCCTTCGCTGTCTATCCAGCGTGACATGACTTGCTCACCCGCCAGGAGGGAGACAACAATCCTACTGTCTCGAGCTTCACCCAGACAAATTTACAGTTTTTTCTCCAACCCCCGTCATAAAACGGGGCGTTACCAACCAGATGGTTTCCTCCGCTGCGACTGTTGCTCTATCTCACTTGTAAATCATACCTGCGAGACGGCCGAGGTTGATAGTTTTGAAGTACTATGAATGCCAGTTTCGCAGACGGGTTGGAAGTCTGTGCGACCTCCGTTCTCCCAGCTCGCTTGGTTCCCAGTTCGGAGTCATCCATCCTTCAAATAAGCGCATTTGCCATCGCTTATGAGGAGTCATTGATTCGTTCAAAAGCATAAGATCGTGTAACTACGCCGATTCGCCTAGTTCCAGTTCCCGAAACTTATAAGCATTGCGGGTATTGAGCAGGTATTCAATGCTGCATCAAATAAACAACGCGAGGTATAACAGACACGGTAAACAACGCATCCCGATGCTGCAAAATGACGTTAGAAGGAATGGAAAGCTTTACGGTTGTGATAGCCAACCATGGTATCATGGTACAAGGAGGTTAGTCTTCTCTCTCACAGCGCCATCCCGTGACTTAATGATTAAAGGGAGGCTTCCATGAGTGTTAAAAATTTTCGTCAAGCATGTCGAGCCAATAGACAGGCGTGACCCGGGAGCAGCAAGAGCCAGATGCTTAACGTCGAGCCAGTTATCGCAGTTGGTCGGTGAGTGCAGCGTCCAGGTATGACTGGGTGAAGGCTACACAGTATGTGATGTATCCTTAGGATCGGGCCCGAAAACGGTCGATCTCGTTGGGGCTAGTACTGAAGGCAAATCGCAGCGCATAAGAAGGAGCCGGGGTCTCTTAAGAGAGATTCGTTTCCGCCCACTCACTCACTGCTGGCCAGCACAACCGACTTTTCAGCCCGGCCCCGGCTTATCATAGCGTGAGTCTCGAGGCAGCGCGCCATGAGGTTAAGAACTTGGGCAATATTAGCGTTACTCAACTAAAGAAGGCTTGTCAACTCACCAGGCCACACGGCCGACTTGTCCAGCATGCAGGCCGTGACACGCAAAATTTTGGAAGCATATCCACCCATTGCGTCTAGCTGTAACTGAGGATCAAAGCTACCGTTGATGGTGCCATTCACCAAATCAATGCCCATCTTCATCTCCGCACTTGCCAAGAGCTCCTGAATTTTGACGATGAGTTTCATATCCTCCTCTTCCAGAAGAACAATAGCTGGAACCCCAGTTAAATCTACGTCGTCCTTCCCTAGTATGCCAAGGTATCTGCCTACACGATCTTGAAGGGTTGAGATCCACTCAGCAAGAACCTGCGCACAGTCAAATGAACACATAGCAGACTGCACTGGGAGCTCCCGACTGGTGAATTCGGCGAATGTCACCCCGAACTTGTCGGACATTGAGAGTGAATCAGCAGCGTAGAAAGCCGCCTTGCGTAAATGTTTCTCCCGACGTGAGATCACTCGGCTCGAACCAGGAGATTGTGACTGCGGCTGGGTGGACAGCCCAGAGGGGAACTTAGTAGCGGAGAATTCGGGTGAAGAAGACTGAGTGGGTGGCGAGTCGACAAAAATAGAACTGGTGGCCGATGCATCTGAGGGATCTGTTATGGATTCCGCGTTAGATGCAGGTGAATGTTCGGCATGCTGGATGATTTCGGTGCCACGGGATAATTCCTCAGCCAAGCCTTCCCAGTCACGCTGCCAAAACTTTTCCTTGGTCCGAGCCATATTAACAAAGAGACGAACGTAGGCTAGGTCAAGTAGAGGAATGGCATCGGCTGACAATGGACCCATGCCAAAGGGGTTAGGTCTTTCCCAACTGTGATGCGGGTTGCTGGCCCAGGCGGATTGCCATGCCTTCAGTGCCGGCTCGATGTGGCGATGCATCTTCTCGGTCTCCTCATTCGTCCATACTTTGTTGTGGTGACGCTGCCGTGTTTCCCAGATATAATTATGCAACGCATTAATCAGAACTAGACAGCCGAGAGTGCTTGGTTTCAGCTCACTCTTCGGAATATCGTGCATATTCATGACGGACCCGAATGGTTGGTGGTTATTGTTGAAGGCGAGTTTCTGCTGCTTCTCATTACTAAGAAGTAGCTCCCCCAGTGCTTCATGGAATGTCATCCGGTTGTGATTGGCGGCCCGGGAACCGCCTTTTAGCTGGAATGCCGCTGCGCTCTCTGCCGCAAAAAACTCCTCATCACAGGGCAGATCAAGCAAAATCTCAGAGTTGGTCAACGCCGGAGCATGATTATACGCAGCCACCAAGAGGCTAGAAAGAATGAAAATGACGTAGAGCGTTCGTTTGCGTTCCTCCATAGTCTTCCACCGCAGCCATTCTGCTTGTTCTTCAGTCTCGGATTTCACTCCACCGTTCCAGTTTCCCTCAGCATCGTTAACTTGAATCTCTCGGATCTCAGCTGAATCCAGCTGAAGAGGTCGGAGCAAAGCAGCTGCCTGAGCAAGACTGACTAACGCCGCGGAATGAGTAGATGCAATGTCATTGGCGATCTTATCACCACAGTTGTGACCATACACAACATTCAGCAGCATGGCTTGAACGAGCCATAGCGGCGTGTGAACCAGGGGTTCAGGGCCCTGTGTACCCCGATCAGACACTGGTGTTTGTCCAAAATCAGTCTTGCGTATATCTGCTTTTCGTCGTTCCTCCAGATACAGTTGGATCATCTTTTTGGCCATTTCGAATAGCTCTCGGGACTGGGGTCGTTCGAGCTCATACAGAGCACCAATGGCGGCCATAGATAAAATCAGACACCCACTGCCACCCACTGCGGTACCAGGTCTCCCAGTTATAGCGGGGGGCATATCAAAAGACAAAGTAGGTATGTGTAGGAATGGTAAATGGGGATGGCAATATCGAAGATAACTACCAACATATCGCTGTAGATCTTGAATGCTTGGTAAGTTTTTGACGTTTTCAGATAGATTATCTTGGCTGGGCTGAGTTGGGGGAGACATGGGTGAATTCGGTGAAGGGAAGGAATATTTGCGACTGCTACTTAGAGGTGCACATTGGGAGAGAACACTGATGATAGCATTTCTGGTAGCATCGGTGATTGTTGCTACGGGTGAATGGGACTGATGGCCGCCACCCACGGAAGTAGGTGTTTCGGGCCCCTGCCCAAAAGTCAGTGCTTGGTTCATATTTTGCGCCGTCAGCCCTGGCATAACTGAAGGGCTCAGAGAACTCATGGAAGATGGTGGTGTCGAGAAGTAAATATCGCCCATGGTCTTCTGGGCTGGAGGCTGGGGTGAGACGGGAGCACCGTTTAACAAATCAGGGAAGACACCACTGCTCATATCCAGAGAAAATGGATTAGCGACCTGTGGCGGTCCCATGAGGGTAGGCTGCCACATAGAACTAGTCGCGGCTGGCATAGTGGTATTGTTGGAACCGTCAAGCATCACGTCACTAATACCACTCTGACTAGTTGTACTCATTGCAGAGGGTGATGAGCCATCAACAGCATTCTCATGCTGGCTGGTGTTGAACGACATGTTCTGCTCGAACCCAGTGAGCCAATCAAAACTATCTTCGACGTGCTGACTGGTGGACATGTCCGACATGCCATTGCCAAACGGGGACGTTGGATCGAGCGACATGGAGTGAGGGGACTCGGTATAATGGAGTGCGTTGGGGTTTATAGTTGAGCCTGGTTGACCGAAGAAGAGATTGTCAAAATCGAAGTCGGGCTGGAACGCCAACGGAGGAGCTGTCCGCAGCCCAGCATTACCGAAGTCCATAGTGTGCATGCCATGGGTCTCAAGCTTGGGCAGGCCATGACCCATTCCGCGGTGGCCCATGACGGAAGACATGCCGGCAAACGGGTGGTCCATGTTCTGGATGGGTAGGCCAACAAGACTCTGGTGGCGGCTATGATGAGCGGCGGGCATGTGCTGGCTCCGGGCGACGGAAGCATTGGCGGCGGCAATCATCTGCACGTGGTTCGGGTCGACGTGGCTGATGGTGTTGGCTCGCGGTCGCATGGGGCCGTTGCCGGAACCAGCGGCAACAGCGGCGGCGGCAGCAGCAGCACTGGCATTGGCGCTGGCGACGCTGTTCTTTCGACGGCTCTGGGCGGTAGCGGTGCTGCTGGTGCTCTCCCGTCGGTTCCGCGGGCGCGACGAGGGCGTCGTCGACTGGTGGAGCTTCTGCTGGTGGCGCAGCAGCAAGTCCCGACGGGCAAAACACCGCGTGCACTCGGGACACTCGAAGGGCTTCTCCTTGGTGTGCGAGCGCTCATGACGCTTCAGGTGCTCGAGGCGTGCGAAGGAGCGCTGGCAGGTAGCACAGACATGAGGACGCGGCTTGTCGGTCTTGGGCGGCGGGAAGGGGGCGGGCGCGGAAGCAGGCGTAGGAGCTTTGGCGGTCGTGGTCGTGTTCACGGTGATGGTGGACGCTGGAGCATTGGCAGTCATTGTCAGTAATCACCACGCACGAGGATCGCGGAAATTCCATGTGTCGCGGGCTCTCCAGACAGACGGTCGTGGACAGTAGCGAAGGGAAGTAGTGGGCAGACAGACGGCGATGTCGATAGACGGGGAAAGGGAGGGAGGGAGCAAGGCAGCGGTCGACTGAATGGTTGACTGAGCAATTGACGGCCGTCGATTGAGGAGGGGGGGATGGAGGGATGGAGGGGCAGAAGGGGGGGCAGTCCAGTCTGTCTCGCGGCGGGTGGGCATACCAGAATCATCGTTGCTACTAGCGTTGGTCGCGGGCGCGGACGGCGACGAATTGGACATGACGGTGGGTTTGCACAAAGACGGCGTGGCGGAGAGCGGGAAAGGGGGAGAGAGGAGGCTATTCCAACGGCGAGGAACCGTGGACTCTGTGGTGAGAAGGCGAGTCTGACGATGTTCCAGGCACCGAAGGCGATTGACGGTATTGTAGCAAGCAACGGTTCCGAGGTAGAGCAATGCTTGGAAAGGTAGTTGTCGTAGGTAGATAGCGAGGTGACAGCAGTGCAGACGGTTACCTCCACGGGAGTGTGCGTGCGCGCTACATGTACATGCTATGACATAGGTAGGTACAGTGCGGTGTCTAAGCACTGTTTCAGCGTCCAGCGTCCGGGTATGTAGCTTAGGTAGGTAGTTGAGTTAGGCTATTTACTGCGTGCTAGGTAGGTACCCAGGTAGCAGAGCATGCGCCGATAAGGTAGGTACGATCCAGAGGGGTCGTGGGAGAGGTGGGAGGCGTGGTGGGAGGTGTGGTGGGGAGGAGGTTGAAGGAATAACCTTGGAAGATTGGAAGGCCTCGGGCTCGGAGGGGTAGGTAAGGTCCCAAATTCCCAATTCTGGCCCGCGTGGGAAGCAAAGCCCTGCAGTTGCATAGCACCCAGTGATGCTGCAGGTGCCCTAGTGGGTCTGACTTCTGGGCAAGCTTATATCATGGATCGATACCACCTACCTGTATTATGCTGTACTGTATATCATTCATTCGTTCATTCATTTATTCATTCATTCATTCACTTGTTCATCATCCATTGGGATCATTGTTTCTTTCTTCGCCTCTGCTTCCTATTTACCTTGTATAGATATCTCATGGCAATTCAAAGACCACACTATACACACGCTCCCGGGGTTGAGTTGGATAGGATTCAGCTCATTTCCCCCAGGGTTTATATCCCGAAAGACCCTGGTCCCTAAATCGAGGGCATGGGCGCTTATCATTAGATACCTAGGTAGTGTACCTACACCACCGTTGGTTTGTGCACGCTGCGTTTAAATACGTGCTCGTTTTCTTTCCAAATGCCGTAGCAATAAGTACGGATTATAAATACCTACCAAAGCTCATCACAATAATGGGTAGGTAGATAGCAGGTGCACATGCAGTTGAGTCGAGCCGAGTCAAGTGCACAACCATATATACTATCAATCAGTTAATAACAGGGTATCCCATTCGGGGCAGCTTGCTATTCCAGGATACGATCAGCAGCAATCGGGTTCACAGGGGTTGCGGGAGACTGTACATATATGTAAAGGAAGAGGCGCGAAGTAAGGCCGGCTGAGAGTATTGCTACTAGAGGGGAAAACGTTTAACTCCAACATTGAGTTCATACCTGATTGTGCCGCGGCCGCCGTCAAGGAGTATTACGTTTATTGTGACAGATCGTTGCTTGAACCCCTATTGAAGTTTGAAGAACCAAATATTGATCTAGTGAACCGTGTATATAGGCAGACCGGCAGATATCGAAAGTCTTCACTTTGCATACATGTATAGTATGTATAATTGATAAACGTGTATGCTCCAGTAAAAGTCCTGAATTCTTGCCGCACTTGATCCCGAGACAAGCCTTATCTCGGTCAAGAAGCAGCATCCCACACTTGAATTGCATGGCAACTACAGAGGCATACTGCTAGTATGGGTGTCTATCCCCGATATGGTCCCGTATTGTATAAGTAGGTCGGTCTCATTGCAGGCCAGAACGACCTTTTATTGCATTGAGGGATAGAGTGGTGCTTTGTCGGTACTCCAAACGCCTGTAGCTATACTTTCTTGATGGGTTTTGGGCATGCTGGTTTTTAGCTGTGTCAGGGGTCAAGATTCACCAAACAAGCCGTTTCGATCCAGGGTCTGGGCAGCTGTGCGTGATTCCAGTGGCCAGCTTCTTCAAGTCTACCCATGTCTGCTCCACCGGCAAGAGTGGATTTGCGGTCACAAGATGCGTAGCCCTCGGAGTATAAGAGACCAGCAAGCCAGGTAGCCCTCTCGGAGCCAGGGCTCCTAGCCACAACGTTGCATTGCTTCTCTCTACTGTACACTACTGTTAGACGAGCTGTAGCCGATTCATACCACCAGGCACGGTATTCTGGTAGTTTCCCACTGCTCTCTACTATATACTGTATCTCCTGATCTTGATATTGAGTGGCATCGCTAGTGCCCGTCTCGGCTTGCCAATACTGCTGCCACTGTGCGACGGGACCTCAGCCTTTGTTATATACTCCCATTTTGAACTCACCTCTTCCTCGATACAGAATATCCAGGCAAAGGCACGATAGATAGCAACAATCCCTCCGTTAAAGGGTAAGTGTTTATAATGCAAACCTGGCAGCGGCTCATCGGTGTTTTTAGGTACGCTTTTGTCTGTCTTGCCAACCTCACTCTTTTCCCCGACATCTAGATAGAGACCATAGCGATCTATATATACTCTGTACACTATAATCGTGGTAGCAAACAAAAGCCCATAAAAACTAAACTCCCTCAAGTTTTCATGGCCGGTATAATGATTTAAGAAATGCAATCTTACCGAAAGCCCATTGCTCCAAAGAGAACATCGCTCAATTGATAGTCCGTGTCCCATCGGACATAAAATGTGCTGGCCGGGTGTGTCTACAACCAGCTCACGCTTGCAACTATCCAGTAAAACAATCCCGTAAGACTACCCATATGGAACATCCGTACCAACATATCTACTGTACATGTTGTGGGCTGCAGGCACCTGCCTTAGCAGACCGTGTCTCATCCAGGCCAGCATCTGCATGAGGCCGCTTTGCCTAGAGTAATCGCCGCGTTGACTCACACTTCGATGCGGCCTGCATCATGTACGGCTTGGACAGCGGGCGAGCTGATTGACTGAGCCCGACGAGACTCCACCGCCGCGCATGGCATGGCATGGCATATGGCAGGGCATGGATGGAATGGTCTCAGAAATGAACATACGATCTGTACTATCAGCTCGAGGGCGTGTTGCGGCTCGGGAAATTCGGTTTCTTGCCCTTTGTCGTTGGCGTCACTCATGGCGATTTTGAACGGGCGGCTCGCCGTTATTACATGGATATATCCCATCCTACAGCAGGTCGACGCAGTGCTCCAGAGCCTTGGGTTATCAGCATGTCGCGGATGCCGGCTGTGGGTCGGCAGAGTTGTATTGTATGTAAGATGCTATGTCAATGCACAATCTAGAATATCTTGCCTCCATCTGATTTCATCTATTTGGCGGGGCTCTTCTCCGAATTTCATAGCGCAACATCATGAAATGACACACCCCAGCTGTCCGAGCCAAGCCGTATTTCTGTGGCTTTACTGCCCTAATTATCTGCTTAAGGCTATAGACACAAATAAAGTTGGTTTTCTATACTAGTTCCCAGCATCATCGCTTTGTATTATGCTCGAGCCTAAGCGGCTGGTGGAGGTTAACCACCCACACAAATACAGACTGAGCAGCTTTTGGCTCTTTTAGGACGGCGATACTATTCGGCCGGCGTCACTCTACGTCTATTTTTGAACGCCAAGCCTAACGTCTGAAAACCAACGAGCACACCAGCACAACACTGTGCAACGGCGGTACTGTCATATGAGGCCTAGTTGCCTACTCAGAGTGAATATGCTTGAGGGTATCCAGCGACTACTGCATCACATGCAGGCTGCGAGGCGCCGTCGTCTTGCTAGCTTCGTGAAGCGGCGACACGTGCGGGTCATGTTGGATACTCGATATACTACTTAGATGCCCAACACGCCAATTACAGCATTCGGGAGATACGAGCGATTAAAATTTTCAGTCGTACGCACTCTCACCCATTCACTTGGTCTCTTTGGAATTTACCTAGTTGGGGTTGGGGTCCGCTAGGTCGCCCAAAATAGACGACGTACAGCGGTACTATACGGCCAAGCATACGCGTATGCTTGGCAACGCTCCCTTCAGTCAACTTCGAACGTACGAAGTAAGGGATCAAAAGGCCTCGAAGGCTCAAGTTGCTAGCAAACGCCCACAATAGTTGAAAGTCTCTCTTTTCTTTCATGTATACATGAAGATGGGTGCGCAGTAATTACCTACTTAGGTATCCATCTATTGAAAGATGCCGTTGCACGGACCGACTATACTATTTCTAATGAATATTTGGTTCCAAGTTTCGTTGGACGAAAGCGCTCCCGAAACACCATTACGCATGTGGGAAGGTCGCCAGTTTGGAGCTGTTCAGTATACAGTACAAGGATGACTCGGCGGATCTTTCGTCCCACTATATGTACACTGTTTCACTCATGTTCGCTCATCAGTAGCCTCCTTATCGGCGTTAACCATTAGGGGAGGCTAGGTGTACAGTAGAGGAGGCAAGGAACAAGCAGGCTTAAACGTCAAAAATATGACAGAACAAATGTGCCTCCATCTTAAAGGCTATCTTTCAGATACCCAAGTCCCCTTGCTGTAAGTATTGCGTGATTGGCCTTCAAGGAACACAGGCAATACCTACAGTAAGATGCGTGGTCATTCCATTGGAACTCTGCCGCGGCTCCCTTGCATCCCCGTATACAACTGACAGCGCTAGGCATTCCGAGTCCGCACCCTTACCTAACCTAGTACAGTAACCTTAACTACGCATACTAACCTAATACGGCTCCAATTCGCCTTGCACTGCTGCGTACATGCCCGCCAACAGGGGGCTGGTTATTGGCGGCTTAAGCGTCTCATTAACCCAAATGCTCAGCACAATACGTAATAACCTGCGCATTAGTGAAAGGAAAACTAAAGAGGTGCACGACGTAATACCTCTTGTGTACCTAATATAATAATTACTAATAGGTAGCCTGTTAGCTGAACCATAATGCACGAGAAATCCATCGTAATACTATTGTTAAGGTAGAATCTTTCTCTTATCGGCTATCAGCATAACGTAAGCTAAATAGCTGGTATACTACTAACAATCCAACAATGGCGTTATTTGCAATTAAGCCTCCGACAGTGCAACCAGATTCGCAGCTAGCGCTCAGTAGCACTGCGCATGTTGTTTTGTTGATACAGTAGTTCGGTAGCTACCCAGCTTAGGCTCGGTTGCACGCTAGGTTGCTAGATTTGCCGGGTCATATTCTATAGCCGAAGGCGAATCGGGAATTCCATTGTCTACGGATTGCTCCAGACAAACAGTTCACTAATATCTGACTGAGGCTGCTTCCAAGCATTGTCTCATGCTTTCTCCAAATTTCCCCAACCCAATCCCTTGCTCCCCTGGCTTCGGTGTGGACTATGCGCTGCGAACCAACAACCATTTAACCGCCAAGGCGATTGTCGGCAATAGCAAATACAGATGTTAGAGAATGATTTCTCTCTCGGGAGGAGGGTAATGCCAGAACATACCTCTAAAACAGAATGATAAGTACCTAACACCTAGTACACCATCTAGTATATATTTGTAAGTGTCGCGTCTGTCCCCAACCGCAGTAGCTACATTCTAGAATAGAGGTCCAATAGCCTCGATTGACTTAACGGATAAGAGTATGAATTCTCCGAGGTCAGGTGAGCGCACGACAAGGAACAGCCCTTGAAGCCATGCTCATCATCCACCACCGCTGTCTTCCTATACGGCTACTATTGGCTCCAAGTTCACTGTATACTATCTAGTGTCCCTTCCCACCTAATCGGATTGGCCATAGAATCGGACCAATCCGATTAACCTAGGTGGCCAGTGACTCTAGGCAATCGCTGATCCTCGTCTGCATTTAATCTCTTTACAAGTGACACAGCGTATACCGGCAGCCGATACATTGTGCGAGTCCACAAGAAGTCTACTTGACCGTTACCTCATTTGCTCACCCCCTTGCTGGGAGCCTTTTCGGGCTCCGTGATTGTCTGGCTTACCTGGTTACCACCGTGTCAGTGACGGTCGTATATGTTTCGCGAGTCTGAATATATCTTTCTAAAAAGAATTACTCAAAATATTCCAAACCTTGACACTTTCCCCGGCCTTGAAGCTGGGTCTTATTATTTTACAGTAGACTCTTTGGTAGGCGCGTTAGTTATCTCCGGCAATTAGCTTCGTATTGTAATATATTATAGGGACAAGGTCAAACACGGCCAAGCGCGGTGAGTCCTATCTTAATTTCTCATGTCATGAGTATATCCCTGTTACCCCAGACTTTCCACACACCATTTCATCAAAGCAACATGCCAACCTTGAACAAGCTAGCAACTAACGCGTACCGATTCGAAGAAGCAGCGGCTTGTCCTCCTCGGCTATCAACTCTAGGATACCTATTCTCCACGCATTTCACCAACCTATTACCCAATCATGGTTCTCGTGATTAACCAATTACCATTATCAAATGGCTACCAGTACTCGTCTCGATAGCTCCTGCAGCCCTTGGACAAGCAATGAAGCAGCATTATTTCCCAGCTTTATAATGGTCTTAAAGTACTATTGAGAAAAAGAAGACACGAAGTACAGTCGGGCGACTCCAGGTGCGCATATTGTCGGAGCTCTAGTATAAACCTCACAGACTAGGTACTATCTAGTAAACATCAATATTAATTGCGTACTGTATCCGTATCCTCAGCTCTCCCTTTAGTGTACCAGGCACCTGGTCGTCGAGCACGGGCCGGTTTCATCACATGTAGGTCCAAGCAGATCACACATGGCCACGCTCATCGTAGGAAAGAGTGTGCTAGTCAAGGTGCACAACACAAGAGAAGCTTACAACCTTCTCTGGTAATCTGCCGACGATATATCCTTGGAGTAGGACGTAAAGCTGACCCAGAAGCTATGTGTGGAAGACGCCATCTATGTTTCTCTTGCAGCGGATCCAGAACTTTTGATCGGCGGTCTGCAGAGTATACATGGGGGTGAGGGATGCTGTGGCATTGAACCGGTCGTTGGGACGTTCGCTGCGGTGCCATTCGACGTGGTGGAGTTGTTGTCGCACCTAATGTGACGCATAGGCGTCTTTGCCGTGCCACGGTATGATGTGTTCGGGCCATTCTTGTTTTCCGATGCTGGGAATCGGGAAGCCAAGTGTGTTCCATTGCAGCGCGGAACGCATCAAGCAAGCCAACCCAGCAAAAGAAACAGCAGTTCGCCGTCATAGGACACCCATCGGGTTGCAGCGCAACTCAAAACTCGCCTTCCGCATAAATCCCAAGTGCGTCGCTCGTCGAAACGCAGTAGCCCCTGTATAGCAACCAAGAATCCCCTTAATCGCATTGATTAAGTTCCCCGCTATGGCCAGTAGCAATCCTCTATTGCTAGCGAAGTAGTATCTATACACCATCCTCAATGCTCCAGAAACGAGCGACCCAGCCGCATTCAAGTTCTCTTCCATGTAGGTCAGCCAGGGATACATGTGCCGAATCTCAGATGTCGGGTATGTATATCCTAGCAATACCAGATACCACCCCCAATACCCCAACGCTCACAAAGCCACAGCAGAGGACCTACAATTCGCGAACCTTGAAGCCTTAGGATTTGCTCCTACCTATGCATGTCAAGAAGACGCAGGCAGCAAAACCGGCATAGCAACCAGGAAGACCCTACTTCCCAATTGGCATCACAGCAGCCTTTTGGTTACCTTTTTTCGGCCACTTGCAGGATGGATCGTAGAAAAACCCCACTCACACTTTTTATAGACATTTTTAAGAGTTTGCCAGATGCAACATTGAATTCTCAAGCATTCCCGTCTAGCGGGCTTAATAACAGTAGGTCTAACCATACCGAATCTAGAGTTAGTCAAATTGGGTATATCAAAGCAATCGCATCATGAACAAAGATATTAGGAACAGAGTATCTCTAACGATCATCACCTTGATAGATCCCTGAGATGATACAGCAGCAGATCTGCGAACTAACCCTAAAACATGTTTCCCTCTATCTATGAGATGTATACAAAGTAGTATACATATCCACCCAGCCAGAAACCGACTCTCGCCGCTGTAGATCTACTCCGCGATGAGCTAACTATCCTCAACAAAACCCTAACGTAGTCTTCGACTATCAGGACACCCAGTGTTGGCCTTATCGTCGGCCCGTCTCTCGGTAATGGTTGTAACGAGAATAGCCGCGCCTAGATACCAATAATGACAAGCTGCCCACGGTAACGACGTTGGGGTCAAAAGACGAAGAGAGTCTTTTCCTAGTTATTATCGCCGGTGTTGATGCAGGAGTGGCAATAAGTCTCACATCCACGAACTCAGGAGAGAGAAGATAGACCGACGTTAATGCAGAGGTACGTCGCTCTTCGCCGCTCGAATATTTTGAAGAGAATGACGATGACGCCATCCTACACATTTCGGGATATCCCGCTGCCTGCTAGTATCGGCTAAACTAAGCGGCAACCTCCCAGAAAGCGATCGCGCTGAATGACCATGAAGCTTAACTGTGTCCCATCACGACCTATCTAAGACAAGTAATACCCTGAATGCTGTAATGTTCGGCGTACCGCGGCTCACGTATGACGCGGTGGCTTGCGGAGCTTCCGTCTTGAGACCGCAGCATGATCTGTCAACGCGTACAAAACGGGATATCTACTTGTGAAGCGTCGTCCTGTCTCTTGCCTATAGCGACCTACTAGTATGGACACGGCCACATACACGTGGGTGGTGTTCTTACGGAATGCCATATAGGCTTTCGCAACCCAGGGATGTCATTAACATGAAGTGAGGTACGGGAAATGAGATTACAATCAGGTTCTCCTTGAATGTAAAATCGAAAATATTCTGCCATGAATATACACATTAGTTAGATTTAATCCTTAGACGGGAAATATTAAAGTGAGTAAATCTCGATCAAACTAGTGATAATCTTGCTTTGGTCAAACTCTCGTGGACTTCACCCATGCCTACACCTTCTCTGCCAATGTTGTAACGACCACAAGAGTACCCGGGTAGACAGGGGCTAATTCTTCTCAAAACTGGTGTTCTTTATCCTTGGTAAACTTTTCGTTCGAATATTAAATCCATCTTCACCCGTCCAACTACAAACGATCTGGTATGTGGCCCTCCTTTCCATTATCCATAACCCTAGAGCATGGTCTCCGACGGCCAACACTCAGCAAGGCAAACACATTCGATAGTCTGTTCGTGGTTGTTCGCTGAGCTCGCTTGTCTTAACGCTTGGGTAACGCAGCCTGGCTGGGAAATGGCAGCCTTGTTCATTCGAAAGCTGATCTCGGTATCGTGTAGGTTCTCATAGACTTGTCTACAAGCGAAATTGTCGAGTTTCGTCCTGCATTGTGTCTGGATATAGTTGGAAACTTCGATCGCGCAACTACTTGAAGACCCGTCATTGCCCCAACCCGCCATCTCGACTGTGTACTCGTTGTAAACCTCTTTGTCGTCCACATAGCCATAGAATTCGCAAGCACTAGAGTCTAAGCGGCGGGATAGGGCATGCCGTGGAGCTATCGCCAAGGTGTGTGCGCCCCGGATTGTGCCAAATATGAGGGTTATAAAGGCGCTAGGTCGCATATCTTCGAGGTAGGAGTTATCGCTAACTGGACATGAGCTCACAATGAAGCCTTTTATATATGTTCAGTGTCCCGATGTTGGTATCATATCAAAATAGGATGGAGGCCGCGCCATGTAATGGCTCTAGGAGCGAGTGACAAGACGTCACTGTATTAGTTTACTTTGTGGGATATACCCAGAGGTAGCTGATCTGGGAACATCTCTAGCTCATCGAGGCGTGTGTCCCGAAGCATCCTCCCGATGGGAGCCTGCTTTAGCGCACATACCCATATTCTATCCTCGAAAGAGACAGGTGTCACTCTCCTTTCAGACGAAAATTACATCATTTGAATCCCTGTTTTGAGATAGTGTCTATATCTCAATAGTAAAGACTTCGTGCCATAATGACTTCCTTTAAGATGCTAGAATAGAACTTGTCTTTATCTTGCGCTTGTATGCAATAGATATAAATGTAGCTAATAGATGAAGTTATGGGGAATATTGCTTTCAATGAGCAGGTCACTATCCTCGGATCAGGATCCGGCGCTATAATTACACGCCCAGAAATCGTACAAACCCGGTCCTACGCTTTCCCATGTTTCCTAAAGCTGAATATGGGGTGTGATTCCGCATGTCACCCTAGCCTGTCATGTCACGTAAAGGAGCAACTCTCGGGCCGCTTGTCAAACGATCATGAGTCTAGGCAACGTCGCAAGCGCTTGGGGATCTGAATTGCATCCACAACATGACTTCGTGACCACGGACGTGGTTGTGTACCGGTCACACCGGAAATAATTTCCTTTACTTCCTAGTTTCTGGTGCAGTACTACACGTGTCGTGAAAAACGAATCGCGTGCTATGACCGTCCTCTAGATCCATAATTAGGCCATCACGTTCTACGTAGTGGCTTCACTCCAGTTTTCGTCGTCTCTCAGTTCATTTCAAATACCGCTGCCGTGCTATGCTAGAACCTCTGACCACGAGTAGGTATTTTCAAATCTGCCTGTTACTAGGCACAATCCCAAAGTAGCCAACCCAGAGCCTCGGTGCTTACACCTTGTACCAAGACCACTACAGCCTCATATTGTCATAGGTGAAAGAATACCGAATGATAGAATGGCTCGATGTTGTAGTTGTACCTTGAACTACTCAAAACTCGAGCTAGTATCATGTTATATTTCTCAAGTCTCGTTTACCTATCACCACCTTGATTATTCAATTAGCTACCACCAACCCCCCAGAATACTATTTCAGGTATATAGACAACTGGTTCAATTGAGCCGGAGATATCTAAGTTACGTGAACAACCTCGAGGTTTAGGATGGGCTAGGGAGAACACTCGTCGGACAGAGTAAATCGAGCTGGAAGAAAGTCGCTTGAAAGTCTTTGAGTAACCTAGGGAGGATGAAGCCGGCGTCGCGTAATAGAAAGTATCGTGGCCGTCGCAGGATTAGCGCTACTCCTAAGTACACTTAGTCATAAGCAAAACAATATCAATTGGCCAAGCGACCCGAATATGCTTTCCCGTGATACTGCTTAATGCTCGTATTATATGCTTCACGTAGGTATATAAGTTGTAATCTGTTAGGTGATAACCCGTGGGTAAACCCCAAGAGCGGCTGCCGAAGAGCAATTATATGCCTTTCGGGAGCAAAGAACCAAGCATGGGTATTGCCCCGTCCTCTTCACTGGACCCTCTGTTAGTGCTGTATCGCCGTGACACATTAAACCGATTATCTTATGTTTCACTGAGTAGAAGGCATGCAACATTATGGACGATGCCGGTGCTTTATATTTTAATCTTGAAAGTTTTAGCCCCAATATATACCTAAACAGGCAGTGATATAATACAAGTAAAGTTTCTTGACACGGAATCACCTGCCACGGTTCGAGAGCAGTGGCGTAGTGAGGCGTTGCCCCTAGATAATTTCCCATGAACCAATTTGGAAATGGGAATGCATCTCAGTGCGGCGATAGGTATTGAGAATGACGGATTATGCGAAGGGGCGCCTTGAAGCGCGATATTTACCACAGCCGTCGACTTCCCGTCATTGTCATCTGACCCTCATTTCGAAGGGGGAAAACTTCACAAAACGAGGGGGTATCACAGACAGCGCCGAGGCGAAGTTTCAGAACGTATCGTACGTGGCATAATATGGGGGTTCTGATAATGGCAGAGAAGCTCAGTGCCAGAAGCCCAGAGGAGCCGAGGATTGTTGCAAATTTGCACGTATTGCACTCAAGGCCACCAAAATGAGGCGGAGGTGGCTTTCAAAGCTGTCCTTAGGACAGTAATCGCCCGACTCTAGCCCAAAACACCCTGACACGCTCGTTACGAGGCAAGACATGGCGATACTGCTTTGGGAGAAGAGCGATAAGAATATTGCAAGTCTAAGTCCATCTGCTTGGAAACAAAGATCACGCTGCTCTCTCAGCCACGTGTAGCCTAACTATGACTACGTGTTGTTTGATTCACTTGAAAAAGCAGGGAGACTGTTCAGGGAGATGCTTTGAATGCAGGGGGGGCAAAAGTGGCTTGGGGAAACCCGCTCGGACGCGTTATTAGAGCGGATGAAGATGCTGCAGGAGTGAGCCATTGTGGAAAATGAACGCTATACATTTGTTTACGAGGATGCGGTAATATGAATAATATTGATCCTTCAAGAGTTCGAAAATACATACGGAGTAACTAACTTCTTGATGGTGGATTTGATCGTTAAGCGCGGCTAATAGTCAAACCTATGAGTGACAGCGAGACGCAACAGCATATGCATGACGATAGGCACCTATATAGATAGTAAATATAAGGCTACCCTGAAGTTTATATTGATTGTGCAATGAACCAGTCTAATTACAGTGGATTAAGCTAGCCCCCCCCCCCACGGCCCACCCCCTCACGGCCCACGCCACCGCCATACAACTCCCATACAAATCAACCAAACTTCAACAATAAATAAAAAGCCACAGAAAAATCGTAAAAATATACGACCGGTGTTATATAAAGCAGAAAAATCAGGATAATAACATATATTTTTTTTAATTTATTTAAAAAAGTATTGCGTTAGAAAACGTAAAATCTTATTTTTTGCTGTTAGTGCAAAGTGGTGTACTAGCAGATTTGTTAGCGTTTTATATACAAATCTGCTAGCACTGTACGCGGAATCGGGAGACTCTACTATTAGAAATATTTTTTGACGCCGAACAAAAGCGGCGACCTATTTTTTTTTATTTTTTATAAAATAATCGAAATAAAGAAATAACTAAATCCGAAGCCCGTTTATTTTTATTATTTTTATTCGCGTTGTTGTTAAAAGTGTTGTGATTTTTTGAGGTGTTTTTTATCGCGTTATTTTGTATGGAGAATCTGTACAGTGGCTCCACTGTGGAAACTGCCATATAAAATAACGCGACAAAAAACCACCTAAAAAATCACAACACCTTTAACAACAACGCGAATAAAAATAATAAAAATAAACGGGCTTCGGATTTAGTTATTTTTTTATTTCGATTATTTTATAGAAAATAGAAAAAAATAGGTCGCCGCTTTTGTTCGGCGTTAAAAAATATTTCTAATAGTAGAGTTTCCCGATTTTTTATACAGTGTTAACACTTTTGCTAGCGATTTATATATAGATCTGTTAATAGACTTTTTTGTATTAATAGTAAAAAAAAACTTTTTATTTTTAAAAAAAAAGAATTAAGCTAAAAAAATCGAAAAAAATATTATATTAATATTTCGATTTTTCTGCTTCGTATAGCGCTGGTCGCTTATTTTTACGATTTATTTTAGACGTTGCATGTGCTGTTGAAATTTTATTGATTTGTATGGGAGTTGTATGGCGGTGGCGTGGGCCGTGAGGGGGTGGGCCGTGGGGGGGGGGGCTAGCTTACCGGCAAGGTATACTGTGACAGCTGCCGGACGACCTCGAAAGAGAACCGCTTCCAACGAAGAATTACAGTCCGGTTTGCCGAAATTCCGGAGCCGAGCCTGTTGATTGAGGTTGCGCCGCCCATGGTCAGATAATCGGTTAGTTAATACTGGTGGTATATTAAGCCATTTGAATGGCACTTGATCTTCCACGTGATTATTTAAGTAATACCTAACCTCTATATCCCGAATGCTCTGTTAATGTCATTTCTGAACAAAGTTGGTGATGTTGCTCTTCTTGATTATCATTCGGATATGTAGTAGAATGCTACATCGGGGTGGCGTCTCACGGCATCGATAGTGTCCGTCTCAGAACCAATGCATGCTACAGTATCATTTCTGCAAAGACACGTGTGTCTCCGTTGTAATTGATTAGGTAGACTTGGCATGGTTGTTAAGCCCCTGTCTGTATTCCGAGGAATGCTACCCAACCAAGATATGTGCAGGTAAACAGTGGCTTGAATGGATTTGCTCCAGGAAATGGTCCAGAGCTCCAAAGTGCCTTGTAGAACACTTCGCTGTCGGGCTAGAGTCGGAGATGGGGGGTTCTATTTGCCTTCTGGAAGCTCTTAATCGTTGCTATTACCTGAATTTGTTCCTATTGTGTATAAGAGATGCACATGTCATTATGTGTGGCGAGGTACCGAGTCACCAATGGCAGCTCTGAACTCCGAAATGAAGAATACGGTATCTAGCCTGCTTACATAAGCCATGAATAGCTGTGATTAAACTAACACTAACTGGCGGTATAAAAACGATGTAATCATCCTAAATTAACAATATAAATAAAATTTCATATCACTATTCTAATATAGTGTGAAGGTGCTTCCTACTCGAAGATCGTGTGAATTGGGGGAGTGAGGGCGTGAGGGATCTAGTGTTGAGCACCAGATCAAAAAAGATGGCCGAGGGGGCGGGGGCGGATCAACTGGGCTGGAGAATTAGTAGCTACTACCAGGATGTTGGGGGTCAATATGTAAGTAGAAGTTGTCTATTCCTTAAATTAGACCATCTACAAGCATAATGTCTTGATAGACGTAGACATTGTTTGCGGAGATAACGTCATGAAAGGCGTTTTCCACGCAGATGCCTTCACATATTCTATAGAGTGTGTTGCCACGACTTACATACAGTAGGCGGGCTAATAATATCCAGGGGTACGTTCAGGTGCTCAGTCTGATAGTCCAAACAGTCCAGCGCTGGGTTAAACAGGTATAGTGGCACCGGCAATACGCGAAGATCTAGCGATGAGAGTCAAGTCTTTTTCCTACCAGTAAAAATCTAGCCAATGCGCAGAGACCAATCTGAAGATGAAGTTTACTAGAGGGGATGTGGGTCACTATAATACCCAACTGCGGCCCACAGGCTGTGGCGTTCACCCACGACGATTATGATCTGCCCAGTAATACTTTACTAACAAGGAAACCCTTTTCAATCTATTCTGTCATCAATACCGCGATAGAGCTTCAGACAACTGTTGCGTGCGAATATCGAGTAATTTCTTCTAAGTTACGAAACGTAGGCAAGTAATGAATGACTGGTATTATCCTAAGGTTATGCTACTAGTATATGCCAATCTCAGAGCAATCTTTCCCAAGTTATACAGTGCTACATATATTACATCGATTCTTGGCACCCATCCGTTCTTAAGAATCACCAAGCCAAGCCCTCTTTGCCTAGACCACATCCGAGCCCATTACAGATCTCCATGTCTTCCTGGCTTACCTGCGCGTTAGCAGGCAAAGTCTGTCTTGCCGGCCATACTTCAGTACCCTCCGCCTTCTCACGCTTGTAGTGCTCACTGATGACCTCGCGGACGGTATTCTGGAAGAAAATAGGTGCCTTTTCGAACTTAGGATGCAGCTGGCCGTTAATGAAAACCCCGGTATTGAGGTTTTGTTGCGCTTTATCACACAAGACCTTATCCTCAGCCATGACCCTTTTATACATGTCAGCAATGGCGTTGAAGTCTTCATCAGAAGAATCCTTGTTTCGGTACACCTCGTAGTGCATGGATGACTTTTTGGGACCGTCAGGGAGGAATTTCTGGACCATCAGCCAGTGTGGTCTGTTCGGAGGTTCGCCGTTAGTATTAGAACATAGACTGATTGGTTGGTCCGCCCCCATCAACGGGCTCATGTAAGGTTGTTTTGGGTTGGGTTGAGATGTGACGCGGGCCCACCTACGAAACAGACATAGATGAGTTCGGGAAATAATAGGTACTAGAGACGTTGTAGCCTTTTTCAAGCTGCTCGGGTGTATACTTGCAGTGGTGCTGTACTGTTTATACGTTGGAGTTAGTAATTACTGAAAAGAGTAAGATCTCATATTATGTTTCGAGAGCGTGCCGGAGCAACGAGGCCCGAAAACTGCCAAAAGGGGGAAAGAATGACACCAGGGGACGAACTGTGACCATCCTTTAAATCGCTGTCGAATGAGTCGAGGTTCAAAAATACGGGAACATCCTTGTGTGTTGTCGGGCAGTGGTAGCACTCATTGAAGTTGTCCGCTAGGATTTTCCAGTTATAGTCGCCTTCGAGTTCGTAGACGTGATCAAGCACGTAGTTATCAAAGTTCAAAGGCTCATATCTCTTCTGCACATCAACGTCTCTGAAGTGTTCCTCCCACGGGACTTCTGGCTCATCCTTCGAATCCATATTGATCCAGATAAAACCATTCTTGTCAGTCTTAGTGTGAATACGGAACAGCGAGTTCTCCTGTTTTTCCAATTCACTCATGTCTTTGAAGCCTGTCGCCTTAGCCAACTTCCCGTTGAATCCATAAGACCACCCATGGTATCTGTAAAGTGAGCATTAGCGAGATGACTCTTTGAGGTCGCGTGCTAGACTTATACCTGCACGCCAAAATCGCGGCGGTCCCCTGTTTCTCCTTCTCAATAACGGGATAGGCGCGATGTCTACAGACATTATGGAAGGCGTTAATATTGCCTTGGCGATCGCGAACGATAATCAAATCATAGCCTGCGACATTATACCGAAGCCAGTCGCCCGCATCCTGGAGCCGCGAGCTGTGGGTCATGAAGAGCCATCGACGGGAGAAGATGGCACGTCTCTCGAGATTGTACATCTCCTCTGAAGTATACCATGGTGCCGGTAGAGCGCGGACACGACTTTGTTCATTCGAGGCCGGTGTGTCCATTTTAGGAGCACTGGCTCCGAACCCGAGGTAATGCATCATCGAAGACATGATCGATCGAGAGGAAGCAAGATGGACAATATAATATACGAGTGATGTCTGGTCAAGTAGAAGATGGCACACTTTGCCTGGGATATCTTGATCAACAGCGCTCGTTCTGGCAAAGCCTTCGCTTAGGACGTCTCTATTTATAAATACCGTGCACTCGGTACTACCTCCGTGCCAGAACTACCGGAATCGGAAGGGCTGGCCGTTATCTCGGATCCAATACCGTAGCGCCCATTCAGATACCTCGCCTCCTCAGCCATCGCTGTTGTGAACACGGCAGATATCGTAATATAACCCTAACATTGTTTTAATAGGATATTAGTTGTAGATAGAGAGTCATGAAAAATAGTAAGTTAAATAATTCGTAGGTTATTATACTAAGTAGGACGTAGAATCGGGAGGATTGACCGTAATCTCGGATCCAATACCGTAGCATCGATTTGAATGCCTCGCCCCCTCAGCCATCGCTGTTTTAAATATGATAGATACCGTGCCATGACCTCGCCATTATTTTAGTAGGACATTAGTCATAAATAAAGAGTCACGAGGAAATAGTGGGTTGCATTGGATCTCATGAGAGGGGGTTGATAACATGACCTGCACAAGATCTACCTAGCCGACGAACGGCCCAATTAAACCATCTGCTTTTCCCATAGTTTCTAATAAATACTGATTTCTTATTGGTTATAAATGTCATGACCAGTCGGGTGCAAGCAGGGGTTCCTAGCTACCTCATCTGCCACTCTCCAGCATTCTAGACTACGGTCCTTAGGGTTTTGCGGGGATCGGCTCTAGCTGCTTACAGGGTCACTTGTAGTATAGATGAACAAGAAAGAACTAGTAAAGGAAGCTAGTTAGCTGCATGACGGGTATTAATGTACTGTAAAGAAATGGAGCCGATGATCAGCAACAAACTATAGCACAAGAGAGCAATGCAAAAAGAACGAAACTGCTTCATTGAACACTTACAATCCAGGTTATCTCGTTCTCTGCCTATGATTACGCGCGGTTGTACTTTGTTAAATTATCATATAATGATTTGGCCCTTGTTGCAGGGTCTCTATCACAACGTTTTTAGGATTCCTGTTCGAACAGAACACACGGGCTCCAAAACGAAGCCAAGCGGCAATAATTTCAGAAAGGCAAGTGTCTCTTAGACCAACACTACTAGATACTAATTCTAAAAACTTTCATTAAGTGCATAAGAGACAGCTAGGTCGAAACATCATAACGCTCTACAAAACAATAGTTATTTTGTAGACCCCCCCCCCCCCCCCCCTTTCCCCCAAAAGAAAAGATTATACAGGGTTTAAATTCCATAGCTTTAGTGTACCATAATTCGCAGAGACCAAGCCGTCTGTGCTGATTCACCACGCATGGTAATGCCACGGCCCCAACATGGTCCCCAATCCCTTGCGTTGCTGCTAAGTATTTTGAGGAAGAACTATACAATGCCATAGCTAATCCGCTGCTTCACGGGGACACTCGAAGCTCTAGCACGAACCCCAATGCGCGAATAATTTCAACCTACGATTTGAGGAATAGGGTTGAGTCTTTGCTCGGGGATAGTAGTGTAACAAGGGCTTATGTAATAAGGGCTTGGAACAGTGTTCTATTCAGCTAATAATTCTCTTTGGATCTAAAGGGTCTTTGCCTTCCAAATCCATCCTTCGATGCAACCTCGCCCTTCGCCTCGTATTTATAGACAGCCCTGAGGCTGGTGCCTCAGGCCTCTGGCTATTACCCCTCCTTTGGTTGTTTCAGATCGAGTCCACAATACGAGACTCCTATAACTCTTACAAGTCCCGTGATAATTACTGACCAATGGTTGTGGCTCCTCGAGGCTGTATGTCTTGACGGGAGACTGTATGTCTGGACGGAAGGCTGGCAGGCGTGGGCACCTGGCCTTATCCGTGTGACAAGTAGTGTCTTCTCACCGTGCCCCTTATATAGAAGATGCGAAAGACTCTATTGCTATGGTTGCTTGACAGAGTGGGAGTTGCTGCAGCCTGTCTACGCCCAACAGGCGTGGCAGTTTCACTTATGGGCATCAATAAGGTGTCAGACCTTGCCCGCTAAGAAAATGCATCGCTAGAGAAGATTTTTAACTGAATTTACGGATCTAAATCTAGAGGTAGCTCTATTTTGGTAGCAGCTACAGCTAACTATACCTATAGATGACCTTCGCTTGCGGCCGACCTACAACTACTCCACAGGTCGTGCGTTTAAAGCCTATATGAATTAGGTAAGCATTGAATCAGCCAACATAGGTATGTAGGTAGTTTGCGAATAAGGCTAGCTTAATGATTAAATAATGAAATGTTTGTTATGGAGCCGGTTTGTCCTGCTCGAACATAAATCCTGCAAGGGGTATAAATGCTACATAGTTAAACAGATAAAAAGGGCTAAAATAATATATAATAATTAAAGGAAGTACAACAGCACATAATTATAAAAAGGGTTAAACTTGTATACCGACTAGTAAATTTGATTCTAGATTAAACAGTAAGAACATGTAAGTATTAGGGAAAGGGAGGTGTTTTTAAGCAGCTCGTGAGAATTGCCCGCAAACTTGAGCCATAGCAGCTAGATATATCTTTCGGTAGGGGTGGCTTTGTTTTCGTTTTGGCTTTGGTTGTATCCTAATCGGTGAACTGACGTGTCAATAGTTGGAGGTACAAATTGGCAGATGCTTGTCCGTAATTATAAGGGAAGGATAGAAAGTCACTAGTGGCAAATAACTTCCAGGGAGTCCGTAAATAATGCTTCTAGATCCTTACTCATTACTTAATTAAGCAAGGGATATTAATCTGAAGTTAGAAGCAAACATTCCACGATCAAGTTCTACTCTCTCATGCTCTCTCTTCACGCTTTCAACCCATCTCCTCATTTATCAGTCTCATACTTGATCAAAACATCTAATTACTGTACCTTTTACCACTATCATCATGGCTTTTATACCGGACCCTGCCGTACGTTCCCATTATTTGCAAAACCAGGAGAACGCCAACCTGGTTTCTTTGCGCAATATACCTGACGGTATGTTTTGTACCGATGTTGAAAAGGCGATTGAAAGACTACCGGGCCTGCCTGGCGACGTAATTATCTACTGGCCCGACTATAAACGAGAAGCTGGCCGTGGCTGGTGCCATCTTCTTGGTACAAAGCTATCGACCAAAAACTTTCTGAAGAACAGGCTCCCACATGATTTGCAGCTCAAACCCGGTTACAAGGCTGTTACCGCGTGGGTGGGGAAACCAATCGTATGACAATTTAAAATATATTCTGAACGGTGAACTCGACTAATCGATGTAGGTGTTCTTCGCGCGCATAACGAATATTGTATCGCGCCCTGTCCATAGTCGAGCACGGGCGAAGGCTGCAAGGGATATGCAAACCTCTACTCAGGCCCCGCCACGACCTATTACCAAGCAAACACAGCTGGTATATAGCGAAAAGTACCACGCTCTTATCGCACGGGCAATTGAAATACTTGAAATCGCTGGCACCGTTTCTGAAGAGCAACTTTCTGTGGCCCAATGGGCACTCCCCTTCGCCAACGAACTTTCTCCTTTGAGTAAAAGAGCTGCCACCTTCGCCGACAACGTGACTATTCTACTTACCGAGTTTGTTGACTTCCATCAAGAAGCTGCCGGGAATGACCTAGCCGCCGTTCTTACCCAAGCCCCCACGCCTGACAACAATATCGAGGCCAATCGAGACGAAACCATGAATGAAGTGAAAGGCGAAGGAGAGGAAATGCCATACTTCATCTAAAAACTCTTCTTTCTTCACTACAGTGGCCTAAACATTGTTTTTCTGTCCATTTCCATTCTTGGGCTCATGCCTGAACCCCTCCCCCCTCATTTTTTTTTTCTTTTGGTAAATGCCTGAAGACTTCTTTGGTAGTTATTCTTGGATAGTAAGGGTTGAATCGTTTAGAGGTCAGAATTTATAGATAAAATATATTCCTCAAATCATCAAAATTTACGCGCAACTTTCTATTTTATTAACCTAACTCTCCAAGCTTAAAGAAATAACCAGGTACCACAAATGCTGCGCATACCTCGACCAAATCATCACACTAACAAAAGCCCAGATCGTCATCGGGAAATTGGCGATCGGGACATCCCTAGGCATTAAGCCTCTGAGGAAAGGAATTAAATGAAGTTGCCTCTATCTTTGTCATACCACTGGTTTAGATGGCGCGTGTGCAAGCCGTGTACTACTCAGACGTGGTATATAACGTACGGAAGCCCTGGGTATCTCACTTTGGGATATTGCCGGTTCTTTTGGTCTATTAGCTAACAGGGCTACTCCTGCGACAATCTTTTAGCCATTTTTATCTCCTTCAACAGGCCCTTCTTTGCTAACCAGCCCTCTAACCACACTAACCACCTTTTCGCCAAAAATAGCCTCATATAATTTTAAAAAATCTTTTATTCAACCTATGTTTTCCACTAAAAACACCATATGTTTTAAAATGACACAAGTACCTTGATAAAAAAAAACTTCTTGTACAAGCTATCTTTCATGTTCATAACATCGGCACTTTAACCTTTGCTGCTTAACTATATAGCTTGCTTTATAAAATGCTTGTGACGAGGGGCCGCGGGGGGGGGGACTAGTAAAATATAAATAAACAGAATAGATGAATTAGCTAACTGGGTGGCTGGCGCCATGTCTACTGGTCTATATATTTATATGGGTGTTGTGGGGGGGTAGAGGGAGGGGTAAACGATGTTGGCGCGTATCATATACCGCGCAACAAGGCAAAAGATTGACGACCCCGTTAACTTCTTCCCAACGGCTACAGCGGAGACGGTGATATCATTCTGGTGTACGGCGTCAGCGTTGTAATAAATGGTCGTAGTGGCGGCTGGAGGCGGGGGTTTGTGATTGGCAGGAGCGCGCGTGCTTGGACGGAGCACATTACAAGCTTGCCGGTCGGAACAGGTCAACGGACGGTCGATAGGGCGTTCACAGTGTCAGCGTGAACGGCGTCAAGGTCATGGTTTACATGGTTCGCAGGGTCCGGTAGGGGCGCGTGTGCGCTTTGGACGACAGCACACTACAAGCTACCGGTCAGAATAGCAATCGACAAGCAGACGGTGAACGGTACATTAACGGGGCGTCAACTGCGTCAACGTTGTCATAGTCCATGGTGTGGCTCAAGGCCACCACTTGCGTGGAGGCGACACTTGATGGGGAGCCGCAGGGGGGCACTAGTAAAATAGCTCGAACTTTATTGAAGATCATCAATCTTGGTGTTGTAAGGGGCTGCCAAATGCTCCCCTGTAGGGCCAGGCATTCGTGAATGACCAAGCAGCTCACCCATCTTGGAGAGACTTGAGGCTAATAGCAATATTGAACTGCTGTTTCCATCTATAACATGATGTTCATATCACCGACGTAACCGGCTGTATCGTCTTCCTGGATTTACGTGTGGATTGATCCCATGTCGACACGATTACCACGAATTTCCAGGGGTTAATTATGAGCCGCATTTAAAATATGCGACTAGGTACTTACTGTAGGTAGATAAGTAGAAAATACCGAGAGCATACTTTAACTTGGTCGTCGGTAGTCAATTCCCGCTGGCATTCCCCAGCTTGGCATTGATTTAGTCAGTTTCCTAAAACGGCGCCTTTACGGAGGAGCTGAGATTTCACCCTGTTGGCTTTCTTGGCGTGCTTGGTACAATACCCAACAGGTTCTGGAATGGTTTCAAACCCGCCCTTTTCCAGATCCTGCCTGGGGCATTGTGAACTGATGAATCCGAGGGCCAGAAAGAGCGCGCATAACCGTGCCTCTCACTCTTCAATGTAAGATTGTGCTCTCTAGCATTTGGGCTTGATTCTATGCGCGGTGAAAGCGTGCAATTATGCTGTCGCAATACACGACAAGGTTTGTGGCAGCAGTAGCAACGGCCACCGGTCTCGTAGGGCACATCGCGAGTGCGACGTGTCAGAGCTACTCGAGCTATTCGCAATACCGGCATGAACCCTACTCGACAGGAGCCTATGCGCTCGCCTATCAACGTCCAGAGCCGGCCTGTCGCACATTCAATTCGACGGCCGTCGAAGATGCCATCCTCCAGATGAAGAATATGACAACCGATCCAGACCTCTTCCGCCTGTTCGAGAACACATTCCGTGAGTGAAATCATGTCGATGTCCCCCCCTCTCCCTTCGAACTGTCGCCGACCGCTTGTGTCTTTTTGAAGTACTGATATGTATTACACTGGTCAGCGAATACCCTTGATTCAGCGATAAAATGGAGGGGCTTTGCAGCCAACAACACGGAGGAGGAACTGGCCTTCATCATCACCGGCGATATCGACGCGATGTGGATTCGAGACTCGGCGAACCAGGTAGCTCCGTACAGGAGCGTGCTTAAGAGCAAAGACGACGACATTGCCTCCATCTTCCGCGGCGCGCTGAACCTTCAAGCTCGATTTTTAATTATTTCGCCCTATTGCAATGCTTTCCTCCCGCCACCCGAGGCCAATATGCATACACAACCCAACGGTGCCTCGTACGCCGTGACACCACCGGTTAGTATTCTCGGTGTCGTTTTCTTCCCATTTTCGCCGCATTTCGAGCATAAGGGATCCATTTCGAGCTAAGATCTGTCTTGAGAGCCTTTGGCGGTTTCGAATCCCACCACATTACACCCAAAATGGCAGTTATTGACCCCGAGTATTCCAGTACGATCGCAACATCGTCTTCACGTGTAACTTCGAGCTCGACGATTTCGGTGCTTTCTTGCAGCTATCCCACGACTACTACAGCAGGACGGGTGACGTGGACTTCTTCGGCAAGTTCCAATGGATCCAAGCTATACAATCGATCTTAAATGCGGCAGATGCACTGCGCCAGCCCACCTATGGTCCGGACGGCGAATGGATTCCTCCAGCATATACGTTCCAATCGCAAACAATGACAGCCTTCGGAACACTTGGAAATAACGGAATGAGCTACCCGGTTAACTACACTGGAATGGTTCGTTCGCCCTTCCGCCCAAGCGATGACGCCGCCATCTACGATTTCCAAATACCGGCCAATATGATGCTATCGCGGTACCTCGAGGCCACGGCGCTCATCATGGAGAAGCTCCCGAACGCGCCGAAGGGACTGACTCAGAAGATGCGCGATATGGCAGATGAGATCCGGGCGGGGATCGAGCAGTTCGGTGTCGTGACGGCGCCGAATGGGCAGCGGATCTTTGCGTACGAAGTAGATGGCTTCGGCGGCCAGAACCTCATGGATGATGCTAACATCCCGTCCCGTGCGTAACCCCTGCAATCATTTTCTTCCTGTTCTGGCCGCTTGCGGAGCCATAGGTTTCCCGGTAGAGAAATGAATGTGTCTCAAGAGCATGCAAAACTCCTGAAACCTGTACCAATCTTACCTAAAAGAGTAACTACTGACTCCAGCGAGCCACAGTGTTGTCTGCGCCGTCTCTAGGTTACCTCGAGGCCAACGACACAATATATCAGAATACGCGCAAGTTTGTGCTCTCGCGTTCTAACCCTTGGTGGTGCCAGGGGAACGTGATAAATGCCGTTGGAAGTCCTCATATTAAGCCCGGTGCAGCGTGGCCCATGGCTCGCATTATGCAAGCAATGACATCGGATGATGATGACGAAATTATCAACTCGATTTGGGAGGTGTTGCAGAGCACGGATCAGTTTGGCCTGATCCACGAAAGCGTCAATAGTTTTGATGCGAGCCAGTGGACTAGATCATGGTGAGTATTTATACACGAAGATTTGAGAGTCCGAGAGTATAGAAGGCCAACTGACGTTTGTGTCGTTACAGGTTCGGCTGGGGAAATGCCGTCTTCGGACAAATGCTGATGGAATTATCAGAGAGGAAACCAGAGCTTCTAAAGGAGTCGTTTCAACCGCGGCATAGAGGCTCATGACAGAGGCACCGTAATGAGATTATAATTCTTTTCATTTACAAAAGACAAACAAGTCGTGTTGACGTCTTCTCAATGCCATGTGAAATCGGACGAGAGTCTATGAAATTGAGTAGAAGTGAGAGCTGGTGAGAAGCTGGTTGACGACCCATCCCGGCATAAGATTGATTTGCTGACCCAGTCCTACGGTAGAACAATGCTGACATGGCATAATCCTCGCCTCGGGAATACGGAAATTGGTAACCCCAACGTTGAGATATTCCCAGTTGTGGGCGAATGCTTTAAAGGATCACCTCCTCTCTCATCAATAACCTCATGATAATCGATTCAGAGAATATAAAGTTACGAATCAATATGAACAAAGATATTACTTTCTATTCTTCGGTGTCTGTACACTTTGTTGTGTATTGTAATAATGAATGGTCTATGTTCTCTGTGATAGACACGAACTTGATCTTCTGCAGTAGTTACGGACCCATTAGTACAGTGGAAATGACCATCTCACTACTGCAGTGTGTGCATAGCTGGTCTATTTACACCCATATGAATGTCACATGTATTTAAGACTAGGCTATGAATACAGTGACAGGAGTCTGAGACGTTGTACGAGGCTTCAGCTTTCAGAAGAACGCCTGCAACGTAACTAGCGCTAATAGTCCTCGAACCTATACTCTATTATACATCTGCTTCATACGTCCACATGTGCCTTTGTATACCGAGATACCTATACGAGAGCGAGACCGGGGCCGAACTAGAGATGTCCCACCCCGGTAGACCAAATATAGGTTAAGTTCTCCAGCCCTTGATTCTAAAAATATTAAGTTGCTTCAATTCGAATATATTTCCAGCCCTTATTCCCAAGCACTTGTTACAATGAGGCAACGTCAAGCCTAGTGTCGTCTCATTTGTTGGCGCACCTGGGAGGTTCCAGCGTCTTTCTTTAAGCAGATAGTGTCGGGCAACGCGGTTTTCTACTCCCGGCAGTCGCTTTGAACACCTCATCGGATCTATGTTTGCCAACTTCATAGAGAGCGTATGAATTTGTTGACCGCGGTATATTAGAGACGAGCGTGAGCGATGGTGATATATATTTATAATTTGCATATATCTGTGTCCCTTATATGGTACTTCGTCGGTCGAGAACATGGAGTGTTTGGAGTCGCAGGTGAAGAAGGCGGTCTATCTAGCAATTAGACATAATATAAAGTGCTGCTCAATAGGATGTGGAGTAGCATTTACGGAGGAACGGGTCCAGATGAATTCAACAACTGGCACCTAAAATACACGTGCAGAAGAAGCGTGATGATGGCACTAGTCAGAGGCTTCATTTAGGTAGGTAGAGACCCCCCATGCTATTGCGGCAGCGCGGCAGTTGTGCTTGGCAACTACACCGGCATGGCGGATCAAAACAGAGCCGGGGGATAGGAACATGACGTAGCGGGGCTTTATCAGCGCACGGGACGCCCAACGATAGGCTCGGGCAAGTCAGTGTGGGGAAACTGAGTGAATTTCGACAAGTTAGTGTACATAGGTAGGCCTGTAGGTAACCCGGGAGCTCCGGTATTAGTCTACAGTACTGTAGTAGCTGGTGCTCTCTCTCTTAAGTACAACCTTTTTTTAAGCTTCGAGGCCGCGCCGACCCTTGCTTCAATGTTGTCCGTCAACCATCGATCGATACATTTAAAGACCCTGTTATAAAGCGTACGGACAGTGCGCCAGAAGACAAGACCGCACTTCGCCGCCGAGAGAGAGTCTCCCTCCGGTCCAGAGCAACCGACAGCTGCACCGGCCCATCTCGAACAACTTGTCCTGTGTCGACCTATGGCGGGCATACTACCACGCGATGCGCCGACCTGGCCGCCCGGTGATAATGCGACCGACACCATTATCGGAGGCGTGCACTTCAATGTGACAACGCTAAACTACTGGAACTACACTCTGTACGAGGGGAACTGGACACTGAGCAACTGGTCGCGGTGTTACCTGGCAGACCAGCCCTACACGCCGCCGCTCCTCCTAAACAATGGCACTTTCGGTACTGTCTGAATCGCCCTACTGAGCTGTCGCGCATCTCGCTAACCGCCCACAAACCAGTCAATAGCACATGGTGTTACCTTGCCACGGAACCGAGCGGTGCTCGCGCGCATATTGGAATCGGTTTCGGCGTTGCATTCGCATTATCCTTGATTTTCGTCTTACTCAACCTCACTCGCCATGGAAAGCTCTATCTACCGGCAGAAAAGCGGTTCTACGCCATCGGTAGGAGATGGCAGTGGTACTGGGCTATAATCCTTTGCGCCACCGCCCTGATTGGCCTTTTCACCGGCATTGATGTGGATCGCTACCGCGTGGTTGAGTTGCCGCTCGTGCTCAACGTATTCTTTTGGTTCCTAATGAACATGGCTTCCTTGGCCTTGGTGTGGGAGGCGGTGCGCCATTGGGGCAGCTGGATGGAGAGGCAATTCATCGATCCCAACCCATTTGTGCTACAGCAGACTGACAGGAGAGGTACATTTGAATTCTTCGTGCCCTTGTTCTTTTACTTGTGGTGGTGGCTGGTACGTTATTCCCCTCACATGAGATTATATCGACGACTAATCGAGGCAGGACTTCTTTGTCGTCATTCCACGGAATTGGGGTGCCGTCGAACTTCAACGGTCACCTGAGCAGACTATCGCAAAGGCCAAGCCTGCCGCCACCGACATCCGCTTCAAGATTGCCCCATTCTTGCTGTTTATCAGTTGGCTTACCATTTTGGTATCCCTCTGGCACTCAGTTAGGCATTATGAGGCTCGAAATCGCGGTTGGCTAAACAGGGTCATCGGGTTCGTTCGATACGTCCCTTTCCGTTTCCTGCTTATGATTCCCCTCGGACTGGTGGTTGTGGCTTATCAAGCATTGGCTGCATGGGAGTTTGATTATTCGCCCCTTAAGAAAGACACCAACCTAGTTGCCATGTACGTCGGGGGGTACGTTCCAGCTTTGCTCCTCGTCATAATTCTCTGCGTCTCCGGCTTCATGCGACCTAATGAAGACAAAGAACTCATTCGCCAGCGGCGCGAAAGAGGTGCTCAGATTGATCACGACCTTGGCCTTGTCCAAAAGCCAGCCTGGTGGAGGCGACTTCGTGGTGAGGTGGGCACCGGTGATGCTGTGCGAGATGAACTTTACCGAAATGTGCGAGAGGTCGCTGGCAACCCGCGAGTGCAGCAAATGGCTGAGCAAAGAGCCACAAATGCAGAAGCTGCTCCTGCGACTGGCAATACATTTGAAATGAACTCTTTGCATAGATCGCCGAGTGTCGCCAGTAGCACAGCTCCACCAGCCTATTCGCCCTCCGGCAGAGTAAGAAATGACCGCACAATCCAGGTAGCTGCTGGTCTTCTGTTCCCAAATGCCAGTAATCCGCCCCCACCTCCGGCTGAAAATAGAGGTCGGAATACGGAAAACCGAGGACCCGTCAACAGAAGTTCAAGTACAGGTACTGGTGTGTCTATAACGGCGCCTCCTCAGCAGATCAAAAGCATGCTGGACGTCTAATAGCATAGGACTGAAATAGGTCCGGGGAAAGTCGCTACACAACAGTACATTAGGTCAGCATGATTCACACGGCGTTGCACGGCTACGGGGTAATTTTTGGGAACGGTACGACTGGACGAAAGTTTTGGGTATCGCGTGATAGTTGATCCTGCTAGAATCATCTCATACGCACCGCATATATACAGATTATGAAGAAATATTGATAATGCTTTTAGTCATCGACAATTTAGTACCCAACCCAATGTATATATAGATAAATAAAACACATCATAACATAATGAACTCAAAATTACTATTGTATGCCTAGTAAGCTATTGTGGCATACAGTTTGATCTATTAGAAGGATAACGAGGTGGAAGTTAATCGCACCATAAAGAACCTATCTCAGGCAACATTCGCGCCCTCCAAATACCATCCCCGGTAACGCAATATCGTGAGCAGTGTCGCGTGGGTAGAGTGCATTGCAGTGTCGTCCGCCTTGACATACCTAAGCCATGCCCTCCGGACTTAGCCGTATTCGTTTTCTTTGAGGAAACAATAAAGTTGCAACCCATAGTATGAATGGCATGAGCAACTATATCAACGATGTAGTGGAAAGAGGCCAAGCACACGGGACGTGGCCCTGATTGAAGCACATGTTCTTCCGGTCCTCTTCAGGAAACGACCTAGGACAACAAACTAGTATTCGCGGCTAAATTCCCAGCTCTATGAGCGCATTCCTTGGCAACAACACCCACGCAGAGAGCCAGGTAACAGGCCACGATCCATTCTCCCGTACTACTAAGCCGGGCTCGTGGAAAGTCAATTCAAGCTCCCTCCCTCCACCCAATCTCTGGGTATGTCGTTAATCTTGCCTAAGGCCAGCCTGCCTTGGCAAAAAGGGGTTGCGAGCACAGGCAGGACAGGAGTAATATAGAGGAAATATTGCATGAGAATAGTCAGTACCTCCTCGCCTAACGTTAGGTACGTAATAGCCAGGCGGAAAGTGGGATTCCATTCATCCCGATGGTGTTTATAAAACCGCGCTGCCACAACGCCTCACCCCAAGAACATATTGGTTGAAACTAAGATATCCGCTGTTTGAGAATAGGCCCGCTGTACGATATCTCCAAGATGCTCTTCACCTCGGCTATTTCTGCGCTCATCGTTGCGGTCGGCGTCTCGGGGCGCGCCGTCCCGAGCCCGGTCGAGATCATGAAGCGCACGCACACTGCTGGGACCGTCCTCACGAAGTGCTCCAAGTCTGGCGTCCTGGCGCTGGCGTATGACGACGGCCCGTACCAGTATACTTCTTCCCTTGTCGACACACTCGATGCTGCCGGCGTTAAGGGGACGTTTTTCTTTACCGGCACGCTATATGGATGTATCTATAACCAACGCGCTGCAGTTAAGAAGGCATTTGATAATGGACGTACGTATTTTACCTCGCCTTGTGATTATGCCCGGAGCGCATGAATATCGCTAATTATTCTACCCCTTAGACCAGGTCGCTAGTCATACGTGGTGAGTATCTCTCATGCTAAAGGGAGCGGCAAAATCAACAGTGGAGTGCAACTACCAGATAACCCCCTAAAAATTATGATGATGGAACAGAGCGCTAACAAACACTTCCCCGTCAGGACACACCCGCACAGTGAGCCATTTTCTTCCTGTTTTGGCAACTTCCGGAGCACCTGACTCCTTTTCTGGGCCAAGATGGCGTCTAGAAGCTTCCGAAACCCTCGCAAAGCACGCTCGAAATAGCAATAACTAACTCCGAGTTCTCTAGTGGGCTCTATGAGCGCGGCTGCGATACAGAGCGAGATGGAGAAGGTCGAGCAGGCGATGGTGAATATCTTCGGGCGCAAGCCGGCATACGTTCGCCCGCCGTACCTGGAGACGGGGGGCCAGTTTCTCAGCGTGATGCGGCAGATGAACTATAGCGTCATCAACGATGATATCGATACCGGCGATTGGAACAACCAGTCGCCTCAGCAGAGCCAGCAGAAGTTCCAGCAGGTGAGTTTCTGGGGTCTTTCATACCACCTTTCGGCATATCTCGGAGACATGAATTGCCTCAATGGACATATTCTGCTCATGATGTTCCTGCGGGCTCCCAAAGCCTCGGGGGACTTTTACGGTAATAATTGGATAATGCTGACTTAAATGTTTCAAGGCCGGCGCTGGTGGCCAAGGCCACATCCCCCTCATGCACGAGACTTACCAATCCACGGTGACGACTCTCACCAACTGGCTAATCAACTGGGCGAAAACAAATAATCTCAAGATCGTCACCGTTGGTATGTTTCTCACTTCTTTATTTGTTTCCTCGAGGCTCTCTTTGCCTGAACATGCTGACATTCTGGCTCATAGCTGAATGCCTCGATGATCTCGATGGAATGTACAAGCCGGGAAACTTCACCGGTAATGGCGCCAATAGTTGTTAGGTAGAAGCATAAAAGTTCCGGTGGCGAATTAGCATTCGCCTCTTTAACCTCGATATCCTCGTATTGGCTAGGTCCCTTACCTATCTGTTGTATATATCATACCGAAGGACATATGGTTGCTCAAGTACCGAGTATTTCGTCATTTAGCTAGGCTTGAATACGAGTTACATAAAAGAAACAGTCAATTGCTTCACAATTATCGGAGATGTAAACGGCGATCTTTTGATGAAATATACTTGCGTAGAATAAATGCCATCTTTGCCTGGGTATCTTTATGGAATCTATTTGCCATGCCTCTCCAGGGCATCTCTCTAGTATATGTACAGGACCGGACCTAATGACACGGCAATTCAATACCTCCATACTCAACGTTGAAAATGTATAGGTTTTTATATGTTGTATCTTCTCCAGAAATCTCCTCAGCTGGCCAGGTTTGGCTCAGGCTCAGTAACTTGCTGAGGTCCTGCTAAATAGCCACCATCCTGAAGACTCATATCGCAGACACCATCAACAACGGGGCCAACAGAGCTTTCACCGGTTTCAACGCTGTTGAAAAAGCTATCATTCCAACTGTCATTATCATCCCAGGTACTCGAAGATAAATCGTAATTTTCGAAGGTCAACTGGCTGCAGACATCGTACTGGACGCCTCGCTGCCAACCCGGCCCATACCCCTCGTCTAAGGCACCGCCCGCGGTATCGTCGGGCCGATGGAAGGCGAGTGCCGGCTCTTGTTCATATCTACCGGACATGAGACGGCTGTGTATTGCATCGATATCCTCCTTGCAGATACCGATATCATGAAGCAAGTCGAAGATATCGTACTTGCGCGGCAGGTAAAAGCCTTCTTCGCAGTTGTACAGGAGCTGGAAGAAGTCGTCGTCGGAAGACTCTACGACGGCGGGGCCATTCAGAGCGAGGCAGATCTTAGCCCAGAGGACGATCCATGAAGAGTCCAGTGAACCAGCTGCCTGGCGAAACTCAATAGTAGGCTTCCGGGGCCCCGATCCTCCTCTCCGCTCACTCTCCATATTGGCGAAGTTATATGCCCCTCGGAAATTGTTTCTGAACGAGACCATACGGGCGATTTCTGCGGTATCCCTAGCGCTAAGGATCATCCGTGCTCCGTCCATCATCTCTATTCCCGTGGGCAACCCGTCATGCCAAGGTTGATAGAACGTAAGGAAGTACTCGCCGGCGAAACAGCGCGACAACGTTGACTCCATATCGCTAGTGACATCAAGAAAACGGTTGAACTTGTAATTCGTTGGCTTCTTCCTATTCTTGTCAACCCGGTCCATCGAAAACTCGGCATGTTGCGATTCATCAAGCCCATTGATATGCTCTGTCCCCTGCTCCACTTTCAGAAAATGGCTCATGTCACTGAAGTGTCTCATAGAAAGGCATTGTCTGTTTCCGTGGCGACAACCTGGGTGTAGTTTGTCGATGAGGTTCTCAGCAAGCCACAGCAGGCTCGCCGTGCGCTGGACCGGCCGCAGCTCCAGGGGCTCACAGCCACGGCCAACATGGACATGGAACCCGCACACGGGTGGGACAGTTCTGCGGAAGGCGGAGTTGATGGCCTCAATAACTGTCGAAATCTCCTTAAAAGCATCCTCGCCAGCAACGAAGACCGGCGAGTTGATCTCTACACCGACATGCTTTAGAGGGCTATACGCCTGATCAAAATCCGTAGGAAGCCCCACGGATATATCCGGCACGACATTCCAGAATTCGAAGAGGTCTGGCTCTGCCCCCTTCGCCCTCCAACTTGCTTTAGCCTTGAACCCCGCTGCTGTGATGACTTCTGCTACTTTTTGGCGTACCCAGGCCGCTTCAAGCTCGCAAACTGAGTGTTCTTGAGGCACATAGCCTAGGGGTGGTGTAATTTCACTGTGATCTGGGCACTCGAGTACCGGTCCATATCGCTTCTCGTCTTTGGCGGGCGCCTGTTCACCAGGGGCTGTGTAGAAGACGATGAACTCGAGCTCGACACCCAGTGTTTGCTGAGGTTTGGGGGGCATCTCGTTAATACCTAATGTGATGTTTGTATGAGTCGAGCTAATAGCAAAAGGTGACTAGGGTTGGTGGCTTGTTGCGATGGAAAGCTGATAGTATTGTTAGTAGATGTAGTAGACCTGATAACATATGAAATATGAAAACTAAACACTGACTAGGTAGGTTGCTGTGCAAGGTGGTAGCCGAGGCACCTTAGGAGCAATCTCTATATAGAAACTGAACTTGCGAACATCACAGGTAGTTGCTGTCGAAGAGAACGTAACGTCTAAGGTAGCAGGAAGGTGCGGGTTGAGGGTGACGTGATGGCCTTAGGACCTGCCTAATATTTTGATACTTTTTGGCAAAAACAAATGTAATGCTGGCGTGATAGAAAAGGGACCAGAATAGTAGAAAGGATGGAGAGGAGATTTATAAACTTGACAACTCGGTGTCTTAGAGAATGCCATTATGGCTCCCCTAGTCGGGCTTTGTGAGTGAATATAGACCACAAACAGAAAAGGGGACAATAGAATGTATCTATGTTTGCCTTTGTAGGGAATGGTCACACCTCACAGCGCACTGTCTACGGGGGGTAATAACACGCCGCGTGTGTACCTAGGTAGCAACATGTTTGCTATGAGCGCAAACAATTCAATCTCACGTTGATACAGATATTGGCAGTCAAAGATACACTAAGTATTAGCATCAACCACCCAAGAAACAGATACCCAGCCTCCTTAATACCATCTGGCACCTACTCCGATCTACATGTGAGGTAGTTTCTCTATTCCAAGTTTACATTCCATCCCCCCTTAACTGTGTACAAACTTGGAGAAACTACCCTCTTTTTGAAACGGAAACTACAAACCGCTACGTAGGTAGGTAGGTGTTGTAAAGCACTGATATACAGACAAATAAACTCCAGTATATAACAAGGTTGTTAGCGACTACAAAGGCAATTTAAGGACCTTCACGTGACAACAAGCGGCTATTACCTCCCTAGGTACCTCAGCTGCAAGGTATAAAACATGTTGCTAAGGTACTTATATATACCTAAGTATATTAAATAACACGCTTATACGCATTTTATCGTTAATTATACACAACTTAAAGAGAAATATTTATATAACTAGTATAAACATAAATTAAAAACTTAAAGGAATAAAAACAAGTTAATTTTAATATACACTTAAATTAAAGCAAGTGAAAACAACTAAGACTTATATAAAGTACTTAAGGAATATTTCCCTGCTCTTTGTCTTTTAAGATTTAAACTTGTACTAACGATTCTTAAAGTAGTTGTAGATTTTTTAATCTTGAGCTATAGTAGGCATGTTAAAATTTCCGTTAACATGTTACCTAAGGCTGCATAGCCTTAACTGCAGACATTTCCTTATAGTCCAGACTAGTCCATGAAGGTGTTTAAAGGCCTTATTATAAGTAGTAGTAAATCTTTAATACGTGTATGGTTTTTAGCAAGGACTTAAAGCGCCCATTCTGTTAAACAAAAATTGTGTAGATGGTCCACAAGCCATGGTATACTTGTGGACATAGTTGTGAGCCAGTAAACAGGTAGGTATATAAATAGATATTCTCCCTGCGATAGAGCCATAAAATATATTAGAGGCTGTCTAGTACTGGTGACACTTGGACTGGGATGATTAAGAGGCGTGCATATTCGGTTAGGAAGGAAAATGGTCCAAAAAAGTGCTGGTGGACCGCAACTTTTTTCAGGGTGACAGAGTTTACCCGGAACAACTGGGTAGCCTGGGCTGACCAGGGGCGAAAATAAGGGGTCGAAGACAATGAGGGAATAATGCTGGCGTACGCTTGCACCCGGATGGCCTCCTCTTAGTTCTAAATCATCGTAGCTTTGTTAGCCACTGAACAATGGCGCATACATGAAGACCCGCATCCATGTCAACCTTGCTAACAGAGGTACATAATAGTATATATACATGGTGGTGGATAGCCAGTACCGGTACTTCGAGGAGCGCTCCGTTTTAAGACCTCCCCCACCAGGTCTAGTCCAATCAGGTCTTCCTGTCGGCGGAGCTAGCTGTCAGGGCCGCATCCCTTCAGTGTACGCATGCCGGTATGTATACTTGAACTTGCACATCTTCGCGTTTTTTTGCAACGCAGGCGCGTGGTGTGGACGCCACTGTGACCACCTCCCACTGTTCTCATCTCAACCTCGCGCACTATATCGAAGTGTCCAGATAGGAAACACAATCGACATCATTTTGGCGCCCGTGCACACGCATAGCAGTATTACCAAGCAGGTAAGATCCCTTCTTTGCCGGGCTTTTTATCGGGTTCTTGGTTGTGACAGCAGTGGAGGGAGCGATAGCATCTTTATGAGCTTTATGCTCTATGAGCTATCACTCACTGCAACAACACCACCACCACCCCTCCGACCACGTCTACCACGGTCCTATTAGTATGCTTCATCGCTTTTCGCCTCGGGTTCAAGGGTTCAAGAGAACAATAAGCGCTCGCTTCTTCACCACCACCCTGATAAACACCATCTGCCATGCCATCCCATGTCTATGTTCATGTCCATTACCATCGTCCTTACCATTCTCATTGTCGTTCCCCTCGTTTACGACTCTTCCCTGTTTGGGCTGGTTCACCTTCACTCGATGCGCCTGCGCACGTCTTCGCTCAATTGACACTGATCTAAACTCTGTCTGTCGTGGGCCCTGTCCGACACTGTATTTTCCCAACCACGCGCCTTGCCAATTCAACTCCCCATGCCCTGATCGCGACCACCCGGCCTGTTTGCTGATGAAGCCCACCTGCAGGCACAATTATCCACCACTCCGAACCGGTACTCGCGCTGTCATATAGCCTGCCGTGACGATTCTTACGTCACCAGCAGCCATGCGGTAGAGCCTAATGGGGCAGAGCCAGAGCCAACATCAGGAGAAGGACGAGGGGTCCGACCTGAGAGACGACGCCTCCGAGCAAGATCATTTCGAGAATCGTCAGGATCTCCAGAACCACGACCCCGCCAATGACGACTTCGTCTTTTCGAGCCAGATCGACAGTTCCATCAACCCTGCAATTCCGCTCCCCCGACGCTCCGCCAAGATCATATATTCTAGTTCACCTGCTTCACGCCTAAACAGCTCCCAAGCTCCGACCCCCGTCCCGCGCCGAAAGATGTCCGCCTCTTCGCCGTATCAAACCTCTCCCACCTTTGGCTCTTCTATGGAACTCGGTGTCCAGGCTGATGCGCATGCAAATCCCCCTCACCTCTCTAAGAAGAAGAAACGAAATAAGAAACGACAAGGCTCTACGTCCTACCCTGACGAAGACCACCGATCTCTTGGGCATTCCTCCACTGGCTGTAGCACACCTGTATATGATGGTGAGCCGCAGCAAGATGAAGTAATTAGCCAACACAAGCGAGACAGGAAAGAGAGTAAACGTGCTGCGAAGCTTGCAAAGAAGCAAGCTGAGGCTAGAGCTGAGGCTAGTGCTGCGGTAGAAGATGCCGAAAAATTGGGTCAGTTTGCTGAAATCTGGGATTCCCAAGAACGTGGCATTGCCCCCAAGCGCGAGCAGGAAGAGCCAACAGATTACGGAATTGACATGGAAGTGTCTGTCGAATCGCATATCGGTACGTCAAAGAAGCGGAAGAGGAAGTCCCAGACTCAGCCTGAAGACACCTCCCAACAAGGTACAAAGAAGTTCAAGAGCCTCCACAACGGCACAAGCGATATTGCTGGAGAAGACAGCGAACCCGCCCTTGATGACGGTACCGAGGAGCCTGAAACATCTAACAATGATGATATCAACTTGAACGACCTGGCTGAACAACTTTATTCCGGCCGCAAGAGGAGGTCATACACTGATGCTGTGGAGCAAGAGCCGACACCAGTTATCGAGACCGGGATGGAAGTTGAAGGAACTGCAGGGGATATGGATGTTGATAGTGTTGAGGGCGATTTGACTGGAAACAGATCAGAAGCAAACGACGAAGTGGAAACTTACCAAGATGAAGATATCCACCATACCTATGATAACACCAGCAGTATGGCCTTAGAAGCACCGTCTACAGGCCATATTTTCACTGATCACCAGTTCCACGTTTCTATCGGATACTCAGATGAACTTACTCAGGGTGCTAATGCGACCAATCATGAAGATAAGAACCAGACAGCCAGTGACGGAGAGACGGCCCCAAATCATATTTACGACATTACCTATCAAGATGTTGAGGTACCATCTTCTGTGCCACATCCGGATAGTGTGGGCGGGCCTAGTGCTAAAGGCCATCCAAACAACAAGACTAGCACCGGACGAAAGCGTGTGGCCAAACCGGATTTCTTCAGTCGTATAGTAGATGAGGTTAATAACCACACCGACTTCCAATCACCTTCCATTGCCGCGTTATCGCGCAGAAAAGGTAAAGGCAAGCAGAAAGCCGTCTCACAGTATCAAACGGAAGCCGGTCCATCCACTATCAATGAGCAAATCAAGCAACCAAAAATTACTAGCATGCTCAGTGACAGCCCAGAGGCAGATGGTGATGTGGCTGCAACACCAAAGACTGACAGCGCGGTTCATTTGCGGACGCCCAAGACATCCGTTACATTATCTGGAGCTTTCAGTGACTTTGAGATCCGAAATCTGACGCAATCTATTGATCGGTTCAGAGAAGATTATCGTATGAGCCAACATGCAGTTAACGAGTTGATTCATCGGAATCCCAAAGAAGCTAGAGGCACTGAGCTGTGGGAACGTATTATGGCGACCTGTCCTGGTCGAAGCCGCCAGAAGGTTATCAATCAAACTCGACGCAGATTTCACAATTTTGTAGCACGTGGGACATGGACCGTAGAGCAGGATCAGGAACTTAGACAGGTGTATGAGCGTCACGGAAGTAAATATGCTATGATTGGCCAGCTGATCAATCGCCATCCTGAAGATGTCCGGGACCGCATAAGGAACTACATCGTTTGCGGAGACAAGCTGAGAAAGGACCAGTGGAGTCAGGAGGAGACAGACAGGCTTATAGCTATCGTTGAACAAGCTATTGCAGAGATACGTCGCCAGCGAACTCTTCAAGGGCTAGATGACAGTCGGCCAGTCGAGGATGACATCAGCTGGCAACTGGTGAGTTTGGGCATGGACAGAACACGCAGCCGTCTGCAATGCATAGCCAAATGGAAGTCTCTCAAGCCACAGCTCAGTGGGGGTGGCCTCGATGGAGAGGTTGTTCCCATCGAGGAGGTCATACAACAGGCTAGGGAGACGGCAACCACGATGTCTTACCGCAACCGCTCCTTGATCGTCAATGAAATCCTTAAGACCAACGCCAACGCCGACAGCCGCATTCCTTGGCTTAAAATACGAACCGAACTAAAGAGCAAATGGACTAGGCCTCCTATCATGGTAGTCTGGTTCCGACTTAAACGGACTCTTCCGGGCTGGCAGAGCTTGAATGTGAAGGAGGCTTGCACGCTTCTCCTGCAACGCTTCCAGCAGACCCATAAGCTCGAATATCCAAGCGAAGAGAGTGGTGATTTCGATCCTAGTGCCGAATATCGTGAGATTGAATACAAGATCAAGAAAGGTCGGAAGACTAACTCGGTACCTAAGAGCGCTGCCATTGTCGACAATGTTAGTGAGGATGAGGATGAGGAGGAGGAGGAGGGGGGGGGAGAAGAGCAAGTAGAAGAGGAAGAGGAAAAAGAAGAAGAGGAAGAGGAAAAAGAAGAAGAGGAGACCGAGGAAGCTATTCGCGACCAGCTTGATTCTACGGGCTCAGGAGCAGAGGCATCACATAGACATCGTCCTCGCAGTATCGACCTTGGTGTTGGTAGGGTCGATGAAAAAGAGCGAGTTATAGAGGACTCGGAGCCTGAAACCAAGAGCAGTACCCGCCGCCGTCGCCGTCCTCGTTCTGAACGGACCCGTTTCAAACCCAGAGATGTTCAAGAGAATGATGATGACTACCAAAGCAGCGACACCAATGCCAGTCAGGTCTCAAGCATCCCTGCCCGTTGATTCGTTGGATACCAGACGAGGAGAAATCGCGTAGCTATGAGGATGCATTTCGCGAGAACTGAGGCTACGCTTCGGTCATGGACATTTAGCTCGCTTTTCAACTTCTCCGAGTTAGTAGCCTACTGCTACTATTATGCACAAGGGATGTCACATAACATGCCAGTCACGAGATGTTTCATACATGTGGCCGTCGAAGGTCAAGATAGGAAGTTAAGCTGGTAGGGCGGTTAAGTCGTTTTATGATACGCATTGATACACATTGCATCCCATGTCGCGCAATCAGGTTGGAGTTGATGATTATCGTGTTCAGAGTGTGGGAACATGTCTGTATTGAGGCTGATGAATTCCTTCAAGTCTTGTGCCCTCCTAGCCGGGCTTACATGGCTACGCATTTGATAAATTAAGTCAAAATATATACACCACACAAAGCCTTTGCTAACGTTGTTGTTGCGTGATTGTATAAAATCCTATCTCTGCTTGATACAGTTGGTGTTCCTTGGTGAATAGACTACACGAGTCGAGTTGCGATTATAATCTCGGTCTCCCCGTGGTGTTAGTATTCGGAACATCTATTGCTCCGTCTAGACTAGGGTGCCGACAGTTTTGGCTTATAAATGTAGTGAGCTGCAGCAGAGCAGGTTAGAATAAAGAACATGAACAAGTAGGTACCATTTACTAATTTACTTGAGATGACGACAATATTCTCGTTCTTTTGTATCTAGGTTAGCTCTCATAGCCCCCCTCCGAGATTTATATGCCTCCTATACCTACCTAGGAATATATTTATGAGCAGGCTACGTATAGACTAAGACACTGTTACACCGAGACAAGTAGGCGTTGTACCGCATGCATTCATTTGTTGTTGAGCTGCCAAGGGCATACCTACAGCAGTACACGTAGTTAGTATACGGATTTCCCGTAAGCTCCGATTCTCCGGAGCTGCCAACTGCTTCCAGTAAGTCCTCCCGCGCACCCAGCGGCCACATATTACTTGCCTTGTCAAGATTCCTCGGCTGGGTCTAGCAATTGCTGGACTGCCGAGGCAGGATGATTAGTATTGTCAACCACTGTACGGATTAGGGGTTTTTTGTTGAGATGTTCGCCGCGAAAATCTAACTTGGCACATAATGGATTTGTCGGATCGGCGATTTGCTAGGATCTCGCGACGCACGCCACTTTTGATATTATAAATCACCATGTTCGGTTGTCGTTGCAATGAGGCTTTGTTGGGCTGCAGGCTGGAAAGGTAGTCTAGATCCAGCTAGGTAGCTTTCCCCCTTCCCCTTCCCCTCCCCCTCTACACCCACCCCTACAACGCTAGCTTTTAGGGTATGCAGACTATTACCTAGGTACGCCGAGGTCTTCAAGACCGTTTACATGACGTATATATAGCGTTGCGATCCTCATTCTTGTTGCTGCTTGTTTATTTGTTAACCGTACCTGCTAAGTTAATTACTTATATTAGGTCTCTTTGACCTCGAGAGCAAGACTCTTCATCGATACCAGCAGCTTCTCGACGCACCCTCCCATTCACTTATTCTCGTCCATCTACAAGAACATATAACAAACATGGCTCGCGAGAACAAGACGTTCGTCCTCGCCCAGCGGCCCAAGGGCCACATCGTCCCCGGCGAGACCTTCAAGCTCGAGAAGGGACCTGCGCCCACGGCCGACGATCTCAAGGATGGCCAGGTCCTCGTCGAGGCCCTATATCTGTCATTAGACCCCGCGATGCGGGGTTGGATCAACGGTATGACCAACCTGCCCAATGACCTATCATCTATCTATCTACAAGGCCACGCTTTCGAGCACAGTGCCCGAGGTCGGCATGGGAAAAGCAAAGTTGACTAATCGTGGCTTCTAGATGTACGCTCGTATGTGCCGCCCGTCGGCATCGGCGAAAAAATGCGTGGTGGCACCATCTCTCGCGTGCTCGCGAGCAAGAGCCCCAAGGTCAAGGAGGGCGACCTCGTCACGGCGACTATCGGCTGGACCGAGATCGCCATTGCCAATGAGAAGGACTTTCAGAAGGTCGAGATTCCCAAAGGCGGCCAGGTCACCGACCTTCTTGGTGTTTTAGGTACGTGGTTTCCATCGCTATGTCTATCTACTCTTGTCTGCATAGGTTACGATGTTGGGTGTATCTCACGTGGTTGCGCACATTGCGAGGCTCACAACAGCGGAACAACGCCAACTCTACATGGGATAGTTTATGTGGTGAGAGCAAGGCACTGACTTGGTGCTTCCACCTCTACAGGAATGACCGGCATGACGGCCTGGACGGGCCTCAACAGCATCGGCAAACCGCAAGCGGGCGAGACAGTCGTGGTATCGGGGGCCGCGGGCGCGACGGGTTCGGTGGTGGGACAGATCGCGAAGCTGCGCGGGGCCAGGGTGGTCGGGATCGCGGGGTCGGACGAGAAATGCGAGTGGCTGAAGAGCGAGCTGGGCTTCGACGCGGCGCTGAACTACAAGAAGGAGAGCTTCCGGAAGGACCTGGCCGAGGCGACGCCCGACTTCATCGACGTGTACTGGGACAACGTGGGCGGCGAGATCCTCGAGGCGGCGCTCAACCGGGCCAAGTTCCGCGCGCGCTTCGTCATGTGCGGCTCCATCTCCGGGTACAACGCGGCCGGCAAGGAGACGGCGGGCATCCGCAACCTGTCGCAGGTCGTCGCGCAGCGCATCCGCATGGAGGGCTTCATTGTCTTCGACTTCGCGTCCGACTACCCCCGCGCCCGCGAGGAGATCGCCCAGTGGCTGACCGAGGGCAAGATGAAGCGCAAGGAGACCATCGTCAAGGGCGGCATCGAGAAGGCCGAGTTCGCCATCAGGGACCTCTTCGAGGGCAAGAACACGGGCAAGCTGCTTGTCGAGATCAAGTCGTTGGACGAGGTGCGTGGCGCGAAATTGTGATTTAGCCTTGCATTGCTGCTTGTTTCATTTGGCGGCAGTGGTGATGGGACGCTGATGGACCTGTGGCTGACTCTGTCTCTAGTAGGCGATGTGCGCGCGTTGAACGGGGAAACGTGCCGCTGTCGAAACACATGGATCATGGGAACGAAAGAAAAAAAAGAGCTTAATTAAATATGATGATCATGAATGAAATTTGAGCAAAGCAATTCAAAATAAAGTGACTGTTCTCCGAATATCAAGTATAGTGACGAGTTTGAGCGCAGGCGCTTGCTTGACGTATCATGATCAGAACCAGCACCTACACACCTCGATTCTATACTGTACCAGTTCCAGTACAGTGCTTTTAGACCAGGAGGGCCAACTTTGGGCTTACCTTATGTAGGTAGCTACTTAACCTACCTAGGTAGTATTCATGATGTTGCCTGTTGGTAAAAGATACACGAGCGCGGTATCACCCACCGCCATCTTAGTGTTGTGTCGCGGGGCGTGTTGGGATGTGAGATTGAACGCGTTCTAAGGAAGCGGGGTAAATTTTAATAAATTCGATGCTGCAGATAAGGGAGCAGGTAACGTTAAGAATCAAGAGAGGACCTGCTTTTCGTGGATAAGCTCTTTCTGTCCCGAGACCAGCGCGGATCTTTACGCCTACCGCTGTTCTTCGCGCACACTTATGCAGGAACACAAGCAACAAGTGATAGCTCGAGGCCAATAACAGTGCTCGGTAGGAATTTGATGCTACCATAGGCTGCACGCTGGGGCCACAGCCGGCCCTACTGTACTATGGTAGTTGTACTAGCGTTGGTCAGGGCACTATCTTCAAGTGGTAGGTACCTATACCTACAGTACAGCATACACGACAGGGGTTGAGGGGTGCTTAAGCCTTTATTGTTTGTCTCTGCCGCTGCCGCTGCCGCTGCCGACCCCATTTTAGTGCTCACCCTTCTTCATGGGGAAATATGTCATCAAGCAAGACACTATGAAACCAGCTGTTCAACCGACCAATAAACCAAACTAAACCACCTTTTCTTTTAATTGTTTCTGAGAGCAGAATAGCTCTTTCGAGGTAAATGTCATGAGGTTCTAGATGTCGAAAATCCGGAAGGACACGTGGTTGGCCAGGTGCAGAGTTGTGAAGCATCGTACAGTCTGGTCCAATGCAACGTTGAGCCAGGTGCTTTCTTGCTTCTTCTTCACACCTGCTCTTGTCCGTCCGTCATGTCCACAACTTCCCGACTTCGAAAAAGGATGGTCAGGGACACGGCCGTCGTAGTTCACCTCCATGTTCGCCAGGAACGGAAGGTTCGTTGATCGCAGGATGCCCATGACCAGGCATGACTAGGCACAATCCATCCGAAAAGTTGGTCGGTCAGTCACGATGGACCCGCGGCGATGTCACCCTGCTCGTTAACTCACATAGGTAGGTAGCTCTTCGACAAGACGACGACTAGCTGCTGCGCCTACATGTATGTATGTATGCATCTTATCACGATCGACAGGGACTCGCGTGCTACCGTACGTTCACTACCTACCTAACCTACATATTGCTCGGCCTTGTACAGTATAGCTACAGTGCCATATTAGACTCCACTAGATCGAGACATGTTGCCGCAAGCCGGAATGTAGCCATGGTTGCCGGTACGGATCATTAGGTCCTCTATCTATATAATAGAGCCGTGTATCTCTCGGGTCTCAGTCCCGTTGTCGTTCGTTTATTTCATTCTCCGGCCGATTGGGTGTCATCATCATGTACTCCTTCCATCGCCGTTGTGTTTCTTTCGTCCTGCTCGCATCAGCCATCTTGAGAGCTGATGCCGCCGACTTCGACCCTCTCCAGTATGTCGATCAGTTAATTGGAACCCGGGCTGGGGGGAATGTCTTCCCAGGCGCAACTCTACCCTACGGTCTTGCCAAGGCCGTCGCCGACACCAACTCCGGCAGCAATCAAGGTGGTTTCACCCTCGACGGCACCCCGATCCTCGGGTTCTCGGCCCTTCACGACTCGGGGACTGGTGGTGAGCCGTCTCTTGGGAACTTCCCGCTTTTCCCCTACGCCGCTTGTCCAGGTGACGACATCAATCTATGCGTCTATCCCAAAAAGACACGCATAGCTTATGGATCGTTCGATTCTAAAACTGTGGTGGCACGCCCCGGTTTCTTCTCTGTTACCCTGAATACTGGTGTCAAGGCAGAGATGACAGCAGCCCAGCGCACTGCTCTATTTCGCTTCACCTTTCCAACCGCCACGAATGGTGCTCACCCTCTTCTCCTGCAAGATTTATCAGACCTCCATAACTCACGGCAAGATAACGCCAGCATATCCATTGATCCCACAACTGGGAGGGTCAAGGGACAGGCCGTCTTCGTGTCGAGCTTTTCTCAGGGACAGTATACCTCCTATTTCTGTACTGATTTTGCGGGCTCGGATATCTTTGACACCGGCGTCTTTGTCGATAGTCGAGCTAGTGCAGATGTTAAGAACTTGACGGTATCGCGGTCCATTAACGGGTATCCCCTCCCCGGTGGTGCCTTCATCAGATTCGAGTCTCCCGCAAAGCCTGTCACCGCACGTGTAGGCTTGAGCTTCATCAGCTCGGATCAAGCTTGTTCCAATGCGGAGGAAGAAATTCCGGATTTCGACTTTGACGCTGTACAATCGGCTGCTACGGCCGCCTGGCGAAAGAAGCTGAGCCCTATTACAGTGTCGACTGGCGGAGGAGTCGATCAAAGCCAAGTCACGAACTTCTACAGTGGAATTTACCGGACGATGGTGAACCCTCAGAATTATACGGGAGAAAACCCTAACTGGTCAACCGGAGAGCCATACTTTGACTCATTCTACTGGTAAGTCTTGATCACTTGCAAGCTTTGGGGCTGGTAAAACTCACAAGTCTGTATAGTCTATGGGATAGTTTTCGGTCTCAGATTCCGTTCTTGACAGTCCTTGTGAGTAATTCTCCGACTCGTTTTCTTCTTACTCTGGAAGTTTTCAAAGCAGAAAATTTCCTTTCCGGGCCAATACAATGCTAGAAGCCTTTGAAACCCTCATAAATCCCCTCAAATTGCCAATAACTGACTCCGAGTGTTGCAGGATCCCTCTTCAGTTGAGCAGATGATCCGCTCTTTAATCGACACTTATAAGCACGAGGGCTTTTTACCCGACTGCCACATGAGTTTTTCTAAAGGGTACACACAGGTAGCAAACCTCTTTTCCACCTCTGATCCTCACCTACTCACGTTTCTAGGGTGGTTCTAACGCTGATGTAATCCTCGCCGATGGTTACTTGAAGGGCTTGGACGGCGGCATTGATGTGAGTTATCGTTATTTCTATTTAGCAACTGAGTACTTACTCTTGTCAGTGGGACGTGGGATACGAGGCAGTAGTGAAAGATGCAGAAGTCGAACCGTTCGGTGAGTAATTTCGAGCCATTTTCTTCTTGCTTTGGTAAATGTTAGAGTATAAGCTTTCTTTTTGGGCCCCGGCAGTATTTAGAAGTTGCTGAAACTCACAAATTACCCTCAGAGTGGTCATAACTAACTATCAGTGTTGTAGATTGGTGTTGTCACGGGCGAGGTGGTATTGATAGCTGGAAAACCCTTGGGTACATTCCAGTCCAAGATTTCGACTTCAAGGGCTTTGGAACTTTGACGCGGAGTCTCTCAAGAACGCTAGAGTACAGCTACAATGACTTCACTATCGCACAAATGGCAAAGGCGATGGGTAAGACTACCGATGCAGAGAAATACCTTGACTCTAGCGACGGCTGGAGAAACCTATACAAAGAAAACCAAACTTCGAGTTTATTTTCCGGTGTCAATACTGGGTTCGTCGGTTTCTTCCAGCCGAAGTATATGAACGGGACCTGGGGCTCGCAAAATCCACTGAAGTGCAGCAATATTGACAACACTGGATCCGTTTGTTCATTACAGAATACTGGAGCCGAGACATTCGAAAGCAGCATTTGGGAATATGGCTTTTACGTGCCTCATGATCAGGGCTCACTCGTTACACTCTATGGTGGACCTAGCAATTTTGTTAAACGACTGGACTATCTTCACGACCAGAATATTACCTATATCGGTAATGAGCCCTCGTTCCTGACCGTATTTCAATATCACTATGCTGGACGGCCCGGTTTGTCTGCCAAGCGCAGCCATTTCTACATTCCCAGATTCTTCGACACCACACCCCAAGGACTTCCCGGCAACGATGACAGCGGCGCAATGGGGTCCTTTGTCGCTTTCTCTATGATGGGGCTTTTCCCCAACCCGGGACAGAACGTCTATCTCATCACCCCTCCCTTCTTCGAGAGCGTGAACATCACTAGTCCAGTGACGGGCAAAACGGCTAGTATTCAGGTTGTCAACTTTGACCCCACGTACGCGGCAATCTATATCCAGAGTGCTACTCTGGATGGCAAACCGTACACCAAGAACTGGATCGATCACAGCTTCTTCACCGAAGGTAAAGCACTCGTGCTTACTCTTGGCAGGAACGAGAGCTCATGGGGCACAGCCGTTAAAGATCTGCCGCCTAGCGTGGGCGAATACGTCGGCTTTAATAGCACGACCGTTTCTAGGAGGATGCCACATAATCTAAGGTACCCTGTCGAGTTTGGCAGACCAGGGCTTGGATTTAAACAATGATAAGAACATTTCTAAGGCAGGAAATAGATGTAGATATTAAGTCGCATCATTAATAGTATAATGAAGTTCATGTGCCTACGTTTAGCGGTTATTTAAATCGCACGGTTGTACGAAGGAGATGCAATCTCAATGACTATCTAAAAAAAGAAAAAAAATAGTAAAGCAAATAAGAAGCCCTCCGTCACTAGTATTGATGCCAAGACTGAAGAATATCGAGGGCTTCGTGTGATATCAGTCAGTGCTTACTTCCGAGAAGTGTACTGCGGTGTAAATATTCCGGATATCACTTTTCCGGCTTGACCCCCTCGGACCTTTTACTAAGTATCTATAGTCGTAGGACACTCATAAGCCCTGTTCGTACCCACGGCGGTGGAGGCGTGCGGTTGTTCAGTACGATCTGGAATGACTATCTCTCCCGCTGCAAGCATCTACTTACACATCGAAGCGCCATCATCGTCATCTTACTTGGGTAATTCGGCTACACATCCCCCCTGTGACACCAAAGCTGCACGCATGTCTAAATCTGGTAAGTTCACGCACACATAACGCGTCAGCGTGGCCCAGAAAGCGTGATTACTTATTCATACTAGTATACTTATAATCCATCCCACTGTTACGGTACCGAACCCCGGACATTCGATAGTGTGACGTGCGCCCGGGTTCCGCAACAGTCGCCAGGATGATAGTTAGCTAAGTACCATCTAATGCTTACCAGTATAGTTAGTGTACTTTTGTTATGTACTATACTAGTATAAGTATAATAGTGTACAGTCGGTAGGTATATTTGACTCACGATGTATACTAGATGATGCAGTACCCTGTACGTAGGAGTAAGCCACGATTACCCCGGCTACCCAGTCTCTCTGGGGAAAAATGTCGGCCTTTGATTGTATCCCTTCCCCTCAGTTGCGATCTGACCTAGTGTACGAGCAGTATAAAGAACATCCAGTATAGAAGCCTTGCCGTGGATCGCCTTTTTGGCGGTATCCGGGACCAGGAGTGTGACCTAGGTTAGCCAAGAAACCACACACATACAGTACGTAACCTCCCGAACTCTGCTACTTCAAAGTTACGCAGAATAAACAGGAGAAATCGGAAAAATACATTAAAACTTAGAGAATATAATTGAATGGACGAAGTTTAATTATGTATAAATAACAATTTAAAAATGTTTGCTTAGCATTTAGTGATTATCTGTTGTTGAAGCCGTAGAATGGGACGTTCATGGCGTGTGTGTCATTTCTTGGCCGGGTCACTGTCCGGACCACCGGGAACAGGGCGTCGGATCCTCTGGATTTCGGTGCCTTCGATTGGTTCCTCACCCACGCAGTTACTGTTCGGTTCTTTCGTCGCATTCCTGGGTCTATAGAATGGCAAGGTGATTTGAGTGGACTATGTACGGCATCGGTAAAGGCTGGGTATATGAACCGGTTGTGTGGGTTCAACGACTGGCCGACCGGCCGGCCTTCGTCTCTACGGTACGTCTTCACACGCTTTCTCGTGCTTCTAGATTTATGGGCTATCGTAGGTGTATATCTGGAGTGCGTCATGCATCAGATAAGATCTTTCTCACCCAACAACAATATAAGTACAGTTGGTCTGACTCAGGTTCGGATGCCGATGACTAGACACTACACATAACAATAAAATTCCTTCACGAATAAAACTCCTAGGACGCTCTTGTACTGTCCCTGACGCGGGCGTGGCGTGTTCGCTGGCGCGATCAACTGGAGGAAGAGCTGAGTTTCTCTCGCATTCGGGAGTAAGTACTGATCCGATGCGAACAGCATGTCGGAGCGGTGAACATCGGATTCCTCTCGCTCACCATACAAACGGGTGGCTACGATATGCTGTTACGAGCATTCAAAGCTGAGCTCCTACAACGGAAGTCGGCATGGTAAAGGTATCTCAACTCCAGGTCTTCTAATTAGGTAGGTCGGCATCCTCATCGCTATTCTTGTCTTGGACCGCGCCTCGTTGCATACCTACCCCAGACGCATATGACGTTAAAGCTAGATCACTTAGCGAACTGGTCTGGATACTCCCTTGCTTATGGGCGCATCTGACAGAAACGCCATGATTGCCAATGCCACATGAACCACACCGCTCCCGTGCGCCGTTGAAGATTAGTCGTCTTTTTTTCTTTGCTTTTCCCCTCACCGTTTACCTGATATGATATCCGGTTTGGGGCGTAGGTTTGCTACTGCAGCCTGACGGATTGGGATATAAAATATAATAAAACGCTAGATTTGAGTTTTTTTTTTTTTTTTTCTTTCGAAAAAGATCGACGCGGCAGCCAAGAACAGAAAGGGACCATTCAAGAAGAGTTCATTAAGTAACACAGAGAGAATAAGACGGCGCGTGTAAGTATATTCGATTTCTTTTCCCGCGCACGGCAAGGCGACCCGATCGATATGTGGATTATGTAAACTCGAGATCGAGATGCGGGTGATCGCAATTGGAGACTGTAAAGATGCCCAATTGCCCGGCGATACCCGAATTCCCTGTGCGCATGTGTCTTGTGACGGGGATGAGGCCGGTTCTGATGAGGCGATAGAAATATCTTGATAGGTTTCTGGACCTGTCTTATCTTGGCGTTCGTGGACGGACAAGGTTGAGACAAGATGGGAGCCTGACGAGGCCAACCACCCTGGCGACAAAGTGCCTTGCCGTGTGGCCCCCCACGAGGTTGAGCTTTCACGGCTCGCTCTGAAGTTTGTGAGTGGATAATACGGATCGACCTGTCTGTCCTTTTGCATACATATATTTCCCTGATGCTACCCTTGTCCCTTTCCCACATATTAGTGTCTGTCGGGCATTCGATCGGAGTCACTTTTGATACGCTGAGGCAAAGGGTAGCACGCTCGCTTCCTAGATAGCCATGCACGAGCTGCTCCAGGTCCCGGGACTATTTCTTCGGTCGGACGCTTCCTGAACCTGCAGTAAACCTACCTCAGCCCTCCGGGCAATGTGTGAGAGAGAGAGAGAGATCGGGCTGGTATGTTCAGGATGGGGGTACGAAAGCGATTGCCCACCATCATCCCGCATCATGGACTGCACCCCTTCCCCGGATTTAGCCGTCGGAAATAATCGATGGTGGCGTATAGACAGCCGCCGTACAGCGATCTTAACCAACTTACTTAATACTAGTGCGCCAATGATGACCTGTTTTAAAGACGTTTGTTAATGGTAATTACTTTGATAACTAGCGAGTTTGTCAAGATTGCTACGTAGGCTAAATCGTGTACCTACAGTAAGACAAGAAAGCCGTGCCCTGAAAGTTTGAACCCCCAACTTGAGCCACGGCTGAACCTGGCGTTGAGACAGGCGTTTCGCGGTACGCATTGGCAAGCAACTTTATGGTAGCAGGCAACACAGCATCTCAAGCCATTAAATTTGACTGAATGGATCTGTGGGGGTTGCCTTGCCGTAAGCCGTTTCCAAATGACTCGTTTGTTATTTGCAGTCATCACCGACGAGTGGCATTTGCTGGACGGGTCTGCTAGTCTGTGTATCAAGTCGATAATTCCAAGCCTTGCTTTACGTCGGCTAACTCCCTGTCAACCCATTCGTCCGTAAACCCGCATTCAAAACCAATCCGCCAAGCGGCGTCTGTCTCCTTCGTCAATATCGGTGTTTCTTGCCTTCCCATTGCTCCAGGTGGTCTAATCTCGTGGTGAATATGCCTGACCGTAATCGCGGATCTGCGACAGCCTATTTTTGATTTCCGCTTTCCGGGCTTATGGCAATGCAGATGTTTCTGAGGCTGTTTCCCGGCACCCAATCCCGTAAGAACCCGACCCATACACCTTGCTTCGGAGTGTTTGACACGAACGACAACCTATGAAACATGGACTGGGTCGTGGCGGTGTAGGCAAGCCTCGCGTATCTTCTGTCAAACTTGCTATCTCACGTTCCACGCCCGACTTCCTTGTCCGTTTCACAAAGCCTTTTAAAACACTTCTTTATCGTTAACTAGGAACCGGCAATACTCTGCGCCTTTCAACAAGGTCCCCGGGACGAATAGGAAGAAACATCATCATATGTATCATATCCATCTATGGTATCATATTCGAAGTTCACCTCGCATGAGATTGTTCAAATCTCGGCTGCGCAACCCGTAGTCTCGTTGAGCTAGAGAATTGGGAACAGGGACACGGTGGTTCGTTTCCTATCGAGTTCAGGACAAAGTTCGGCACCGTTGCCGTTGCCAGCAGGCACTGATTCGATACATACTAATATGGTTCGTCAGCAATGAGGATAAGACGTTGCAGGGGAGCGACTACGACACACCGCCGTGTACCTAGCATTCTTCCGCATTTCAGGCGTCACACCCTGGGATGCGGGGTTGACACTGGGACGGCATTTTTCCCCAACACCACTGGCGAATGGGCGATGAGAGATTGTTATCAGAGGTAGAGTCACGACATAGGATAGTCGATCGATACGCGGGATGCAGTTGCTGTTCAATGCGCAACCGTCAGACAGCAATCGGGTCCTGACAAGTCTTGAGTCGAAGACCTGGTCGTATGCCTGTCGCTGTTACATGGGGATTGTGTTTTTGACGTGATGATCGGCCCCGCGGAAGTCTTCCGGCATTCAGACGTGAGGCTCTGCCGTCGGGAGAGCTACTGGACTTGGGATAGCTGTCTGTTTCACCCGCGCGTGCATACGAGGTTGGTCTGGATTTTGTTCACAATTGATCATCTTTGGCCGGGCGTGGTAATTTACTCCACGACACGTAGATGTCGCGCGATCACTCCCCTCGCAGTAGTAATAATTCGTGTGCTTCTACTGTACGGTAGTCGGTACGGAGGCTTGGTCCGGGGTGATCAATCACATCGCACGTGGCTCTCTTTGACATCTCCAGTCAATGTTCAGGCGGTGGACACGGCCAAGAGAAATTATAACAAACCGAGTTGGCTCCTGCAAGCCATTTTGTGATATCACGCCACGATTGCTGTCCGAAAGCTGCTGCGCCTGGGAACCACGGCCGGACCGACGTATAAACGCACGGTCCCTCCTGCCCTCCCGCGCTAACGGTAAGACATTTGAGAAAATAGTTAACGATAATTCGACGTCCCGGAAATAAGACATCATCAACTTGTCGGTGGCGTCACGATCATTGGGGTAGGGTGAAAGTAATCGACGGACGTCGTTGCCTTCGAGTCGACTTCAGCTACATGACGATAAGTATTGTGTATAGTACGGATGCTGCCAATTCTGTCAATTGAGTTCCTATCCCGCTTGCCTACCTAAATCAAACAAACGCGCCATGTGACTCGTGTATTATCAGCCTCTCATGTATCAATGTATCGATTCGGCCGAAACTTGCTCAATACCTCCTATATGATCAGATATCATAGGTGAAAAGAGCAAAAACACTAACGAAAGCAGCCGTTTCTCTTCTCTCCCTCTTAATCATCGTCGACTATGACTTGCAATGTAAAGTAGTTATGAACTGACATTCGGAGGTATAGTGCCCTAGAAGCCATCTACATTGGCACTCCAGCTCGACTTACTATGTATTTAAAACCACAACCCGGAAATTTCATTGTGGCAAATAGTATTCCGTAGTTACACATAATCAACTTCAAGGCTATGGCGCCGCAGCTGTGTATAGGGCTTGTCCCGACACCTGTGTAACGCTACAACTAATCGGTAATACCGAGACCAGGGTGGTAACATGTGTATGGGGGAACTACTGGACGGAAGATCTCGACCCTTCGCATTACTAACAACGGCCATCATCTATATCTACAGTTGACAGCTCAATAATTCGCTTGACAGCTAGCGACCCACAGGATTTTTTAAGTGGAAGAATATGCTTCTGTCTGAAATACTTGACTGACTTTTAGTCATTATCCCAAGAGTCGCGTAATCTACTGTACTATATGATATCACATGCAAGATAACTTGAGAATCTGAAACCTGGTGGCGGTTATGTGCAGCTATCAGCGCCGAGGAAAGGGATCTGTGAATTTGGTGAAGCTATATTGGTTGCTGGGACTGGATCGAGCAAACAATAAGAAAAGAAAGGTCAAGTTGACGAGTTCTATTGGGTCAACATTCGTAGACCAACCATTTCATGCTGGACATGCATGCGCCACGGGCTTGTTGATATTTCTGTCAAAGTTGATATCAGGATTCTTCGAATTATGCCCGTAGTCCCGAGAAATCTAGTTGGTATAGTCTGTTTCGGTTCGGTGTTCACATCCACAATGCTGGTGTCGATATCTGAAGCGTGAATCTATGCAGATCTCAGATGTCGTGTCATGACCTGTCGCATCTCATGACGATCCTCTTGTTGACATTGGACGGCGCAGGCACCGACACTAACACAGAATCCCCGTATAGTGTCGAGCCCTAGCGTAGGAGGTCCACGCTTCAACCTCCTTGTCCGGGCCGCCTACATAGTAGCGCGGTGATAGCTCAGTCCCTTTGTTGTCGAGTACTTCCTTGTACGTAACTGGTCTTGGTTTAGTGAAGTAATGCAATAAATGGTCTGATGTTTGGGTTCTTGCGGGGCCCTCAGCCTTCCTGTTTGTCCTAGCGCATCGTGTCATTAACACCGAATTCCAAGTACACATCACAAAAGTCGAAATTGCTGGCGCCGATTGGATAGTAACATGAAAAATAAACCCGAGACAAATCGTCCAGGTCAACCCCGACAAGTTCTCTGGTGCATAACGTAATTTTGTAGGTTGTTTATACCTATTTCGTAAAGGGAGGGTCTTAACATTGCCAAGACGCCATAATTCTTGTGTCTGGAGAAAATGTCAAGAAAGACAGGTCGAGTCCACTGGCCAGTGGACCCTCACCACCATCGCCAAACAACCTCTATACGTAGCACGGGGCCACCCGTTTCTTGTCCGCTAGGGGTTTGCTACCGCCAAGTAGGTGTCGCAGTACTCGGGATTCATATTGTGAGAAAGACGGAAGTATGTCATAACGTTACATCGCCTATATGCTCGCGCTATAAAGAACCGATTTAACTGGTTTCATACCAGATTTGACTTTCACTATTACATGAAGTAGGGCGGAAGTGGTAGTTATAAGGATGGATGAGTTGTTGGGATTTGGCGCCGGACGAGGTCAGGCCTACTAACCTTAGTATACTATGTAATGGGGAAGTCCAAGTAGCGCAAAATTTGCCCGTAGACGGTGTATAGCACTGTGCCAATATACTGCAAGGACACACCCAGCTTGGGAGCACATAATTGCGCATAGGAAACATTGGACACAGTGACAATATCGAGTCGAGATATTGTGTCGGTTGCTGATAGTCGACGAGATGTGGAATAACGTCGAAGTTGCGCGTCTCTGATGAATTGCAACCTGTTATTTGTAAAATAATTAGGATTGTAGTGAGTCGACATTTGTTCGTTAGCAGGTAGCCCTTCGTTTGAACCTGATCAAATTGTGTTTATCATCGGAGGCGGCTCGGTGAGTGATATGTGAAACCCGAGTGGATGTAACTTAAAAAAAAGTCGAGGTGCTGCATCATCTATACTGTTAATTCATACAGGTACTATGGTTGCATCGTGTACCCGACTCTCCCGTGGAAGCCAAGGACACCCCAACAAGAAAACCCCCTTGCTCCCTATTAAAGTCGACTGAAACCTCTTGTCGTTTGGTGGTCATGCTGAAGCCCGGATGGAAGAAGATCATCGCATGAACATGTCTAGCTCTATCTACACTACATTCTGCCCTACATAGTAACACTTAGCTACAAGTGCAAGAGAAAAAAACAACACCGAGGTGAATTCGATGTGCCGAAACCCGAATCATGCCTCCCAATATCAATTTTGGTTCCAGAGGCTCCGCAATTCTCTACCTATACTTCAGCATCCATCAGATCTGCATGTTTCGCAGGGACGCAAATATTCCCGTTGTGGGGGGCGGAATCCATCTGGTGGACCTTCCGGGGGGCAAGCCAATACGTAGCTGTGCATATCGTAGGCGATGAGAAGCTCATAACAAGCAAGAGGACGTCGCATCGCTCTGAGATCTTTCTATAGCTGGAAGGCCAGGCTGAAGGTCCCATTACATTAGATGGCGGTTAAGCGCATCAACGTCGTGGCACAACGACAGACGCAAGGTCCCTAAAAGCTTGTACGCAGTAGCACAAGCTTGGAATTTGTCTATGACCAACGGCCAATGTCTTTTAAGAGCAGTGATGTAGGAAAACATCTAATGTGAGTTAGCCGCCGTATGGAGTGCGTGGTCATTGAATATACCTTCCTATACGGTCAGGCGTTTCTGGTGAGGAGCATTCCGGGACATTATAGCGGATCACATAGTCAACGTCGGTCAGAGAGATGCTCACCTCAAAACTGCAAAAGGATCATGGAATGATTCCAGATACGGTGAAGACGTCTAGAGTCTACTAGGTTCACATCGGATGATCGCCGCGCATGCTAACAAGCTCAGGCCGTGAGCAAGAAGGCAGCCAGCCATGTGAAGTAGCCGACGACGCCCCGGGCATATACGTACAACATACATACCTAACTTAGAAGGTATAACAATGATACAGTAGCCGCCGGATTGTTACGCTGCAACCTGTACAATATGGCTGGCTATATACGTTACTAGGATCGGGCGCTGAGGTCCGTCAACCGCGATCGAATCAGCTTCTCGGTGTTCTCCCAGCCTGCTGTCACCCTTTCTCCTCGAACAGAACCCCATTTCCACACCCCCATCGCCATCTAGGCATAATATGGCGACACGCACAGGACGCGATCCTACCTGGCCATCCGATATCTTGCGCCGAAGCCAGTCAGTACCTACAGCAGACTACGCAGCATTTGGGGACGGTTTAGGGATTGTAGGTTGAAGTTGGTAGAAGACTAGGTATGAGTCCCGTCGACGATGAACAAGGAGGATTGAATGAGAAAGCAGATGACCTCTCGCTCAATACGTATAGTACCTGGATATACAGTACACTAAAACACTCATCGGCTACGCTATCCCGATTCGTTAAGCGTATCCCCAAGTGTATCCCCAAGGGTCGAGTTCCCCCAAGGGGTCCCCAGAAGCTCTCAAGCCTCGAAACCCGCCGGGGTTATATGTCACAGCTCAGTAAGTACGGAATAGGTAGAATGGGCAAACTGTTCAACAATATCTTCTTGGTGACACACAGCCATTGCAACATCAATAACGCACCAATAACGATCAATGAGGAACTGCTGACACAAAAAAGGAAAGCTAGGTATGTACCCAGGTAAGGTCTGATGCCGTTCGTACTGTACTGTACAGTATCTGCTGGTATTCTGCGCGGGGTATCTCAGGTAGGTAGTGTAAGGTATTTGTACACTACCTTGTAAGTAAACTACCTATACTACATACCACATACCTAACCTTGGACTAATACTACAGTAGATTGGGACCGAGTAAAACCTATCCCGATTTGGCCTAACCTGCGTTGTCTCGGAGGCAATCCTCTTGAGCCTTGATCCTACAGTAAGCTGTTACCAAATATCTACAGTATCCCAGGTGTGCTTAAGTTCTTACTTAGGGGACCACACCGTCATCGCCTGGCCTGGCCTGGCCTGGTACTCGGCGCTGTTCACTGAGGTTCCGGGTAGGTAGTCTTGCACGGCGGGTTGATTGACGAGGACCACTAACAAGTACTATATTCTTGGGTTATTAAGCCTGTTGTGAATCGCCCATTCGAGGCCGCAAGCCACCAAACCCAACCGCCCACAGTGCTGTCCTTCGCAGGTATCTCGGGATACCTCGCCATCGCTTACAGGGTACCGCCACGCTACCATGCCGTAGTGTAGTGTACACTGCCTGCTCTGTACAGAGATGAACGCTAAGATCATAGGACGATGGAGGAGCTCTGGGGCAACGTGCGGTAGTTGGCATGGATTCAAGAGGCGCCAAGCACACCCCCCATGTCTCTTCTCTGCATGCATCTGTTGCGGGTAGCATACACTACTGTAAGTAAGGTATGCTGTTCTGCTCTGCTCTGTTCTGTACTGTACTCTGCTCTACTGTAGGTACATAGTCAGTACGGTACCTTATGGTAGCATGGCCGGGCATGGTCATCGGCCACTATCATCTACCACTGGTTAGGTTTAGACTACGTTAGTGGCCGCAACCGCTCTTGTCTCTACCCATCGCTGACCTCTGGGACCAGTGTGGAGGGACCGACGCGCCCGGGGGGAGGAGGGGCGTGATAAGTCTCAAAATGACCTGTCGTGCTATGTCTACCCAGCTCCCAGAGTAAGTACTGTACCCAGCACATTTCTACTGTACACTATCGGGGGTTGGTGGCCCTCTTTCTACAGGTTACCTTATTCGATGAGGTATCAGCTTGCACGAGTGCTCTGCTCATACCGTATCTGACCCAAGACGTCGTTCACGCTCATGTCTCTTGTCTCGCCGCCTGAACTGGCTAGACGGTGGGATGTGGGTGGGGACAATCATCCGCCAAATTCTCTCTTCCACCCATCCTCATCCTACCTTGGGGCCTGTTACTGGTCCTGCCCATCATATCCGCACTTTGATGTTCGTCTCCCGCCTATAGTATCTCGCAGAGATGTTGTTGTGTCCCAAGTGGCCCCACGATATCATCTTCACATCCAAATAAGATAGACCTACACTCCACATCCACCGCCCCAGCTCAACCCCTCCTTCGTCTGGTCCACCCTTCTTTATGATTCGAAGGGGACACCCTATCACTGCAGACATATCAGGCCTCCGATTCGTCCGCCAGCCTTCCTTTTTATTCTGTTGGCAGCGAACATTCATGAGCCGTGTTGATTAGAGAAAAAGCGTGGCGGCTTTTGATCATGACCTGCTTAGGCTGATAATTCCCGATTTCGAGTGTTGGAATGGACTCACAGACCAGAATCAACTGGTGAACATTGCCGCGCGCACTTGTCGGCTCCCTGACCTTTTTTCTTCTTAAATACATCTGCTTCGCGGTCGGAGCTTCCATCGAGAGGAGACGAGGATTGGTTTGCACGTCAGCCATGGATGGCCCACTTACCCTCGTCACCAGCACTGTTGGACTTGCATGGGCAGAGAGACGTGACCTGGCAGCTGGAGAAGACTCCCCAACCGCCTTGGCCACAAGTTCACGATGGACAAATTCTGTGCCAACGGCTCAAATGAGCACCGTTCCACTGTCCCCTATTAGCACAGAACACGAGATACCTTGTGCCGTGGTCGACTCGGGCGCACCAGTCCCACCCGCTCTCCAGTCGGCGGCTTCATCAGACACCACTTGGGACACCACCTACCAGGACGATGGGACGGTGGGGAGTGCCAATGATGACGTGAACTGGGAGCACGATGCCGACGATGTGCTAACTGTCCCCAAGACGGAGCCTGTGGAGGACGATAGTTTTCGTATGGATGACGTCCAGGAAGCACCCCGCAACTCAGCTCCAAGGTCAGACCGTCTATTATCGGGTCAACAACAGAAAACCAAGCGGCCAAGAGGACGACCACGGAAACACCCTCTAAACCCCCAGGTTGCGAACAGTAAAATAACAAAGGGCCGCTCGAAAACCGGCTGCATCACGTGCCGGAAGAGGAAGAAGAAATGCGACGAAGCAAAACCGCGCTGTGAGGACGGCTCCTTGACACCTCCGAGTATCCTCTCGTTAATCTTTGGACAGGCTTGAATTGCGAGAAGAACGCAGTGGTATGCGAGGGGTATCACGAGAAAACACTCTGGAAGAGTGGCAAAGAAAAGGCAGAGGAGGGTGAGAACAACCTCGATGCCGTGATGTACTGCTTTTGTCAATTGCTTACTAGTTTGCTAGAGCTACAAAGGGTGCAGAGCCTCCCACAGATTACCCTTCAGCCAATATTCCAAGGTGTTGAGACGGCTGAGGACCGAATATTCTTCGGCCATTTTATCAACCACCTAAGCAGCGTGCTTACTGTTGAAGGTCAACACAGGAATGCCTTCAAGGACATGCTGCTTCACATGGCGGTGGAGCATCGTGGACTAATGCATTCGATCCTCTCACTGGCGAGCAAACATATTGACTTTGAGACCCCATACGGTAAAAAGCTTCTTACTTCTAATCCTAACGTAGACCTTTCGTCTATGATGTCCCGATCACACTTCCATCATGAAGCAGCCATGAAACAACTGTTGGCCTGGGGTAAGACCGACGAAGCAGCACCGGAACAAAAAGCCAACTTGGCACCTCGTTATGGGCAGATGTTGTGCCTGCTGGTTCAGACAGCCGCAGAGGGTAGCCCGCAGGCCGCACACCGAGTGCATCTCAAGGCCTACAAGAGCCTAATCCAGGAAAACCCACCGCCAGACGAGGCGTTTACCACGTTTATTACCGAGTTCTTTCAATATCGGGTGTTCGCAGATGACCTTATTCTGTATCCCGATATAAACCAGTCACGCTTAGCCACGGAAGACTGGGTCCCGTGGACCGTGATTGAACCCGCACGACTGATCGGAGTTGGCGATGGACTGCTTCATTATGTCGCAAAGATCACGACGATCCGGAACGCGATAAGGGCCAACATGATTAGTAAGACAGAGCCACTTGTCAACTTCCAATCCGTCATCGAGATTGAGGATGGTATTCACAAGTGGGCGCCGACCTGGCCAGCGGGGGACAACCGAGACCGTGTCAGTCTACTGTACAAGCAAATGATGTGGGTGTACTTGTATCGGACAATCTTCCCACCTCCGGCACCGCCAACCACTACAGGAACGACGACGACCACCACCACTACCACTGCCGCCATGGGTATTGGAGCTGGTGCCGGTACTAGCATTGCTGCTGTTGGCGCAGGTATAGGTGACGGTAGCAGCAGAATGCCTCCCTCTCCAGCATCCTCACATTCTTGTTCTACTACCCTCTCGCCTTCCCCTACCGGCGCCCTCCCTCCGATATCCAATCGTCGTCTATCAAGCGACAGTCACCATGTGAGGTCTCCATTTCGCACTAACGGGGACTCCTCGCCGCCCGTCGTCCAATACCCCCCATGCCACGATGTATCTATATCCACGGCCGTCGATGAGGCTCTTGCGATTCTGGACTCCTTTAAGCCGAGTGACCCGGTGCAGACGTTGCTGCTAGTCCCCTGTCTCGTAATTGGCTGCGCGGCGTTTGCACCGGCACAACAGGAACGTGTCCGCGCAGCAGTGCGTACTGTGCGTGGGTATACGGGGTTGCGTAACTGCGATCGCGTTATCCAACTCCTGGAGGCAGTGTGGCTGCTCATGAGTCAGGCCGAGTGGGCAAAGGTCTGGGACTGGCAGTGCGTGGCGAAGAGTCTCAAGATAGATTTCACGTGTGCTTGAACCACGAGGACGAATTACTACTTCTCGAACCTTTTCACTACCCCTTTTGGAAGTGCCCTGCCCCTTTGTTCTTTGTTCTTGTGGTCGATACTCGGGAATGAGGAAACAACTACGGAGCCATATATCTTTTTCAAGGGGTGATACTTTGATTAGGACGCGTGCCGCGCTCAGTTATTGCGTCGAGGGCATCTTATTCCATCATCACACCGAGCTATACCAACGTATATGAGCATACCCAGAATTCACGGGGGTTTAGCTCATTATGTTGCTTGGGGCACGTTAAGGCGTTTCATAGCCCAGGCGCAGAGGCTAAGGCAGAGGCTAGGGCAGGTTGGGACACATCATTTCAGGGGCTCCTGGTTACTCGGTGATGTTTGGATATGGCCCGGGCGATTTTTACTAACACACTTTTGCCCTTTCTAATTTTACTTCTGAACTTTTCTATGACTTGTTTCCATGAAGGAACACCGTCTAGACGTTTATACCCAGTTGTCTCGACAAGACTTGTCGCGGATATAACAACCCTTTTTTTTTCCGATACCAAGGCGAATAACACCGGCGGACAATCATTGAGATATTGCATGTTTTGAACGGTCTCGGGGTCGGGGCGTTTTGGGCGGCTATTCTGCATACTGGATTACAGTAACATTCATGCTGACGTTTTGAGTCGCATCGGGAACGTGAGAGAGACACATAATTGGTTGTTGCAGACGGCGGTTTCAATATTAAAGTATATTTGCACGCGTGGACATGTTTCTACTTGACGATCCAGCACCTGCGTCTCCTTTCTTCTGAAATATTCAGCATCCAAGCTGAATAGCGCCTCGCTGTGCGCTTTGGTCAGGGTATACAACACGCTCTATACGGTACTCGAAGATGAGTTCCAACGCATCAGTATGGTGCCGGCGATGGCCTTGGCTAGACCTCCGCTAGTTCTGCTCCTCCCGTTCTTACGACCTTAGAGATGCGTCTCTAGGACGTGGTAAGGGTACTCTTCATCCTACATCGGAGTTCAGTGAATCTGAATGTAGAACAGATTGTGGTTATGGGACCTACGTCAAGTATTGGTCTGCTGGCTCAGCGAGAGCTCCGATCTTGTCCACCCGAAAGTGTCCAGTAAGTCGAAGTCGAAGTCTACCTGAGTCGTGAAGTCCCAGTCGAACGCCGCGCCAGGTGCGCTGTCGTATCCTGGCGGGGGCGCATTAAGCGCCTGGTCGAGGACGTGTTTGATAATGGTCTTACACTTGCCGCATAAGTCGCCGTTTGGCGCCGTCGGTTTTATCCAATCTAGGAATCCGACAAGGAGACTCAGCTTTTGGATAAGACTCGATCTCGTGATCCGCGAGTCGTTGTGCAGTGTTGGCATTAGCAGTTCTTGGCACAGGATACCGCCGGCGGGAACGCCGTAGGCCATGATCTTGAGATGTGCGCTGTCAGTCGATATTGGTAAGCGGGAGAGTAGTAGGTGTTACTTACCAGCCATTCGCAGTCGTTGCGCAACGGGAGAAGGGTGTCCTGATGAGTCCAGAAAGGCAGAGTGCTGCAACACTTAGAGTCAGCGGACACCTCGTGAGAATAGCTTTTGGGCGGATTCTGGCTGGAAAGGCCGCAAGGCAGTCTTCACGCTCTGATAGTCACCAACACAAGAAGGAAGCGATCTCGAGGTTTCCTTACTATGTGATCATGTCGAAGCTAACAGACAGAAGCTCGCTCTGGGTGTGGCCGCGCTTGAGCAAGAGTCTCTCGATGAAGAATACGTTTAGGAGGTGGTCTAGTCGCATCAAGAGCTTCCAGTATAGGACGCCAACTAAGTTTCTCTGATCTTCCAAGTCCGAGTCGTTATATTTCATGAAAGCTGGAAACTCCTCGATGGTGCAAGACTCGCGAACTTTCAACTTCCTTCAAGGTTGATCATGGTTAAGTTAGCCAGATTCCAAGTCTAAAGGATTGGAAAGGCAGCAGATGACGGCTGCACAGATAAGTGGCCGTCATTCCCACGTACAAGAGCTCCTCGACTTCTACGCGCCGCTTGGTGTTCAGAGCGAGGTCCATGATTTCTTCGCGGACCAACGCTAGTTTGGCCCTCGCCCGCATGAACGAGACCGAAAATTTCCTCGCGTTTTTGTCCCATCCCCCAACGCCTATATCATCTAGTACGCTCGTCAGAGTATCTCCTCTGTCGCCAAATAGGATGGAATTGGGGATATCGAGGGGAAGTGGCGCTGTTTACACGCTGGAGTCAGTAATTACCAAAAAGAGTAAGATTTCAGCCCATGTTTCGGGAGCATGCAGGAGCAATGAGACCCGAAACCTGCCAAAAGGGGGAAATAATCACTCCAGGGGACTAACTGGTGTTAAAACTTTGGCTCATCACTATAACACTCCGAGTTAACCATTGCCATCTTAGCCGTGACTTGTCAGGGGTCCCAGATGCCGCTACAGATTGCCTCGGCTCAAAAAGAATAAAATGAGTTCGGGGACTCACGAGGTGGACGCCCTGTGAGTGACACCATAACCATATGCGTGTTGAATATCTGATAGTAGATTCTCCGTTTGATCTCGACCATGAAGTTCGGCTGGTAGTCTGGTGAATCGGGAAGTGCATGGTAGCCCAAAAAAGTCAGAAGTGTAACGACTTCCCCTAGAAACAGCCAGGATCTGCGGCCTATAGGCAGGTTAGCAATACCCGTATATCGCTCTTGCAAGGCAACAAGCACAAACTCAGATCCCCATCAATAATTGTTGTAACTACGAATCTTCTATAAGAGAGAAAAAGCAGCATGCTATTAGTACTGGAGAATTCGTGGCAGAGGTCGACGCAAAAGTTCACACATTGCTTCGTGACCTGGCTTGGCCGACCGTATTCATCCTGCGACGGGTTCTTTTTTATCGTAATGGAATTCACGCTGAAGTCCCAGAAGCCAAACAGCAAACCTAAAGTTTCCCAACGTGTACGCTCGCCGGAAAACTGAGCTATCCATTGGCTAGGGGTTATGTCTTCCTCGTCGGAGAAGGGAAGTATCGTATTCCTGGAAAAGACAATAGCCAGCTCTTCGAGGGACTTGTCACTCCTCCGGGGTCCAAAGTAATGCCCATAGGCCTCGTAAAAGGAAACCAGGACTCGTTCAAGGAAGTAGTAGTACCAGGCGTCGCAGGGGCTACCGCGTAGACAGATCTTGCCTCGCGATGGCTCGGGAACATTTTGCAGCACGAAGAGACAAGCATCGCGCGTCCGGTCGCTCAGGGGGAACTGATCCGGCGCCGGCGTTTCTTGGCTCCAGTCGCCGGAATCAGAAGGCGTGGCGTGAGAGCCCTGCAGCCTGCTTAGGCTGATCTGCGTCTCCTCATAGACGGTAGAAAAGCTCGTGAAGCCGAGATAACCAGAGTTCATTTGCCTTGGGTCGGTACTCCGAATGTCAGTCGACTCCGAGACATCGGCGGTTGCAGACCGATGGTGAACGGACGAAGCCGAGGACACGGGAGAAAGGGGTGGTCTACGGGCGACAGGTGGGCTTTTTGGCTGTCCTGATACCAAGTATACACAGTCGCCCGTCTGCTTCCTCTTCCTACATCGGTGGCAGATCGGTTGAGTATGATCGCATGCCACCTTGCGCTTGCGACAAGGCTACGTATAACCTGGTTAGCACCCTTCTGCGGCGAGCCCGAAACAGGGTGTTATCCTGTATCTTACTTACCTCGCATGCCTGCGGTCTGCCATTGGGTCGGCGGAGTAGTGTTGTTGGGGAATTCATGCTGGCAACGGCCGGCGTGACTCACGCCGATCGCGGACCTGCCTGACGGTTCTGCCTGAAATTTAGACTGGTCCGCTCTTGTTAATGCTAAATTAACTATACTTGTCCGAATGGCTCACGCCATTGATGCCGCGTGCTTGAAGCCGGCGGGAGCATAGAGAGTTATACTTAGAAGAGCTGTACGGGTTTCGGCTTCGGAGCTCGGCTTCGGCTTGGGTCCAACACCCATTTCCTCTCTCAGACTAGACACCCATGTCATTGGCCAATTGAAACGATAGTCACCGCTCGGCTCGCCATACCAATCTTCAACTTGCTCAACTTCTCGGAGTCAGACCAACAGGGTGTGTACGTCAGATCCAGACAACCAACTGCCACGCTTAGTCAGTGCCTGTACCGACCTGGTCCCTATAGGAAAAAATCTCTTTAGTTATATAAAGAAAGGTAGGATGCCTACAGGTTATTTTAGAACCACTCCCTTAATTTCTGCAGGCAATAACAAGATAACCATACTTCAATTAAATTGGAAAATTGATTGCTTTTATTTTTTGACTGCATTCTTTGGATCAATATTCCTATCGAACTATTTCAATCTTGGCAATACTTAGAGACTTCAACATGACGACTCCACACACAACACCGCGACGGGACTCGACTGCCACAGAAATGACTTTGAGCGATTACACTAGTAGTGCCGCCGATAAGATGGCATACCACTTTGACGATGGTAAGTAGTAATTGGGGGGCTAGACAACCATTCCACCTTGGTCGCAACGTGGGAGGTTAGTGCTAACGACCGGGCCCATATCCACTTACACAGATGAGAAGACATTGTCCGGTCTTACGATGAACGAGAGTTCGTCAAGTCACTCGAAGACGAAGTTGTCAAAGGCCATGACGCAACTGAAGTCCAAGCTCAAGACAAAGGATGGGAAGCCGAAGCAGAAGACTTCAATCCCAGCTGATTATGTGCGTAATTCTTGAAGCCATTTCCTTATTATCTGGGCAACTTGCAAAGTACTGGATTTCGTTTTGAAGAGACACGAGAGTTCCTAGAAGCTTCTAAAAAATCCTCAAAATGGCGATAACTGACCAGATTGCTGCAGTATCCTAATAATCTAAAGACATTTGAAGCACTGGCTGGTATGTTCCGCACGGGACCTTTTTTAGAACATCTAGGACATTAAGCTGATCATGATATAGCGTCGCGAATGTGAGGGCCTACATATTTTCTACAACACAGCTCACCAATGGCTGGGTTGTAATATAGAGGGAGACAACGCTTATTCAATTTCAAAGGGACCGGTAATTTTGGCATTTTCACAATACCAGGCGGGGGCATAAGATATCGCCCAGCTTTCGGGATTTCACGCGGTAGATCGATACATAATACGGCTGGGGAATACATGGGAATGGCAGGAAGGACATATTAATGACGATGGGGGAAAGTTTGGGGGCCGGCTAGGATGGTCAGTCAACCTAGGGACTGGATATTATGAGTTCATTTTAATACACATCATGACCAATTGCTCGCACACCTTACATCAGGCTGTGGATGACCAGATAGTAGCCCAAATCCCACCCTCCTCCCCCCTTTCGAACCCCATGAGCTTATCTATCTAAGTTATAGCTTTTTGGCATTTCTCTATGGACCATTCATATAACCTGTTGTATGCCAACAAAAGTCCTACAAATGCACTTTCACTTTCAGCTTTCGGAGTAGCCTGAGTATCGGAATTGCAGGATTATAAAACGCCTGTCAGCAATAATCGGAATACCCATCCAATTGTTACCCCCCGACCTTGTTCCTTGGCATTCCATCCGACTCCGGCTTCTCTGATGTCTCTGGAGAGAGATGATCGGAATGAATGATTTCAGTAATCCTAGACGCTGGAAATTTGAACACAGATGCTGACGACGCTGAGGACGAAGACGAGGCAACAGCATTAGGCAGCCAAGTTCAGAGTGCGGCTCTGACCACGTACTTCTTGTTGGATTGGATCTGGGTTCTCAACAGGTGGGCTGTTAGTCTGGCCCCATTAGATGGTTATGGGCGAGTAATCGTAAGAATACTGGGATAGAGGCTGGATGCGTTTTGCGTCATCGGAGCTTTCCTTTTCCTACTATGCAGTATCTCCTTTAATTACTTCATTCCCTTCCTATACCGCGAATCTAATGGAAACCGAGAAGTTTCCTAGCTTCTCTTCCACACGATTACTTTACAAGACGGTAGCTTCAGTAGACTGTAGATAAGCGCTGTCTGGTCTAGGCCTGTATGAAATGCTTGAGCTCTATGCCTAGGTTATCGCGCAACGAACTACCCTGTAGCTGACGCTTAGCTGCAGGAAGCATAAGTCCACTCCTATACGTGCCCAAGCCACCTTCTAATCTATCAACCAGAGCTAAGAGCAATAGGCCATGTTATATATCGCTGCGATCGCAATAACACTCGCGAAACGAATCTGGGTCCAGAACGGGAAATATCGTCCAACCAGCGTTAGGAATCGTTAGTGCTGTTCTCTCGGACGCGCAGTCAGCACGCCCGCCCTTGGTACCTTGTCCAAGCAAGATGTCAAAGATGAGCTAAGCAACACTTGAGCCGATAACAGGGGGGCCGCCAATGAAACCTCATCCGTTCACCAAGCATCCTCAATCCGAAGGATATGTTGACGGCAAAAGTGATGCATCTGGGATGGAGCTATCATGACCCTCGCCTCGTTATATGCATTACTCGGGCTAGAGCTGTTGTGACGTGGTCTTAGATATGACCATAGATATGGGCTGGACTCGGTGTCTTGGAGGACACTCCTAGCAAAGAGCTATTGGTGTGCCTCAGGCACTTCCCGGGCTCATCCGGGTTGATCGGGGGATGCATCGGGGGCTCGTCCCGTCTTGGCATCCGGTCTTCTTCGGTAGTGGTCTGCCAGGCTAAGGAATCCGGAATTCCGTTCTTACCGAGATATACGTGCCGAAAGTCGAGATTGTCACCCTTAGGAATGTCGACATGGCCGTTGCGGATGCCGAGAAGCGTGATCTTCAAGTACTAGGACAATAATGAAGTCATTCTTGGGTGATCTTGGCTCTCGAGGTCAACGGAAAACACCACGAAACGTTTCAGGCCAATTTCTCTGGACGATTTGTGATTCAGAACACTATATAATAGAGGGTGCGTCGTTAGCATATTCCGAGGGCTGGTAAGCTTCACAATTTACACTCGCAGGCGTGGTAGCTCTATTAACAGGGCCGGACAGTGAACTTGGAAGTGCAGGCGTTGAAGTCCATGGCCTACTGTTATATTGAAATCCTCGTGGCAATAGTTTCCAGGACCTTATTACTCCTCAATGATGAGCAATAGTCCAAAAACCATACAGACTATTGAACTTAAAATATTACGTACTATAAATTAGCAGGGCCGGTTTGTGCTCGAAACTAATTTGCTTCCGCACACTATTCTGGAACCGACGTTTTGGATCACTGCCCACTTCCGTTTGCTAGCAGGTGCTTGTTTTTATCTAGCTTGCGAAATAGCGTCCACTGTTTCGTATTGCCATCTGGGGCAACCTGGCTAGCTCCAACGCCTAATTGTAGGAGCCGGGACCGCCAGCGCCGATAAACGGCGGAGAGAATGGGGCTTGCCCCATCATGGTATCTAAGTAGGTCAGTCAAGTGGCAGTGAGCTGCTGAGGTGGTTGGATTTAATCTGGAGATATTGACGTCTGCCTTTCGCGGCAAAATTTAACCTAAACCTAATCCCTAGGATAGAGTCGCTGTTTCCTAGGTGGTCAACTCCAAGTGCACGTGCAGGGTCCAGATAGCCATACGAATCCAGTTAATCTCCAATCCACCAGAATCACCGGTATTGCGACGCCGATTCCGCATCAATTGTCGACGTTGTTGCTGCCTCCAACACTTGACTTAGGTTCGCGCTCTTCGGTATTAATGCAAAACCAGGATGTTGTGACCATCACCGCCTCGTCTTCCGGCTTGCCAGAATTTACTCCATTTCATGCATCCGATATCATATGACCGGGCGATCCCGGGCGGAATGGTTAAGCCGGTGTATCTAATGTCAGTGGCGGTCGGGGTTTGGGATGAGATTGCTATCGATTAATGTGACAGATTCGACGAAGTCGCAAAGGTTTCTGGTCATACGAATATCTACTGCAAACTAGGATATTCAATTAGAGTGCATGGCATCAGAAGCTGGGATGGGAACTGAGTGAAGTGTCACCGTTCACCAACCAACGTGCTATCCAGATGCCATTTTGCTGACTCAATACACGAAAATTTTCTGAGATGGGAAGTCAGCGCTGAGTTGGACCGAGCCGTGACATTGCAAAACTTAAAAAAAACAGGATTGGAAAACATGACCTATTACTTAAGTATTACTCGATACTAAAAAGGTTTTTTTGCCGGATTAGGTCGGATGTGAAGGTATTTTGAGACTGAGTGGTGTGGCGTCAAAGTTGTGACATATAATTACTCGAAAGATTGCTTGATTCGGTTAACCGATGGCTTTCGATAGGCGACGCGGGTGCAGCCCGGTTCAACCCCCAGACCTAACCCATAAGGCAAGACACCGCCCGGCAGCCTGGAATACGTAACGTACAGTAGCACGTTTACGCTTAGGGCTAGTCTCGCTGCTGGGTGCTGGGTGCTGGGTGACTCGCAGCGTGCTGGTGTAGAATAATGGAGACGTTCCACGTCTGCACTGAAATCCCCTGACTCGTTGTCGTTGTTTTCGCCGTGGTTCGGAGCGTCGTAGTATAGATTTCGGGAACCAACTGACTGGCTGTTTCACGAATCTTTATACTATAGTCGAGGTCTGTCATTTCTTGTTGTGAGAGGTATAGTCTGCCGCAGGTGCTTATCTATAGACTAAAATGTGAACTACCTACAGTGGATTCATGTCGGTGAGCTCCGATAATAAGTAAATGATAAGACTCTCCTTACCCACAGGCTAGAGTACAGCACCTGTGACACCCAGAGCATGTAGCTTAGGTCAGCTAGAGGTTACATGCCTCATGCAAGGAGACACGCTGAAGTGAGGCAGGTACAAGATAGGAAGTACCTGCTCTCGGTGCGTATATACATACATAATCATAGAGGTGTAACGGGAGATAGAGTTGTCTAAACGGGCCAATGAGAGGAACGAGATAACACGGCGAAGAGTTTCAGGGTCCATTAGTCCTTTGTATAGTCTTATTAGTCTTGGGCAACTCCGCGCTAACTATTGCCGATGCCGTCGACTCCAGATTCGAACCTCAGTTCTGGGCCGTTGTGTCATGGAGGCTGGCCTGGTCTTATCTCGGTGCCACTTATAGCCACTGCACCCGTCCCCCGTCTCCCCATCTCCCTACAGTACTGTCCTGTCCCGGCGTTCCGTGCCATTTTCGACCACGTCTAGTGTATCTAGTCAAGATCCATCAGTCAGTTCTAGCCCACTCTGGCCGACCGACCCTCTTTGTTCTGCTCTGCTGGTGGCAGCCTTTGTGCTCCTCTCTCGAGTCTCGTATCCCTTACGAAGCGACTCGCTCGCTCGTTCGTTCGCTCCCTCCTCGCTCGGCACTCCGTCCTGACCTTGCATCACCCCACAGCCCGTAGTCGTAGCGCAAATGCATCTTGTTCCCGATCCCCATCCCCATCCTGATCCTGATCCCCATCATGGCTGCGTCAGATGAATCCGGGCTTCTTAAGCCCCTCCCCCCCTCCTTCCCTCGCTAGCTGGGCTTCTCTGTTCCCCGTGCTACTCGCCCTCTTTATAACCTCTCTGCGATATTCTCTTTGTGGCATTCTTTTTGTGATCCGCTCTACCATATTTTTGGCGAGTATCGCTATCTCTTGGCCACGCGACTACAAGGCTTTGTCTCTCTCCTTTGTTCCCTCGTACCACTACCGCCCACGATAATCCGCCGGCCTGTTTTTTGCGAGTCCAGCCTTCGGTGCTCAAACTGCGTTTTGCGTGCCTTGTATGTGTGTCATGGCCATGTCCAGCGCTGAGGCATTGACCGTCCTCGTTTCCACGAGGGCGGTACTGACACTACCAGATGACAACCTGTTCCTTACGCCGGCGACCATTTCCATTTCTCCTGCAACTGGTAAGATAGTGGCCGTCATAGCAACTGTGCTACCCAAGACGGCCTTCCCCTCCACGACTACATATGTCGACTATGGCTCGAAGCTCTTGATTCCTGGCTTGGTCGACGCCCATGTTCACCTCAACGAGCCTGGCCGTACGGAATGGGAGGGGTTCAACACGGGCACGCGAGCGGCGGCATCGGGGGGCGTGACCACCGTGGTTGATATGCCCTTGAATGCCATCCCGCCTACCACGACATTGGTAGGTTTCAAGGAAAAGCTGGCAGCCAGTCAAGGCCAATGTTGGGTTGACGTCGGTTTTTATGGGGGCGTCATTCCTGGAAATGCAGACGAGCTGCTGCCATTAGTAGAAGCTGGCGTCCGTGGTTTCAAGGGGTTCCTGATCGAGTCTGGTGTAAGTGCCTCCGCAGGCAGTGACGCTGCGAGATGACATGCTGAAAATCCTTGTAGGTGGATGAATTCCCTGCCATATCATCCGCCGATATCGAGCTGGCCATGAAAACGTTGAATGGCACGCCCACCACTCTCATGTTCCATGCCGAGATGATTCCACCTATTACCGACTCCGTTGGTGATGCTGTTCAGATCTCACAACCACCATTAGCACCGAAGGGTACTTTGAAAGAATACCAGACGTTCCTCGAGTCTCGCCCGCCGTCGTTCGAAACGTATGCGATTGAGGAGATCATCTCCCTCGCCCACCTAGCCACTAATCTTCACCTCCACATTGTACACTTGTCAGCTACGCAGGCTATACCAATTCTGAAGGAGGCGCGCGATAGGGGCGTCAACATCACAGCGGAGACGTGCTTCCACTATCTTGGGCTGGCGGCTGAGGGAGTCGAGGATGGCGACTGTCGATATAAGTGTTGCCCTCCCATTCGGGAGCAGCTAAATCAGGATGGGCTATGGGAGGAACTACAAGCCGAAGACTCGTGCATCAAGACCGTTGTATCTGATCATTCGCCTTGCACACCCGAGCTCAAGCATCTACCGCCCCATTTGCAAACGAAGGATACCCGCCCAGATATGCTCCATACTGACTCGGGCATCGATATGCGCGCCGATCTGGATCTCGTTCCCAAACCTCCGGTCGCCACATCAGAAGGCGACTTTTTCGCTGCTTGGGGTGGTATATCATCTGTCGGTCTCGGCCTGCCAATCCTTCATTCATCAGCCAAGAAGCGTGCGGCAGCCGGCTACAAGTCGACGCCGACCATTCTCGATATCGTCCGGCTGTGCTCTCAGGCCACCGCTAAACAAGTCGGGCTATCGCACTGTAAGGGTGCTCTCAAGGTTGGCATGGATGCCGATATCTGCGTGTTCGATGACGCGGAAGAATGGATTCTCCAATCCCATGGCATGCACTGGAAGAACCGTTGCTCACCTTGGGAAGGCCATAATTTCACCGGCCGGGTTAAGGAGACCTGGTTGAGAGGCTGCAAGGTTTACGAACACGGTGGCGCCAATGCCGGTTTCATTGGCATGACGCCTACTGGCAAGCCAATCGTTGAAAAGCGAGTTGCTTAATCAATACGACCCTTCAAGTGCTCCATCGGTTGCTAAACACGATAGATCTAGATTGAAAAACAAGGAGCAACATGGAGGATAACAACATAGCGAAGGAAAGAGATTTTCCAGGTCACAATATCATGGTATGAGGGGAAATCTGGTTATGACAAGGAATAGATGGGGTGGTTCGGCGGGGAGGTTTTGGGGAAACGAGGACCTAGATAAAGCTCCGCATGAAATGATGTGATACCAAGTGCATAGAGCGTGCGTTTTATGGCGTAATGATTACGAGAAATATATTTTATGATAGCGCTTTAATTGATTCTTTTATATTATTACCTGAGTGGTTCATCTACGGTGTTTTGAAATAACCCTTGCATACACAGGTGTGTCGTTTCGCAGTGCTGAGTGGAGGTCTGTTTCTACGCCTGTTGGTAGCCGCTTACTTGACGGGTATAAAAGTCCATGTATATATCACACGCGATTGATGCAGTCAGTCGAGTTAAATCGAGGTGCACATTCCAGGAGGATAAAGCCGACGAAGTTTGAGTCTCTCAGGTTGCATTAGGATTTCCAGACATGCGAATGGAGAATCTGGTTTAGCGAATTCGCCGCATGCGTCTCATGAGCTTGGGAAACGTGCTGTAGCTGCGTCGGCCCCCGATACAAGGTAAGTACATCACCGAGATTACGGCCTTTGATTCACCTGAGTACATATGTAGGTATCGGTCTACTGCTGCTACCTAATTAAGCATCCTGTCCTAAGTTGATTTCTCCAACTTGATTTTGAATGCCCTCAATTAATACTAATCACATGCCGGAATGTCTATTGCGCGGGTTGTAATTATGTAGGCTGGGCGCGTTTGCCGATGAGGAACGGTTGCCCCCCCTGTACCCCTGCGTTACTTCATACTCATACCTAATTCCCGTGGTTGCGTCAAGTTACCTCTAGCTTGGCAGTCATACTTTGAACAGAGCGCGGTACCTTGAATCTATGGATTACGGCCTCGTCATGTTGGGAACGGACTAGCATCAAGGCTATAATCATCATGATCATGGGATCACTATTGTAGGTATGTTAAGTTGGCCTGAATTTCCTCCCGTCTCTTAGCTCTATATTTAACGAGCGATCGACAGTGTCATCGGCCATGCGTGAACAGAGTCTCCGAAAGATCCAGGCACCGTGCATGTAGCCGAGTGGATCTACTGGGATTCTGTTCGTGATCGATCCGGTAGAGCCTGCCTGTGTTTTTCTTCTTCTATGCCGTGACACCGAGTACTCCGAATAGTCCCCTGCGTGAGATACGCCGACGTTATAAGCCACAACCCAACCACTAGATATTCCTAACTGTATCTAGGTGCATGGCCTCAACTTCACCGCCCAAATGCTGTTTACTGGTTTGGGCTGTGCAGTGCTCACTCTGCTAACGGCTCAAAAGGTGATGTAGGTGAGAGGTCCTCGAGTCGGGTTGAAGAGTCTGGTAGATATTACATAAGGCTAGCGAGTGCAGCTGTGAAGTTAGAAGACGGTTTCGGTGAGAGACTGCTCTATATCGTCCTGCTGGCTAGATGGGTAGCTACCATTCGATACTTACTGTAGGAATACCTACTTATAAACCAACTAGCCAGCTTGACTGAGTTGAGCATATAAAAGTTTATTTATGCAATGCAAATTATTAATCTAGCGACTAGGTAATCTATGAATATGAAGATATTAACCCCGTTATAGGTATATGCAGCCCGAAAATGGTTTAGACAGGAACTTTGAGGACCTCTGGAGTTGCCTACCTACCTATCGAGGTATCCTTTCTAGTTTTGTTTAGAACCTAACAATGCTTGTTTACGGAGTTTTGTTCTTATCTATACTATACTATTAGCTACGGGGATGATCCCTTCCTATTAAATGAAGAGCCAGCGACCAATGGTTCATACCTATCTAATCGAATGCATACCTACTGATCAAGATACTGGGGTTGTACAGTAATGACCTCGTCTATACTAGAAAATGGCCTCAATGCACACCGCTTTTCTCCCGCACACCCATCTTATCGTGCGCCTCAGCCGGATTGGTTTTGCCTCGAAGCGAGCACAAACGTGTCTGTCTTCTGTACATCATACGTCGTCGTATCCGGTCCTCGCTTGTAGAACCGGAGCGAACTACTCCAAGCGAGCCTGCACCTAACGTGTCGTTCATGCATATCATCCATCGTTTCGGTAAGCCTACCTAGCGTAGGGTCTCAAGTGGGTAAGCCTACAGCACACTCCCTAGTCACAGTTGACGGTAGTTGCAGGGGCACTTCTGATTTGGCTACAAGCTATCCCCTTCCCACGTGAAGATCTACATGTGCATGTAAGCGAGACCTCACACCCAAGCATTCATCATTCAACGAGGCAGTTGGAATCATGTCAATCAAGAAGCAGGATTCTCTCACCCCGGAAATTCTATTTCCACAGACAAGTGTTCGGTTGGGATAAGAACCGGCTTGGCCTTTGCTTACCACCAGATGTTTCGTGGGTATTAATAACCGCTACCCCGTGAGGGGTCCCTAACTACAGGGTTTATCTTAATGACAATCGTTCTCACGGCAATATCGCTCATGGTTAGCGAGGTATGTCAAATTGCCCCGCAGCTTTCAGTAGAGGATTCCTGGTTACTGAATTGTAGTACGGAGGTCTGGTTCAAAGTTGATGAATATCCTTGGCAATAGCATATAGTGCAAATTAAATAAGCTATATACGGTCTGACGGCTCGGTAGGCAGTGTTTCGGACCGGTAACGGCCTGCCAAGTAGAAGGCCACTAATTGCGCTTTGTGGTTAGGGCGTAAATAACGCTAGCTGCAGCAGGCCTACGTCAAGCTGGGCTATTAGCGGCCCGACGCCACCCTGCCAAGCTGCCAGACCGTGCTTTGCTTATTTAATTTGCACTATGTGCTATTGCCAAGGATATTCATCAACTTTGAACCAGACCTCCGTATAGGATAGAGTAGATTCAAGTCGCAACTGGGCAATAAGAAGAATATATCACACCATGTCCCTGCTCGGGTAGACGTCTTACCACGCGATCCCACGTCATACGAGCATATTATAAGGTTCTATTACCTAGTAATTATACCAAAGGACGACCCTGGCAAGGTGATTACGCTTAGTTTTACTTGAGTCCAGCAATGAACCACGTGATGGTAATGAAGCCAAGGATTGCTCATAAACATGTGTACTAATCCTATTGACTGTCTAAGTAGTAGCGACGAGCTCAGAGGTTTTAAGCGATGTATGTACCAGGAGTGCCCACCCATTCTCGGTTTGTCGCAAAAGATAATATCTATACTAGAAATCATACATAGTATTCTTCTCGCTAAGTCGGTTTCCAACTTAGCAATTTATGTGTTGACACGGCGTTTTGCTAGTTCGACTCCAGCCTACACCCATAGACCTCATGTTCGGACAGAGATTATCAATCCATTGATTGAGACAAATCGACCTATTATAATCTACCTACCTGAAATCGACTTGACTCTGCCGAAAGAAATCACGCGTATAATCGAGACAAAAGTTAAAAGCTCCAATATTGCAGAAGGCCTGGAAGACGACAATGGCCGATAAGGCCAACACTTGTTCCGAAGCAAATGAGCTACAGAATCACAAGTCGGCTATGTCGAAAGTCGATATCTCTGAGCTGAAGACTTCTGGCTGCAAGTCGATAGATTTCAATCATGTAGAACCTGGACAACAACCTATGCTGGCCACGACAGGTCAACTCTCGCTCGACGATGTTCAAGCTGTTGATGTTCAAATACGAAACCTTTCTGTCACGGTAGATACATCGCCTTCAATACTGGATCCTGCAACGTATCCAGATCTGATACATAGCATTTTCAAAGCAGACAAGAACAGCGTGCCAGCGAATAAGGTCCTCTTGCATTCCGTCGATGCGTCTTGTAAACCCGGCACCCTAACGGCAATTCTCGGCGGGAGTGGTTCAGGCAAAACAACATTGCTAAACACTATAGCGGAACGGGTCTTCAGTTCAAGGCTCTCGAAAACTGGTACTACAAGTTTCAACGAGTCGGAGTCGGTAGATTCCGTCAGACATGCATATGTCATGCAGCAAGATGTCCTGCTTCCTACACTCACCGTTCGAGAAACGTTAAGATATGCGGCCGACTTGAGACTACCTCCACCAACAACAGGTAGTCAAAGAACTAATATAGTTGAAGAAGTGATCTTGGAGCTAGGTCTGAAAGATTGTGCAGATACGTGCGTAGTTTTCAGTGTTATTTTATTCTTGTTTGTGCAACTCTGAGAGCACAAGACTTTCTTTGTTTTTGGGACGGGAGACTGCCTGACAGCTTCTAAAACCCTCATATATCATGATCTAAATGCCGATTACTGACTCTGAGTATTGTAGGGTTATTGGCAACAGCCAGCACCGTGGTTGTAGTGGAGGTGAAAAGCGGCGAACTAGCATCGGAGTTCAGCTTTTGGCAAACCCATCCGTTCTCTTTTTAGACGAGCCAACGACTGGATTAGATGCTACGAGTGCTTATCAGCTAGTTAGGACCCTAAAAGACTTGACCCGAAAAGGACGTACGATTATCACTGTTCTACATGCGCCTCGATCCGAGATATGGTCTTTGATGGACAACCTGGTCCTGCTATCAAGAGGAAGTCTAGTTTATTCGGGACCTACTGCGGACTGTATACCCTGGTTCTCCGGTTTAGGATATGAACTCCCGCCGTTTGTCAATCCTGCCGAGTTTACTATTGATCATTCAGCCATAGATAGCCGGACCCCTGAGCTTGAAGAAGAGAGTACCGCCCGTGTTGAGCATTTGAAGGCAGCTTGGGTAGAACATTCACAGAAGATATTTGAACATCTATCGCCAGAGGACACTCACCACAGCGATTCGATGCCTACTCCACGGAGAAGCCAACGCCATGCCGGTTTCGCTAGTTTCATTCGTCAACTAAGAGTCTTGACTGACAGGACGTTTAAAGTCTCCTACAGAGACCCATTGGGTATGGCTGGCTCTATATTGAGTAGTATTGTTATGGCTGTAATTACGGGATATATCTTCTATCATCTGTCACGAGACCAGTCTGGCATTCGCTCACGACAAGGCGCTCTCTACATATCCACTGCTCTACAGGTATGTCCTGATGCATCTCATAACTCTATGGAGACATTCCAGGGGCAAAGGCCGAGTGGTTAGTTGATAATCTTACTATGCACCAGAATCATTAACTCTTATTCTGACAGGGTTATCTATTCCTAACTTTCGAGATCTATCGCATGAGCCTTGATATTCCCACCTTTGACAGAGAAAAAGGTGAGGGTTGCGTGAACGCCCTACCTTTCATCCTATCGCGTCGCATCGCCCGCCTCGTCACTGAGGATATCGCTATTCCATTATTGTACAGCGTGATCTTCTACGTCCTTGCTGGATTCGATCTTAATGTCAGCAAGTTTTTCACGTTTTTTGCTATATTGTTACTTAATCATTATATCTCTGTTACACTCGCTACAGCCTGTATCACAGCTGTAAGACATTTCCCGGGGGCAAGTCTCATTGCCAATCTAGCCTACACTTTGCAGAGCTTGGCTTGCGGCTACTTCATTCAGAGCAATACAATTCCAGTCTACGCTCGATGGACAAAATACATCACCTACAGCGTAAGTTCAGGCCCCCTTAACACCGTGGCTCTACTAAGCAGAGGGTAGTATTATGCTTTTGGAGCATTATGTAGCAATGAATTTGAAGGCAGTTTCTACGATTGCCCTTTGGCGGGTGGTGCCTCAAACCCAGCGTGCATACAGTATACTGGTCGATATATCCTGGACAATCTTGGCTTTCCACAAGACTGGATTGGACGACCTATTGTTGTTCTGGTAGCCTTTGTCATCTTATTCCTTCTCACATCTTGGATTGGCCTTGAATTTCTTGCCGTCGAGACGACGGTAGCTCGACCACGAATATCGGAACCTGACCTTTCAACGGGGAAGGAAAAAATGACGACCAGACCGATACAAGAAGTACGAACGATTGACGTCGGCCTTGATAAGTTCGCTCTTGAGCTAGATAAGAGATCTGTATTGGGGAAACTACTCCCCACGAAGACGATTCTCCAACCAATAACCGCATCGTTTGAAGCCGGAACGCTCAACGTAATCATGGGCCCATCAGGGTCCGGTAAAACCAGTCTTTTGAATTCAATGGCACAACGCCTGAACAATACGATTGGGGTCAAGTACCGATCAACTGGACGTCTCACGTTTAATGGCGCTTTGCCCTCGAGGAGAGTGATCCGATCGGTTGTGTCTTATGTCTGTCAAGACGACGACGCATTGTTACCATCTCTAACTGTCCGAGAGACACTCTACTTTGCGGCAGGTCTTCGTCTCCCACCTTGGATGAGTCAGCATGAAAAGTACCAACGAGCTGAGGGGGTTCTTCTGAAGCTGGGTCTCAAAGACTGTGCGGACAATCTAGTTGGCAGTGATCTAGTTAAGGGAATCTCCGGTGGCGAGAAACGCCGCGTTAGTATCGCAGTTCAAATTCTTACCGACCCCAGGGTTCTCCTGCTCGACGAACCTACGAGTGGACTTGACGCATTTACTGCAAATAGTATCATGGAGGTGCTTCAGGGGTTAGCAAACGAAGGCAGAACCCTAATTCTCACGATCCATCAAGCTAGATCTGATCTTCTCAAGAGCTTTGGGAATGTTCTTCTCCTTGCTAGAGGGGGCTCCCCAACCTATAGCGGATCAACTAAGGCAATGCTTGGGTATTTCACTGGTCTCGGTTATAATTGTCCTTTACATACGAATCCTACAGACTTTGTTTTAGATCTCATCACCGTTGACCTTCAAGAAGAACAGAGGGAGGCGGAAAGCCGAGAAAGGGTTGAGCGGCTTATCGAATCTTGGTCTCGTGTTATTGAACAACGTTCGCTGTCGCGCCCAAAGGGAGATGAGGTAGAAAAGGTCGGCATTGAGTCTTCCCGTCCATCTGAGAACGAAAATGAGGAAGGAAAATCCGGTGGAGATATTCTCGATGCTGGGGAAGGGGGTGACCAGGAACGAATAACCCAACACGAAACAGACGGTGCTTTTCTTAGAGGGTCGCTCTCGATTGTTAATTCAACTCGACTAGGTTCTGTGCATAAAACAACATTCGCTACACCAGCCGAATTGGGGGCACTCGTCCGCAAAAGGGCCACTTTTGCGACAGCGTTCCCACTTCTTCTACGTCGCGCAACGATCAACTTTCGCCGGCAGCCACCTCTGCTGCTGGCACGGACATTTCAAGTGATAGGGCTCGCCATTCTTCTGGCGCTGTTTTTCGCACCATTGCATCACGACTACTATAGCGTTCAGAACCGAGTCGGATTTGTGCAGGAGATATGTGCGATCTATTTTATAGGGATGCTGCAGAATGTCGCTGTATACCCTGCCGAGCGTGAAGTGTTTTATCGAGAGGATGACGATGGCGTCTACAGCGTCGAGGCTTTTCTCGCCACCTACACCGTGGTCGAGTTGCCGTTCGAGATCCTCAGCTGCCTCGTGTTCGGCGTGCTGGCGGATTTTGCTATTGGGTTCCCGCGCACGGCGGAGCTTTACTTCGTCATTGTCTTCTGTGCCTTTGGCATCGTCTCTTGTGGTGAGAGCCTGGGCATCATGTTCAATACGCTATTCAACCACACTGGTTTCGCAGTCAACATCGTGTCCATCTTGTTGTCAGTTGCCCAGGTCATCGCGGGCATCATCAGCATTGACATGCCGCGCGTTTTCAAGATCTTTAATCATCTCAGCCCGACCAAGTATGCCGTCGCTGCACTCGCGGCGTTTAGTCTTGACGGCGTCACTTTCACGTGCGACGACTCGCAGAGATTGCCCAATGGTCGATGCACAATCGAAACTGGCGAGGAGGTCCTCGAATTGTATGGCTTGAACGTAGATGGGGTCAAGAATTTAATCGCGCTTGCTGGGACGGTGCTCGTGTACCGAGTAGTTGCATGGTTGCTCCTTAGGTTGGTACGAACGAGGTGGCCGAGTATCTCTGGGCTTCGAAGGCGGAGTTGATTCAACAAAACATTCCCACTGGCTAACCTAGAGGCCCAATAACGTACCTACTAGGTACCGCAACATAAACCAACGGATTCACCGAAGTTCAATAAACATATGTGTCCTGTTTAAATTGAGTGATTACTTAAGATTAGCAAGCTGTCTCAGGGTGTTTCGGCGTCAAGTCACCATCGGCGATATCTTTATGATTGGTGAGACATATTAACAATGAAAAAGAAAAGTACTTCGTACCAGTTTATGTACATATGTAGATACATGTATGTATTGCGTGCATTCTACCTAGCACATGCATCTCGGAGTTGTCGCAGTTGACGTCAGTGGAGGGGCATGAAACCCCGCTGTTCGCTGTGGGCCTAGAAGCCACTCAATGCCGGAGTCTCGGAGCTGCAATTCTGATAGGGCGACCTGGCTAATGCTAATACTCTATTCTCTACTACCTAAAGTAACCATAGGGTCTAAACCTGTTGGTGGAGGGCGACACGATCATAAGTGCGTAGCTTTTCGGCGCTGCCTATAGGAGTTTCGCATTGAGACTTATCTGAGGTCATGATATCACACGCTTATGCGATGGAATTGATGAAGAAGTAACCCACCTGGACAAGACAAGGGCTGTCATCCAATGGTAATAATGTGTATATATAAGTTGAACCACCTGCATCATTGTGTTGTGTTGTGTTGTGTTGTGTCTATGCATTACCCCAACATTCAGATCAACATCCGGATCTTCTCCTACCTAACCGAGCCCATAGGGACCTCTTCCAGTCCTCGCGACGTTACACACCTGAATAACAAAGAGATAATAAGTCATCCATCGTCAACCCCACATCTAACCCACAATGGCTCCCAAGGTCCTCGTCGTGTTGACGTCGTTCGGGCACATCGAAGCAGCCAATAAGCCAACGGGATGGTATCTCCCCGAGCTCTCGCACCCCTACGACGTGCTCACGCAAGCGGGCGTGGAGATCGTGACGGCGTCGCCGAAGGGGGGCGTCGCGCCGCTGGATCCGGGGTCAGTGGCGGCGTTTAAGGAAGATGCGAGCGCGCAGGCCTTTGTGCGGGATAAGAAGGCCGTCTGGGAGCAGACACAACCCCTGGCGTCCTTCAGGGGCCGCGCCGACGAGTTCGCCGCGCTGTTCTACCCCGGCGGGCACGGGCCCATGTTCGACCTCGTCGACGACGCCGACAGCATCGCTGTCATCGAGGAGTTCGCTTCCAAGGGTAAGGTCGTCGCCGCCGTGTGCCACGGTCCGATCGTCCTTGTGAATGCCAAGAGAAGCGACGGAAAGCCCCTTCTTGCTGGTAGACAGGCCACCGGGTTTAGCAATGCTGAGGAAGACGCTGTCGATATGTCCAAGTTCATGCCCTTCTTGCTGGAAGATAGGATTAAGGCCACTGGCGCCGATTATAAGAAGGCGGATCAGCCCTGGGCTGAACTCGTGGTTGTTCAGGATGGGGGGAAGCTCATCACTGGACAGAACCCTGCGAGTGCGAAAGGCGTTGGTGAGGCTATTTTGAAATCTATTGGTGCTTAAGGGGAGGATGGGAAATGGAAAAGTTACTGCACGTCTAATATTTGTCCGCGAAGGGTTCGTGAAGGGTCTAGGGGCGAGAATGGTGTAATAGTGTCTATCTAATGCATATATGTCTCGTTACATTCATAATGTCGTTCAGATTAATTCTAAATGGAGCAGGCTCATCCAAAAGTTATGCTAAATCAGCCACTAGGTAATACTTGCTAGCCGTTGTCCCTATCTCGTTGTTTGGATCAGTGTCGAGGAAACACGAGTTCATGACGTCTGACGACGACAGAAGCATGACGCCTTGATAGGTATATCGGTGTTATTGAGGGCGTCTTCCAGCTCCTTTTTGATAGACACAGCCTTTTCGGAGGAGCCGAGCTTGGTCAGACACTCGTGGTAGCCATGTAGTGCCCACACGTTCTTTGGATGCTGTAGCGCCCGTGGAAGTGAGCCACCGTACCCTAGATCTTCTTTGTAGATCTCAAGAGCTTCGCTATACCGACCTTGCTCTGTCAGAAGGGCACCGAGCGCATGGCTTGGCGGCTGCATCCAACCCCAGGGTTCGTCATACGGCAGCGCATAGCTCAGCGTGCTCGCTTGGCGAAGATGAGAGAAAGCAGAGTCGTGGTTGCCCCGTCGGTACTCGAGCTCGCCGTCTAACATCGCCTCAGCTACCTGCAGGATGTCGGTACATTTGTTATTGAAAAGCATTCGTGATGTTGGGACGACTTTGTACGTCTTAGCAAACAGTTTGCGTTGCTCCTCTGCTTCTTCCACTTTGCCTGTGGCGGCGAGAGCAACACCCTTTGCGTAGTGGGTCATGGCCGTTGTCACGCTGTATAAGTCCGGATCCGTTGGTAATGCGAGGTCTATAATCTCTTGCCATCGTCCGAAGCGGATCAGTGCGTGGACACGCATAGCTAGGAATCCCTCTAACCAGTCGGCCATGGGCGGCGATTCGACGCGAAGAAGCTCCTCGGGAAGTGCTGCTTCGAGTCGATCCACCGTATCGAAAGCGACAACGGACTGCGCTGCGAACATGGCGGCATAGATGCGGAAGTGGTAATCGTGCGCTCGGTACAGTGTGTAAAACTTAAGAGGGTCCTCTCGCGCGAAGAAGACTTCGTCCGCAATGATTGCCTTCTGATTCGAGTCGATCGCAGCTTGGTAGTCACCTACCAGGACATCGATATGCGTTGGCATGTGATTTAAGTGCCCGGCATGCGGCACTAGATCGCGAAGCGTGTTAGCGGCCCCCAGTGCACTCTCAGGAGTCGGCGACATCTCCATGAGGTGGATGTAGAGGTGTAGGAGTCCCGGGTGACGGGAGCCGCCATCCTGAGCCATGGCTTTCTCAATGATCGTCTTTACTTCTAGTGTCCGAGCCCCTGAAGCAGGTTCACCAGTCTTTAGATCCCAGAGCTGCCACGGAGTGAGATTCATCAATGCATCCGCATATAGCGCCGTCACATCGAGGTCGTCACTGAACTCCCGGTATACTTCCCCCATAGTGTTGGCGTAGCCTTCGTTCCATGCTGAGCAATCTTCACCTGCGTGCCCTCGGGGGTAACGTGACTTTAGCGCATTTACGAGTGCTTTCTCGACGGGCGAGACGTTTTGGGCCGTTGCCAGAGATCGGGCGTGCTCGACGGCTAGATGGGTCCTCTGAACTGTAGCCTGCAGCTCTGCAGCGTCGAAGAATTCCCACGGCTTGTTATAATTGGGCCCGAGAGAATACGCGAGGCCCCAATACGCCATACAACAGTTGCCGTCCTTCTCGATGGCCCGCTCAAAGCACTTCGCCGACTCTTCGTGGTTAAATGCGTAACTCCAGATCAGGCCACGATTGAACCACTCCAGTGCCTCCGCATTTTCCGTACTGATGGATCGGCGATACGAGCCGAGGTTGTAATATTCTTCTTCTTTCCTGTCCATGCTCACCAAGTAAAGCTCTCACTGGGATAAAGGCGTGTTAGGCGGCACTTGTTTCTTGGGTAAGTGGAATGTGTTAGGAGGTACCTTAGGTACCGCCTAGGTGCCCGGTGTCGGGTGCATTCCGCCTATGCAAGTAGACAGGCCATTCATCATCCAATTGTGTGCATTTATCGAGGTAGTAGTCTAGATTCCGAGGTCCTGGGCGCCCCCTCATTGGTTGCCCAGTTCGACGCTGAGGGAAACCTCTCATCCAAATATCATGTCAAAATGCCTCTAGAGCTGACATAGAAACAATAAGTTAAATATCCTTAACCTATGTTGTCTACAACATTGCAGCCGTATCGTGAGCACGCCATCGTTACTAGTCAGCAGTGAGATCTATCACCGCCCTTTCGATTCCTGCAGCCGTGTCCCGAGCCCTATTATCAAGATTCAAGCTCTCCGATTGAGTCGCCGTCCAGTTCCCATCGCTCGGATTGTACTCCAGCAAGTAATGTGCCACCACTGCACTACCTGCATCTTCATAGATATACTCGACTTCTAGATTGGGCTCGTTATAGTGACCCATGAATTCTAGCTCAAGCTTCAAACGTGTTCCGGGTTCCGGATTGCTGCGGAAATTGATAACGAACGGCTCTGACCGTACTAGACGCCGGTTGTAGTCGAGTTTGACCGATTGCAAAAATGTTGCTGGAGTACCGTCCACATCGACACCTCGAACCACTAATTGCCATCGCGCATCCGCCCCCGTCTCCATTTGGACTACTAGTCGACGCCGCAGTATAAAAGATGATATCGGGAAGCCCAGCTTACCCATTACCCGGGTCACAAGATCATCAGTTTTGGCGAAGACGCGGATGTCGGAGAGACGATCAATTGGAGTAGATTGGAGATTGCATATTACCAACTTGGCTCCCCGCCTCCCACCGACGGTTTCGGGGATCTCATTTGACGGCGTGACCGTGAGTGATGAACCTAGTGCTAGGCATAGATCCGCCTTATCCGCGTGCTCACGTGCGAGTCGAAGAGGCTCTTCAGATAGGTTCTCGCCGAAGTTGATAATGGTGTCAAGTAGGGCGCCGCCACAGAGAGCGCAGCTCCGCCCTGTGCGATGATCGTGTATTGATTTCTCATACGTGGAGACAGCGCGAAAGTCTGAAGATAATCAGCACCTGGATCAAAGCATTCGATTAAACCGGGTGCACTGACCACGAATATACTCTTTCCCACAGTCTTGGCAGTATTCTCTGTTGCTATTGCCATGGAGCTCGGATATTCTATCCTACTTGCGGCGAGCTTTAGATGGCGTTCAGTCCAGCAAGGAGATGAACGACATGTCTCATGTTCATCATCAACGAAAACGTACCGGCAATATACCACTTCTTCTATGCAACCCATCACAATTCTGGCTAATTATATAGGTTAAGATGCCACGGTTTTGCAACTCGACAAGTGCCATATGTGTCGGCGTTGGAATAGCTTGCAGGGTGTTTTTTCGATTCTGTGCTTGCTTGCCCTGGGCTCTCAGCGTCCAGACGCCATTGGGACCCCGAAAATCCGCGATTCCTAATATCGTCAGATACGGTGCATCCTTTCATGTCAAGCCATCATCGAACCTGCAGAGGTAGACACCCCGGCCCCCGTACAAACAATGAAATGCTTGCTCTTTCGTATTAACTTCACAAGTGCATCGGCTTTCTTGTCTAGGACGCCGGCCGACTCCTCCCGTTCTACCTCAGCCACTTTTGGGGCCGAATCTGCCATCGTGATATTCGCTTGCCCTCGCAGAGAAGACAGGAGCGGTTGAATAAATTTTATTTGGCAGATATCTACACACACGAGTATGACTCCCTTCTGTTTCTTACATACTGACAATCGCCACGTGATATCCATGCGGATCCCAGGTACTTGGCTCTAATAGGCTATTCGCGATACTAGCATGATTCTGGTAGGAAGCGGCAGTGCTACATACCTACTTACAGCAGTTAAAAGCCATATACAATAGTAGTCTACCTAGCTGTAAAGGGGCTAGTAACGGATTAAATTGCCAACTCTCGGCTGTTAGCCTGTATGCACTTCTGTTATAACTTGTGACCACATAAAACGTGTAGCCGGATAACATGCATGCACGTCATGTCTTACCTAGGAATGTACTGTATTGGGAGGGAAATGATTATACTTGTATACTACATTGCAGTGCCGGTCGGCCCGGCCATGTCGACGTGAGACTACGTAGGTGCTGTCCAGACACCTGTGCCGTCTTCCGAGATGTAATCTGATGGGCGGGATTTGCGTGCCGGGATGTGGGTGGGGGGTCCCAAATAATCTGCGAAGCCAAATGGTCATGCTCGCGTCCTATACCTATGTCACCGCACTACACCACAGCGATGATGGATGGCGCGCCCCTTGCCTGCATAAGCGCGCCGAATGAATGGGATTCGAGTCGGATGATGTGTCGCGAAGAAGCCAAACTCTGGGATGTTTTCGCCAGCTCCAACGACGGGCGTGGGCTGGTGATGGCGCCGACGCTCGAGCGAATACCATGTCTGGCGGATGAAGTACAGCATTTGCTCGCGTTGTACTGGTGTCGCCGATAGACCTCAGCTGGCGCCTCAAGTCGGACAAAGATTTCGAGATCGACGCCCGGTTCCCGGGATGTCTTATACTACAGTATGTCTTGCGTGACACGGCCCCTGTTCTCAATCGAGCAACAAGAACAATGTCGAGGTTTAGGCCAATTACCTTACCGACTGTGTAAAAGGTGATGGTTCCTTAATGCGTGCATGCATTCTTCATGTCGGGCGTCAACCTTGGAAGGCTACAGTAAGTACCTTAGGTAGGTAGATAGCTCTATGCAGTTAAAGAGGCCCTTACGTACTGTACATGCTTCCCTACACTAGGTACCTAAGGTACTTACCTAACTGATGTCAGGTCAGGTTTCAGCGCAGGTATCCGCATTGGATGATTTGGACATGACGGGAGTCCCGTACCTGACAGGGGTGGCTACCTGCCTTACTGAGGTACTTAACCTAGTGACGCGGGTGATAAACGAAGTGCACCCAAGCCGCACTGTATCCGGGTCAGCCTTACTTACCTAAGTAGCGCTCTATTGCAGGCCACCTGCAGTATGCGTGCCTTACGTCAGGTGCCGAATACAGTGTCTCACAGTGCCTCCAGCGGACTGTTGCAGGTACTTGTACCTAGGTTAGCGGCGTCTGCGCCGCTGTCCGCTAAAGCTAGGGAGGTGGCCTGTCAGTACCCCTAGGGCCTGTAGGCTGCTGTAGGCTGTAGCTGCCCGCTGGACGTTTTACCCAACCTTACAGCAGAGGTCGGCCCAGGTGTGGGCTTGGCCCGGATCATCGGCACACGTTAGCCCCATCTCGAAGCTGTCGCGGCCAGAACCCGTCCTGATTGTCTATGCATCACTGCCGTGTATCCGTTTTGGGGCGGGAAATGTCTGCACAAAGCCCTCATGGACACACTAATAACCCCTCTGAAAGTGTTCTCAGTCCCCGGGAGCATTTGCTCTCTTCCAGGTCCAGGTTCTGACTCCAAGTCTGGCTCTCCTCTCCCTCTCTCTCGCCGTCCGAATCGACGTCGCCAGTAACATCAAGCAGCAGCAGTCGCAGCAGCAGCCGTAGAACCACGGAACAACACCAGGCTCAGTTCATCTTCGCTGTCGCTACCACTGCCACTGCTGCCTTCACTCTTACTATCTATCTATCTATCTATTGATCGATCTTTCACCCCGGTCGTCATCTCGAACGTCAGACCACCGCCAACCAACTCAGCTCACAGCCGTGTATCATCGTCGTCTTCTTCACTCATCATTGCTCTCAGGTCGCCACCATGTCCCCCGGCAACCCGGGCTGCGAGTTGAGCATTTACAACAGCCAGGGATCTTATCAACGTAACTCACAGCCACACCTTCACCCCAGACCTGCTCCAACAAGCGAGCTGCTCAGCCTCCCCTTAGAACTTCACTATATTATCATCGCTCATTTAGATCTCGAGAGTCTCTTACAACTACGACGGGCTAGCAGCCTCTATTATCACGTGATCACGCCAGATCTCATTCGACGGCTCTTCGTTCGCAACGGTTTAGCCAGCCTGGCCCTGACTGCATGTTGCTACGAGTGTCTGTCCGCCCCAGGGCTCGATCGTCTTGTCGTTGACAAGAATATAGGCGCCTTTTCGTGGCAGTCTGTATGTTTCCGCTGTTGGAGTAGCCGCATCACCGTAGATTACCACATCAATCCTTGGCCCGTTGTCCAGATTGCAAACGGTGACGAGGGCTACATATGTCAATTCTGTAACTGGCCCGTCGTGAACAACGGCCGCGACGATGGTGTCGACCGCCTACATGCTAGATGTCGCTCTAGGCGGCGGCTTGTCCTCCTCATCTGGGTCGTCATGGCCGTCTTGCAGTTTGGTATAGGCGTCCTTTGTGCTGTCCTGGCATGGACTCGCTACAAACACCAACCGGGCGTCTTGATTCCCTCTAGTGTACGCTTCGCCCTTCTCTCCGCTGTCTGTCCTGACACTCATCTCATCTTATGTGTAGGTCGACTTTGGGCTAGCGATGATATCTGTGGTGGTTTTTGTTTTCCGTATTGGCACCAACGACGAGCGCAAATATACCAGGCTCCTCTTTGCAGAGCTTCTCTTGACCATATTGCGAATACCTCCAGTTGCCTACTCGGCCCGTTCTACCGTTGTTCAAAGGGCGAGTCACGGTCTTCTTCCGAGATTCGGTTTTGGAATTTTCTTGATAAACCTGTAAGTGGTCTAATTCTTGCTCAATCACACTACAAGTATGATGCGGTAGTATACTTATCCGCTTACTAGTGTCTTCCGTATCTTAGACTTCGTGGGTCACGCTTTACTCAACGCTGGTTATGATCCACGAAGATTTTTGCAGAGAGGATTACGCCGGAGAATGAAATACGTATATGGGGTAGCGACCTTTCTGGTATATTTTGCATATATCCCATTCTGACGACGTGTGGGAGGTGCATGTCAAAGGAAACAATATAAGTGGTTTCGGGTAGTCGACATATTTTAGCTGTCGTACGAGAATACCCACGAGCTCGCATATCCGGATATACGGACGCGCCATAATGCACGATGTACGAACAATCTGGGTACTTCCAATCGTCTATAGGGAGAATCAGCGGATTTACCTCTACACCAGGAGTCGTTTGCCCACCGCAGCGCTGTGACGCATCCCGAGCAGGGGAGGGCATGTGTATAGACAGGAGCTATGACGAGACCTCCGAGCGACATACCAGCGATGCTGAAGATACGCGAATGGCGATAATTGTCGCAGATATTTTACGTGGCGAATCGGAAACCAAGGGAATGGGAGTACGGACAGTAGATGTTGGGGGACTACAAGGAAGTAATCTAATACCCTCACGACTTCATAATGATGAGCCTCGCCGCTTCTAAATCATTAGAATACGCGTAATCTAAATTGTATGACTTGGTTTCGACTTAGCGTCAGCAAGCTAATTCATATCTTAACACGTTCTCCCTGATAACAGACAGAAGTTATGCGTGCCGAAAGCTTTACACAGTCCTTAATGAACGCTTCACCACTCTATAAAGCCACCACAACACGCCCCTATCTGAGCATGTATTGTGCTTGATCCGCGATAATATCTCTTGCGACCTACTCGATCCATCCCCGAACGGGTCTAAAAATCACAGGGGACTCGACAACGGACGATCTACGTCCTTACAAGGTCACCTATCTCTATTGCTCGTGACTACTTACTACTTAGATAAGCTCTGATGCCGATACGTACTTAGTGCCTTTCAGATTTATCACCGGTGACCTTACGCTATCTTTCCATGGGGGGACAACATTTGTGGTGAATATGGCCCTATACGAGGCGTTTCCTATGTCGCAGTCTGAAACCGATTCCCTCTCTTCTTTAAAATTAAGACTATGAAACCCGTGGCTGACCTTCTTCTTAAAGGACCATCGAAATAAATAATAACGCGATTGGCAAAATAGCATCTCCCCGGCGATACGGGTAACCCGTCGAGCTCCGGGCGGACGTCGGGCGAGTCGTCTTCCGTATCGGGACGGAGTCGGCGTTGTTGCAATGTTGGATTTTTAGATGCGAGTCCGGAACTCCATGACTCATGGAGCATGAGTCGCAAAGATAGGCAAGGCCCTGAAGCTTGGTAAGTTGGAATCTAATAGCGTGGTCGCGACGGCGGCGCCTCGGTAGGTAGGTGGGTGGTGGAATTAGTAGTCTGTAGAACCGCAGCCGGCGAGTATAAGACAAGCTGCATGGTCTGCTGTGACGTTGTGCGGTTGCAGTTGCCATCTCACCGGGCTTGGTGTAAAGCTTATTACCATCTACTGTACGCTACCTGCAACGGGTACATACATGCGCCATGCAGACTGCAGCCAGCTAGGAGATGAGGCAGCACAATTTCACGTGCATGATTAGGTACTGTAGTGGAGAGGGCCTGGCCCACCTACGAAGGCCACCCTCTTTAGCTATTTAGTCACCCTTTCTGCTTACTTAAGTGAAAAGGCCTATGTTGCGCTGGAATATCTAGCAGAAGCCTTGGCTAGGAGTGGGGAAGGGGATGGCGTGAATAGCCATGAAGGGTGGTAGGAGTAGGTGGAATACGGGACGAGGGTCATCGCAGATCACCAACACTCTTATTGGCCCAATTGGGACGGATCAGGGGTAGAGTATTCACTTAGTCCGCATCCGTCAGGATGCTAAGCAACTCCTCCATAGGATAGCTTCTACACTAGGTAACCCTCGATGCCTCATGAGGTCAGGCTTGATCCCGGGGGCCAGCAACCGAGGAGATTGGCAAAATCGTTCTGAGTCGGTCGTTTGGGGTTTATGAACTAGTGTACGATAGATTGAGAACAAAGCGAGAAAGACCTCATAACTTTCGGCCGGCAGCTTTCATTTATAAGTTATGACAACTGGGCACTGTTAATTGTCCTCGAGGACAATCTGCCGCTCGCTGTACGGCGTCTGGAACATTGAACACTCGCCTTCGAGATGCGTTTCATTACCATTCTTGTGGGAGCCATCGCGGCAACGTCTGCGTTTCCGACGGTTGAAAACTTAGCGCGGCTCGCAATGCGCGATGAATCTCTGTCCCAACTCACGGACATGTCGATCGACGAGTTGCATGAGTACTTGCTACAGTTGAAGGAAAAGCGGTTACTGTTTGATCCCTTGACCACTCCGATTGATGGTGAGCCGACACTCGATAACATCGCCGTCGAAGACACCGCAAGCTGACGGATTTGGCAGTGTCTGGGGCACACGCGTTTAAACCGCCAAACTTCCAGAATGGCGACCTACGAGGACCATGCCCAGGTCTCAATGCTCTGGCGAACCATGGTTATATCCCGCGGGATGGAATAGTTGGCGTATGTTCTACTGCGGCTATCGTTTCTTTGAAATGATCTGACTTGACGATAGTTGGCGGACGTCATCGGGCCTGCTAACACAGGTAAGCGGCGCGATGGACTGCAGGGAGTTTGGGGTTAATCTACTAACAAGACGGCAGTCTATGGAATGGGCATCGATCTGATTACACTATTGTCTGGAATTGTGACCGCATACGTTGGCAACCCGGTGTCATTAAACCCCGGGTTCTCGATCGGCGGAGTGTCTTCGAAAGCGAGCAACATCCTCGGAAATCTTCTCGGACTGCTTGGGAAACCCAGAGGGCTGATTGGTAGTCATAACATCATTGAGGCCGACTCATCACCCACGCGAAACGATCTCTACGTCACCGGCAACGCGTACACAATGAACATGACCTTATTTACGAGGCTGCTTGCGTATGCCGACGATGGATATATAAGCATGGACGACTTGGCCGACTTCGCCAACAAACGTTTCTTCGAGAGCATTGCTACCAATCCGACCTTCTATTACGGTCCGTATTCCGGAACAATCGCCCGGAATGCCGGCTTTGCTTTTATGGGTCGCTTCTTGAGCAATCACTCGGTAGATTATCCTCTTGGAGGCCACCTCAGTATGTTCACTGCTTCACAGCTTGCTCCCCTTCCTTCCTCTCACATCTGCGCATGCATACTGATAGCCTCTCAGCCAAAGAGGTCTTCTGCAGCTTCTTCGGCGTCACCCAAGTAAATGGCCAACTCGTTTACCAAGAGGGCCACGAGCAGATCCCCGCGAACTGGTACCGGAGATCCGTGGACTACGGCCTCGTCGACTACAACATCGACCTAGTGGCCTGGGCTCTGAAGTACCCGGCCCTCCTCAGCATCGGTGGAAACCAAGGCCAAGTAAACACCTTCGCCGGAGTTAACATTGCAGATGTTACGGGCGGTGTGCTTAATTCCACTACGTTGCTGCAGGGAAACAACCTCATCTGTTTCAGTCTGACGGCCCTTAAGACATTCGCGCCGAACAGTCTATCAACTCTCGTAGCAGTCCTCGGGCCTGCGCTGAACCTCGTCAATAACGTCATTACAACCCCGCTGTTGAGCCTGGCGTGTCCTGCATTCGCTGATTTGACATCGGGAGGAACGGATCTGTACACGGTTCTGATGCGTTATCCTGGGGCTAAGAAGGCTGGCATTGGCCTATAAGTTGCTGTGATTAATTTTTCATCTACTTCTATTCTAATTGAACTATAATTCGCGATAAATCACTTCATATACGATAGGATAAGGCATTAGATGTCCCAGTGTGCTCCTCGAGACTTTAGATCGTGGCCTACACGAGCCCTAAACTGAAAGTTTCCTGCGTCGCACTCTCAACGTCTCCGTTAGAGGGGGCGCGATATGTCCAAAGAACCACCTGTTTACTGGTCTCTCGGGAATCGGTTCAATCTCGTAAAGTAATGCGATATGACCTAGCGCGATCTTCAATTGAGTCGTCGCGAAGAAGCGGCCAGGACTACGTAATTCAAACAGGAGATTAGTTCCCATTCACCTCCCCTACGCAATAGACATTATAGGTTGAGCAGAGGAGCAACTTACCAAGCATGTGATCCATGACTAAACCCCATAAATTTCTCGCTCGTATTGACGAGGCCCTGCGGCCTCTTGACGCCCCCGACCTCGGGCTCCTGGCCGCGGACGAAGCGGAAGGCGTCGTACCGCACGGCGTCGGGGTAGTTGCCCTCGTCGCGGTGAATGCTGTAACCGGAGACGCCGACCTTGGTGCCACGGGGGAGGTGGGCGCCGTTGGGCAGAGTGACGCCAGCAGGGGCGACGACCATCTTCATGATGCCGCGCTCGATGAAGCCGTTGAGGCGCAGGGACTCGCGCAGCGCCGAATCGACGTGGCGCATCCGCCACAGCGCCGTCTTCGACCAGCCCTTCTCCTCCTTCTGCTCCGTCGTCTCGCACGCCACTTCCTCGTGCATCGACGCCAGCGACGCCGCGCACTCGGGCGACGCCGCCAGGTCGAAGATCGTGTTCGTCAGCGTTATCACCGACGACTGGATCGCTGCGAACGCGAGCACCGAGAACCGCGCTGCGATCACCCGCGGGTCGAGCTCCACGGGGTTCACGACGGGTCTAGCCACCGCGTGGTCGATGGACCATTGTATAAAATCGTTCTAGGTGTCTGTCAGTAAGCGAAAAGCAGTTTAAAAAGATTCTTGAGCATTGAGTGGCTGCCACGTACGTGTACTTCTGGGTCCTCGAGCGGAAACTTCTCCGTGTCAGGGTTTCTCAGCCGATCTAATCGCTCGCGGATGATGGGCATGAGAAAGCTTCTACAGCGGCGATAGAGGATATAGTCGAAAAGCGTGAAGATCGGGCCGACGATTCTGCAAGTCTAGTAGTCAGCGCTTGGTTCCCGCGATGCTCTCAATCCTTCAACCCTACAGGCAATACGGTCAGAGAATGCCGTAGATGCAGCTGGCAACTTACGGTTTGAGAAAACCAGGGAAGAGGCTGATGGCGGCAGCTGCAATGGCCACTTTACGAATGAACTGGCTGCAGATGGACAAAAACGTCTCGTCGCGACAAAACCCGCGCCCCATCAGGACGCGGATGGACAATCTCGCGATGACGTGGAGCATCGTGTCGTATACCCTCACCTCGCGCCATTCTTCCGTGTCCGTGCCCCAGCAATCTTCCAGGACGGCGCGCGCCTCATCAACGACATCGTCGGCGAAGCCCCCGATGTTCTTGGTCAGCTGGTGCTGGATGACCTCGGGATGCACAGGATCCTCGACCCTGTTCGCATGGAAGAAGGCATACTCGGCCTGCAGGAATTGGCGGTTCACCTGCTCTTGGCTCAGAACGTCGTCTGGCTGCTCTAGCAGCCACGGGATCTGAGATGGTGGAAGGATCACCTGTGGGCCGTTGATGAAGTAGGGTAGGACGTATGTCTGGTCATTCTTGGAGTACTAGTTTGGCGGTTAGCTCGCGGGTCTGTTTGAGATGAGAATCGAGCAAAGTTTCTAAACTGACCTTCATATAGCCTTCGTCCAGGAGTTCCGTAAGGTGAAAGACGCTGGCTAGGTTGGCTTTGGCTCTGCCAAGACTGCCATTATTCTCCCCTACGCCAGCCCACGGCAGGTTGCTGGGTAATGAAGCATTTGAGAACAAGCGACGGATTAAGTTCAGAGATGTGATAAGTAGAGCGATTGTACATGCTGTCCCTAGTATACTAGGGGCAATCATGAAAATAGCCCCAGATAGAGAGGTCATTGTTTAGGAAGTTGAAGGCGTAAAGTCAAGGAAATGACTCTGATACTCGCGTAATGGAAAACGTTGATCATGACCCAAGACCTCTCCATGTCCATCGAGACGCATAATAGGGTATATAATAGATTTACGACGGCCGTCTAGACCTTCGTCGTGCCAGTCGTTGTTTCACGCGATGATGTTTGTAGTCAGAGCGGCGTCCCAAGAGGCAGGCGGATAGTCGTAACACCGACGCCCGGCTTGTTTGCTGGCTGGAAATCCCTCGTAACGACGTGGTATCGAAATTCAAGGGAAGGCTCAACAACTGTCTGTGTCACTATCAGCCGCGTGGTGTAAGCAAACCGATAAAATTATGTAAGTCCAAGAGGTACAGTGTATACCTATAGTCTTAGGTCTGCGCCAATCGTCAACCGTGGAGAAGCGATGAATAGGTTACTTGGTCTATGATCTATATTGCGATTGTCGAGATTGTAGTTCAAGGGGTTGCTTGTCTAGTACAAAGGATCGATCCCATGTCTGGGAGAGTGCAGGGCAGGAGAAGAGCATACCTTGTCTTGAATACCGTAGACTTCAACACACACAACATCGGCAGATGTCCTCGCTGATGATTAAGATAAGGCAGGCGGCCCGAAGGGGCACGATGGTCGGCCTGGGCTGTGGTAACCCAGCTGGGCTGAGGATCTAGACTTAGCCCCTATTGCCGTAAACGGCATCCATTGTAGTCTTGGATCAAGATTAGTCGTGACGAATCGCGGCACCTACCAAGCGGCCCCAGTCCAATATTTGCAAGGAGAGGCCCGGGCCGACTTTCCCTCTTGGGGTAGGATGCCTTTTTGAGATAATGTGACTCGTATATGTATCTTTATGGGCACGGATAGGTAGGATCGGGAGCTATGATATGATTGAAAAGTAGCAGACGAGATGGTCAATCCGCGGTTTCGAAGCCTGCCGGTCCGAGGCAAGAGGCAAGGTACTGAAGTTCTATTTCTTGCTTCGCTTGGCCACGGTGGGCTGACATTTCACTGGTGGCATACCTACATGTAGGAGTATATCTACCTACACCACGTACATACGCATAGATACATAAGCACGTTTTCGACAGCCACCACGCCGAATCCATGTTGTTGGGTCGCAATCATAGATGTGCGTGCGGCGGCGTACTTACATCGCATAGGCAGCGCACAGGCGCTGGCTGCAGTTCTAACGGCCACCGACCGGCTCGTCCGATCGTCCCGTCGACTGCACGCACATGACATGTGACAATCTCTTGCGCCTCACACGAAGGATTGTCTTATACTCAGAAGAGTAAGTATATGGCAGATTTGCCCTCGCCTTTCCGCTCTCCGACTCGACCAATGTCTATGCCATCACCAGCCACAGATACGCCCAAAAAGCAAGGGTCGTACGATAATCCCATTCTAATCATAAAAGATGCATGTCCATGCCCCTTTCATTGGTTGCACGGGGAATTTCCCCTTGGCCAGGGTCCAATCAGCGCCAACACGACGCACACTTTAGGAGATTAGCGATAGAGATCACCAAGTAATCGTGTCTTGGTCCCCCTTGTCTGCCCTTGTATGCCCTTGTCCTACCCTAGTTGGCTTCGGCGCCGGCCCGGCTTTTCCAGAGTTATAAACCGGGAATTTAGTTGCGGCGCCTGTGTGAAATAGGATTAGGGATATCGGCTAGTTGGGCTAAATGATATATCTCCGTCCTATCATGGACCAGGCCGCTTGGAGTGCCCGGCTTGGGACGCCCAGGAAAGCGAGGATAACACACACCTCCCAAGGCCGCAGAGGCCTACTACAGTAGAGAATCAAGTATCAATGCGAGACACACATTACTGTATGCTACCTTTATTTCCGAATGGCGACTAATCAAATGTCTCAGTAGCATACAGTAAGTGATGGCAAACGCATTCGCGAACTATTAGCATTGTCCAGCAGGTATTTAACATACGATGACTTCAAGGATTAACCTGTTCTTCGCCCTCAGCTGCACCGTTTGACTGGTGCCATGTATGTAGTAGGTAGTAGGCCCTGAGCGTGAAGACCACCGCTTATACCTACACTCCAATGCAACCAAGATTACATGCATTAGGAAGGGGGCTTAGACGTTCGACATCGAAGACTGCTGCTGTAGTGTACCTGCCCACCCACAGTCCTGGTAAATGGATCTCAACGGCTCAAAAGGAGAGCCTCTCGTAGCTCCGACTCAGCTATACTATATTCCGCCTCGGGGATGTGAGTGGAGTCGCGGATCCTCATTTGTTTATACTATACTCGAGTCTTATAGCTAAAAAGCTTGAAACACTCGCACATCTCGTACTCGTACGTAACTCATCGCATAGGTAGCACTTCACGTTGAGCCAGACCGATGGAACGTATCGATCTCTCAATCACTAAGTAGACACAAGACAAGAATTCACTGTGGTAATACTGGTATAAAAGCTCTGGGCTCTGCCGCCCTAGGGACGGGCCGGGCGTGCCTAAAAATTGGGCTGATCTCATTTCCCATCCTCGGCTCGATTTGCCCTCCGATCTTTGCCTTCGCTTAATCTGTACCAAAACACCAACCCAGCCGGTTTTCAATAGATCTATAACCTACAGCAAGCCAGCCACGCTCTAACCTGTAGAACCTAGTGTAGTCGACATCCCTCAACTACCTAACACAACTCAGACAACAGAACCCGCTCTGTATCACTAGTGAAGCAAGCAAGCAAGCAAGCAAGCACCTCGACAATGCTATTCCGACTTCTCATCTCCGTCTCTGTTGCCCTTCTCAGCCCGCTCGTCATCGCGGCGCCAGAGCCCAAATTAACATTCCCACCTCTTCTCCCGTCGCCGACGGGTCCGCTGGGTCCCCTCATCAGCCGTAAGTTCATCCTCTATCCTCCCGCGCATTCTTTGCGCCAGAAGCAAAGCCGCCGGCTAACACTAATGCCCACCAAGTGCTCGGGAACATAGGCAACGCTGACCCGCCGGCCATCCTCTGGACGCCACACCCGTCGGCGCAATGCGCTGTGTCGAAGGGGGGCAACGGTGGGGCGCTGCAGTGCTGCCGCGTCACGGTGGCGGGCGACCTGCCTATCGTCGTGTTCCTCGCTAAGATCTACGGGTATAATCTCAACCCGAACGATGTGAACGGGCTTGTTTGTGAGTTTTATTTCTCTCCTCCCCTTTTCGCCAGGAGTGCTTTATGATGAAGGTCGTTGTTGAGTCGAACGAAAGGATGGATGTATGAATATTGGTGCTAATTTTGTTTTGGAAGGCGACGATCAGGTTCAGGAATGCCCTGGTGTGAGACTGTGTTGTCAAGTTACGGCGCTGGTGAGTTCTATTTCTTGCGCGTGTGTGGTCTCCCATTCTGAACTTTTTAGAACCCTCTCGTGTCCTTATACTGCGCCGATTATAATCCTCATTAAGATGTCGAGGCTGGCAAGGGACATATCACCCCGCCTGGGTCCATTCGCCTCGAAGAGCACACGTAATGAATGGAGAGGTTACCAGGGCGGACGGGGTAGAAGGCTGAGCAGTTCCCCATCTCGCTTGTATTAGGCAGTGGCTGTGTATCATGACGTCTTTGTTTTAATAGGCTATGTAAAACCGTATAATGCTGAGTTGAAGGTTGATGACTGGCGGGTTGCCTGTTTTCTATCCACCCCTCTACTGGTATGTTGTACATTATCTAGATGCAACTTTGATGATGGTGTGCCAAACTCCCTCTTATATACAACGGCACAATCCTGGTCTAAAAACTCTAGGTTGCTGTGATGATACACCTGTAATGCTGTAATTATTTACTTTTGGCGTTTTAACGTCTTCATGGCCATCTCGATGAGGCCGTCCTTCGCTTCGCTATCGGGGAAAGTATCGAGGGCGGAGATTGCTCGTTGAGCGTAGTCCTCTGCTAATGCTCTAGTTTGTTCTATTCCATCACTTTGGATGACAAGCTCACGTGCCTATCGCATCCTAGTCAGCACAAACCATCGCATGATAAACAGATGACTTATAACTTACTCTTTGCACATCGCCCTCCTGCTCAAACTTCCTTCCCACCAAGGAACCCAGTTCGGGAGTTGTCTTCCATGCAAATAATAAGGGCGCTGTTGCCAGGCCCAGTTCTAGATCTGCACCGGCTGGTTTTCCAAGATCCTTGCCCGACTTTGTGTAGTCCAACATGTCATCCACCAATTGGAACGCTAGTCCTAGATTTCGACCATAGGCGTAAGCAGCGTCAACTGTTATCGCATTGGCGCGACCAAGCAGTGCCGCTGCCCTGCAGGATTTTGATATTAAGCTCGCGGTTTTGAGATATGTCTTTTGTAGGTAATAGTTAAAAATGTCTTCTGAGTACGTAGGATTCCGCTCGTCACGGGCCGTGTTCTTAAGCTGCATGAACTCGCCTTCGACCAGATTCGCAATGACAGTGGCTAAAAGCTCAATGACCTCGGCGTTCCGCAGCCTCGCTAACGCAACAGATGCTCTACCGAGTAAAAAGTCACCCGCTAACACGGCCATCTTATTGCCAAACTCGAAGTTTGCGGACGGGGACCCTCGACGTGACACGGAGTGATCAACCACATCATCGTGGAGAAGCGACGCTGTATGAATCAGCTCGGTGATTTCGGCCAACCGCCGTTGGGAGGGGAGGATGTCGCTTTCGGTGAATTCGGGCTCGGAGGAGTAGCCGGAAAGGGGAGAAGAGGGGTTCACGTCTGATAATATGTCGAGCGGCGATATCGACGAGTTGATAGAGTCGTGTGCAGACGCGGGGGCAGACTCGTTCTTAGGGCAGAGGGCCGTCGCACGAGCCATGAGCAAGACGATGAGTGGCCGCACATGTTTGCCCTGGGCTTGTGTGTAGTACTTTGCGACACGGTCAAGCGACGGATGGCCCGATCCCAGGAGTTGTCTGATGTTCCCCGTCAGGAACTTCATTTCCTTGGCTACCGTCCGGAGGGGGTCGATGTGCATATCGCTCTTGGTGGCCCTCGACACGGCGTTTGAGACGACATTGGAGGCAACGGCGACAGCGGCTGCCCAGGCCGACGACCGCCGCGGGGAATGGTGGTACAAGGCCCTCGAGGTCGCTATACGTAGGTCGAGGGAAGCAGCTCGTCGACGGCCAGAGCAGGGTGGGAAGAGGGTCGGGCGGCCAGCTGCACGGGCAGTCAACAGCGCCGCTCGAAGCTGCATGGCGGCAGGCGGGATTCTGGCCACGGTGGTCGCAAAGCCCCAATTGCCAGGTTGGGTGGTCGACGCGGTTATTCGAGCATAGGATTGGTGGCGGGACTGGACGGAAGCTCGAACTCGAGGGGTGGCACCGGGGAGGGAGGGTGTGGCGAAGAGACTGCGGCTGCGACGCTTGGTACAGTATGCGGTCTTGGGTTTTCATCGGATGATACCGAATATTATTTCTCGATCGGCTTGACGGGAATAAAAGAGTTCGCTAGACTATCTGGGTTAGGTTGGATTGCCTAGCTCTCCAGGGCTGGACCCAGCTTGTCGGTTGGTGCCGGCGCAGAGCCCGTAGCCTGTGGCTGCATCGCAACTAGCCTGTGGCGGTGCTCGCGGCGGTGCTCCTGGCTGAACCTCGGTTGTCGGTATGAGAAAGCGCCGACACTATGACGTTGCGCTCGAGCCATCATTCATCTCCGAGAGCATAACAATAGGTACCTAATAATAATGCCAGGAGCCCCTATGCTGTAGGCTTCCAACGATCCTGCAATGACCCAAACTCCCAGAATCGCTGCATTTCATCAAGCGCAAACATGGTGCTTCTTACGATGACACCTCCCATGGTGGAGGCCCTCCTAGTCCTTGGACACTCCGATAATTCTCACGATGCGGCGAACGATAAGCCCCGATTCAACGACACCGAGCTCGAAGAACCTTGCATGAAGGATCCTGCCGTCGGAAAACCCATTAGCCATGGACAGATCCTCAAAACAATCAAGGCACTCAAGGCGAAGGGCCATGTTGGGTTTAGGTTAGAGGCGATGCTCCGTGGATCGAGTCTCTACATGCCTCCGCCGCCGCCAAAGCCTGAGCCGGTTCGTGGGATCCAACAGCGCGACGCGTGTTCGGCGATTTGCTAACAAGAGACCAGACCGACGAGTACAAAGCACTCATGGCGAGACTGCGACGTGAAGAAGAAGAACGATCATACGAGCGCATGCTACGAAAGGCGCCTGCGCGCGAGACCTTTGCCGAGCGATTCCCCATGGCGCATTCATTTGCCGAAGTGAATAGGCCATCCAAGAAATCCGACGAGGAAGCCGATGATGTCGAGTTCGGGGATTTGCAGAAACAGATAACCCTCATCATCAACTTTCTCGTCAGCGTCTTCGGTTGCGGCGCTGCACTCTGGAAACTTGCTCAGTGGTGGCCTGTGTCAGCCCGACTATTCCTGAGTCTGGGTGGAGCTATTGTGGTTGCCATCACCGAGGTCGCCGTATACTCAGCATACACATGGAGGATGTCACAGGGCGAAAAACAACAAGCCGCGATGAAGGAAGTCCGAGAGGTGGTCAAGACTTGGGTTGTTGGCGACGACGATGAGAAGACACCCTTAGCCGTGGATGATTCACGCGAGGAGATAAGTCTACGGAGAAGGATAAAAACAGAAACGTGAACATAGGCCCTCGATATACTGTACCTTCGTGTATTGTCTTAATTATCTTTATTATTTTTAACCTTGCATCATCGGATGGACTACCTACATAGAACTTGTACAGTACGGAGTATATAGACGCATGAATTGGATGCTGGCGAATCACCCCGTGCGACAGCACTACCTGCTGTAGTGTAGATGCAGTAGGTACTGAGGGCACTAAAACACACGGGTCGTAAATCTGAGTGGCGTATTTGCATAAAGTCTAAAGGAAGGATCTAGGCCCTGGCTCCCATTCCAGGGGTTTTGTAGGTGGCAAGCGTTAGCGAGCCCCACCTACCCTCTCCAGCCACGCAGCCACTTTCCAACGCCACAGTACCGTACTACCTACCCATACGGGCAATTGTGGAGAACCATGCCAGTTACGTCACCCCACATCCGCGTCAACGCTTGGCACTTTTCCCATTTTCCCTTTCGCGACGCGTCTCCGATTGCTCATTAACGCGTCGCCTCCATTGAAGCTTGGCACATTACGCCCACCACTTCTGCAGTATACATCTCGGAATATTTTGTTACATACATAACAGAGTATTCAGGATATAGTACCTTGGCGACCATATTTTGACCGCGTACATGTTCAAAATACCCCTTCTGAGACTCCCCTGGCCTATTCGTTTTATATTGAAGTCTTAAACCACCCCAATGGAATTGCAAAGCGTTTTGTCGAAGGAAGCTTCACGGTAAGTCGAGGTCTCTAGCGAGTGTCACGTCGATTGGATGCTGACGTCTTTTTTATAGGATACCAAGGAAACCGGAACGGCTTTACATCTCCTCGTTGAAATCTTACTCTATGGAAACTCGTCGACGACCTCTCCGAACTTACAGTAAACGTACATTATCGACCGAGTCGACTGAGCCTCCGCCAAAGCGACGATGTGTCGTTGACTCTTCTTTGGCCTCGATTCCTCGTGAGGAAGCACGCATTGCACCCTTAGAACCTGAACACAGCGCCGCAGTCGCGCCATCAAAGTCTCCTTCCTTGCCGTCCACGAAGAAGGGCACAATCACCGCCTATTTCGGCAAATTAATACAGCAACCGCGCGTCGTCACGCCGTCCTCGGATCCACCCTCTGACCCATTGTCAGAGTCCAGTGGATCTACAATTACGCCTCCATCGTCGCCCCCTATTATCACCAAGGGAAAGAGGAGGGCGCGGAGGCTAAAGACTCGTGTGGTGACGCAACGGATAGACGAAGAAGAGGCAAACGAAGAGGAACAAGACAGTCAAGACGGTAAAGAGCGAATAGGAAGGACGCGTAAGGCCGAATCACCGGCGCATGCGCGCCCTCCCATACCGTCAGAATCAACCCTCGAGAGCTTTGACCAGACTCGAAGCACATCTTCGACTCGAATAGCGGCCGGGAAACCCCTGGAGAGTCGGCGACGGGAGAAGAAACAGGCGTCGGTACAGACGACCTTGAGCCTCTCTATGAACGAGGCATACTACACCGAGTGCAAGGAGTGCGGCATGTTGTACAATCACCTCCACGGATCGGATGTTAAATACCATGCGCGCCGCCATGCCGCACTACGGAGAGCGAAGGCGCAAGCTGGTGTCAAAAGTGACGTAACCGAATAAATGAATAAACCGTGTAACCAAAGTTTTGGTTTCGTGTCACGTCTATGTTCCATTGCAGTGGTGAAGTTTGTGTGATGTTGCTAAGTAGATATAGGTTGTTTGTACATTCTTTCAGTGACGACAATATACACTCTTCGGATGATTGGTGGATTAGGTCCCTTAATGTACATACTATACATGACAGCGAATCCTTTTGATCATACCCTCCCCGCCGCCGCTGTATTCTATCGACCCTTGACAATCTAATAGTCCGGCTCTTGTTAGCTTGATGTATGTGGCGGTTTAAGAGGAGTGGCGATATGTACTATACAAGGCCTGGAATGTCCCACCGTGGAGATTCGCAGGCTCTCCCGCGTCCGCCTCCCCGACCTTTGCGGGCTATCTCACCTGCTGATCTAGTTGTCGACTTTACAACTGAGAGAGACCGCAATCGACAGGCCGACAAGCTAGAACCTTGTTTAGTGCGGTGTTGATTTTCACATCGGCTGTTGCTTCTCCCGCCCCTGTGACGTTCACTCCGCCAAAATGCGAAGTCGTACGAAGTGATGCGCCGAAGTGCTTTACCGACATCGAGGCGAGCGATATACACGTTCTGTATCTTTCACCAACGATGAGGCGCCAAGGGCCTTCAAAGCTATGACATGTTATATCTATATCGTCATGGTCCATTCGTCCGTCAGTAAAGTCTCGTATCGAACGTGGCGGCGCACAGTCGTCTGATTCATGTGTAAAGCATCCGCCAAGTGTGTTCGAGACTTGGCAACGTACTCCTTGGTCAAAACATATCAGACCTAACACGTAGCGCAGAATTATTTACATCACACAACAGTCGACACCTCATGTCACGGTCGATTTAGATAAAGTTCTGGGCTTCAGCCGTGCTCGGCATGTCCGTCCAGACAGGAGGTATGTCCATCGCAAACGTAGGATCCTAGAAACCTCACGTCAGACTCGAAAACACAGGGACTCAAAAATGAGAGGGGGAGCTCACGAGCGCGTTGAAATCGAACCCGAAGAGCGCCATAGTGTCGACGGTATCGGGAGACGTGTCGTCCACCCACTCGGACGCAATCTCGGTGCTCCCGTACGCCGGCGACTCCTTGAGCAAGACGGTGCACGCCCGCAGCACGGTCCGGATGGTGTCGAGGATAGCGGGCTTGGTGTCCCGGCCCGCCTCCAGGGCCTCGATGTGGCTCAGGATACACGACACGAAGATGTATTGTTTTAGGCTCGGCCGGCCTAGGCGGATGACTTGCCTCCACTGCTCCTGGACGTGTCGGAGGTACCGCACCAGCGGCTGTCGATAGCCCTGCAGAAGGCGGGCGAGGGGGTCACCTCTTGCTGCCTTTTGCACTGCCTGTCGCGGGTCGCCCAGTCCTTCTTCCTCGAGCTGCGTCACGATCTCCAACGACACTCCCATGATGATGTCCTATTCGTAATACCGAAGTCAGTAACACCCACGTGCGATATGGACTATCTGGGGTCACGCGAGCCCACGGGCTAGTAAGAGCAGAATATGCCCGCTGGGACAAGTCTTGCCTCTGTATGCGAAAAGGGGTAATAAAAAGCTACAGTGACTGACCTGCCCCATGGCGCCCTTGAACATCCCACCGCCCGAAATGCAGCAGTACGAGAAATCGTCGACGAGCTCGCCGCTCTGTAGATCCATCGCCTCCGTGTGCGCGGCCATGATCAGGCTAGACTCAAGACACGTTTTCCGAGAGAGTAGGAACCGGTGGTCCTGACGCGCTTGGTGCGCGAACGGACGGTGCAAGAACAGCACTAGACGCCGGAAGTAGGTGTCAAGGAATTTATGGTGGAACGAACTCCCCACCGCTGGGATGTCTCCTTCGCGCGTCGCCCCCTCCTCCTCTGGCGATAGGACTGTGGCTAGCTCACGGCAATGTGCCTGCAGGCTGTTAGCTTGCGCTATTACCTTCTCATATACACCTTCGCGGCTTGAGTCGTTGAGGTCGTGGATGACCTGCGTGCGTAGGCGCAGGGATTTCGCCAGCAAGAGCTGAAGAGAGCAGTCCAGCTCTTCGTGCTTGGTGGTGCGGTGGTCTTGGGCTGTCTCGGTGTTGGCCTTGCCCAGTTTGGAGTCCGCGATGTTGGACGGCAAGGCGACACTATTTACACGCTGGAGTTAGTAATTACTGGTAAGAGTAAGATTTCAGCTCATGTTTCAAGAGCATGCAGGAGCAATGAGGCCCGAAACCTGCCAAAAGGGGGAAATAATCACTCCAGGGGACTAACCGATAGTCGCTGACAACTAAAAGAAGCGGGAGGGTAGAGTTCAAAGAAGTGATGGCAGTCAACTCGAGGACTGTAAGCCAGAGGCGACGGCGGAGCTCTGACTCGAAGGGGTTCATTAAGTGGTAATACGGGTCGATGTGTAAACCGATAGTAAATGATAACTTTGACAGCGCCTCTGTGATAATTGACGCAGTGCCGCCCAGCGCGCTAGTTTGACGAGCTAGTAATAACAAACAAAACACTTGTATTCCGTCGATGCTCATGGCATCGCGTTCCTATTCGGATGTGAGTCACACGGTCTGATACGAAATAATGAAGAAGCTCGGTCATATTTTACGGAAAGCAGAAGTGAAGTGTAGGTGTATGCGAAACGCCTCAAATCTTACCGTAGGACCTATAAGCCACCATTGTACAGCGTATACCCAATTCCGAGCCATTCTCTTGATCTCGTTCGCCACAGATCTGTCAGTTAGAAAGACTGCAACACTCGGAGTCAGTGATAGTCCTTTGGAGTGTATTTTGTGAGGGGTTCAGAAGCTTCCAGACACTCTCTTGTCTTGAACAGGAAACCATGTACTCTAAAAGCTGCCAAACAAGAAGAAAATGGTTGCGGTAATTGCTCACCGGCGCCGATGGTTAGTACCATTGTGAATTTCATGAGAAATTCATTCGGGGCTAGTTCAGCTTGGGCCCAATAGCCCTCATACTCCCTCATGAAAGAAGGCACGTGAAGAATACGGAACATTGGTTCGAAGGTACGAAGATAGCCATCGAGTGCTTGATCACAGATAGCTTTGGCCGGTATACTGCGTGCATAAAAACACGTTAGTCAAGATCTCTAAGCTCTATATCATAGCAATTGCTAGATTGTACGACACAAGGAGACTAAAGTATCAGGCACGGGAGGTATTTATACACACCTCCCACGTAGCGCGGGCATAGGTTCGTGAAGTAATTTCGCCCCATGAGTTTTGGCGCGACGACGAGCGCTGGCCGCTTCGAGCATGGCCCCATTAGCTTCAGCCTGTACCCCATCGACGACGGAGTAGGGCTTCGTTTGCATCTGAGAGAGGATGTTGAACTGTGCCCCTTATCAGTTACCTGCCAAATCACGCTTTTTTTTTTTTTTTTTTCATATTTATTATACCTGATCGAGCGAATGTACCCAGTGCGTCTTTCCGAACAACCTAGTTTTCTCGCTTTATAACACGAGAGTCAATAATATCCACTGATACGGGAGTAAGAATTATTCGGGGCTTCGAGAGCATGCGGGAGTAGCAGGAACAGAAAATGCCCGTTAAGGCAGTTGAGGGCTCTGAGACATGCCAAAAGGGGAGATAATAGATTCCAGGAGACTAACTGTTCTGGACGAAGATGTGGTCGTGGTAGCTTGATCCGAAGCTCGGACTTGCCTGGCGGCCTTTGTTCGGATGGTGAGGTACCAATGCGTTGCTCGAGTTTAGATAGCCTTGCTTCCAGATCTTCCAGGGAACCTTTTTGCCGGGAACCGTGCTCTGGGTGTTGTAATAGCTGCTCTAAGGCCCTAACTCGATGTGACAAGCCAGATGCTGTTGGCTCGGGGGCCTCAGATATAACGCCGAAGGGACCAACTAACCCGGGTAGGTCTCCGCTCCAGGATGTATCTGGTGTACTGGGAAGTGCTCCACCCTCTCCTACAGTATTATTACCATGTTCTCTGGGAATAGTAGCCTGTGATCCGGGCGAGACAGGCGGATGATTAGACTTATAAGTGCATAACAGAGATGCCCGCGATCTCATACACGGTCTGCATGGTAAACGCCGATCGCATTTGATCTTACCTAATAATTCAGTTAAACATCAATATCAAACGGCCAAAGCCCCAGAAAATTGAGGGTAGGTAGGTTCCAGTCCACGGCAATCTGAGTAGAAGCGGTACGGTACAGAGGACACTTACGAGACCGGCAGGGTTCGCAGCTCTTGGCAGCTCGATTGCGTTTGTGCGACACGGACTTAAGATACTCGGTCATGACGATGAATTCGGCAACAATGGGATTATAAAGACGGCGCCCACGAGAATGTTAGACTGAGAAGGTGAAATGGGTAAAGCCAGAGTCGAGAATGCTGTTGAAGTCCTATTCGCTCTGGAGCTTAACCCCGAGGAGCCAAAGCGTAAACACCGAGGCCGAACTACAAAACACCGAGGTTTTAAGTAAGCCCATCATCCACTCCGTTTCATGCTAGCAAATGGAATCGTCCCTGTTAACTGTAGTCAAGTTTGATACCAATTGATCTGAAAACTATGACGCAAATATCTGTGTTAACTTTTTATATGGAGCATATAACGCGCACTGGGTATTGATTGTCCCAGGTGCATCATTACGTGTTGGAGGCTTGAAGAAATGCCAGCCTCAACTTGCACCTGCTAATTAAACTATTTCTATTTACAACTACCAAACTAGAAAAAAGAACAGCGGTGATAGAATAAACCAAGGACACAATACCGAAGTCGGAGCTAGGAACGAGGATGGACATTATTCAATTGACTGCCGGAGCTAGTATTTCATATTAATTGCTTGTAAATTTCACACATGACCCGCATACCTCAATCAACCCACCCCTTTCCGCAGTATATGTGTCGCAGATAAGCTGGGAGAGCTATAGTAGATTATCCGACGACTCTTGTGTATCTTAGCCGCGTCTTTCGAAGTTCTTATCAGACCTAGTAGATCACACCTTCAGCCTCCTGACACGATGAGTAATTCAAGATCGTCATGAGCATTTGCCTGACTCCAAAACGTGGTGGATGTGGTGATAATACAATTGGAGCTTCTTTTTTCGCAGTAAAGACGCATGTAACCAACCCCCCGACTTGATATATCACGCCTTTCTTATGGCAAATACATAGTAAGGTTGCCGATTGTTTATTCATCAGAATCTGATCTCTACTTTTACTCCCTCACTCAACATTTGAGTGTTACGATAGATTTCATAATAAATCTACATAAAAGATCGGGGGAAAGCTCCGCCGCCGATGTTCACTTTAGGAAAATTTCATAGTACACGTGCTACATGTGACCAGACAAGATCGCTTATGTTCAGTAGTCTTCCACAAAAGCGCATCGTGTTTGAATGGTTTGAGCTAGGGTTATAATGAACCCGTGAGGGTGAAGTGACTTTTGTTTCTACAACCAGAGACCCATCCATGGGATGAAGCAAGCATCAATATCTACCGAATAATGTAGTTAAGAAAATCATTAAAATTCTAGTGGGCGTTGTTTTGTCTTCACATTGATAGTGGTTTGTTCGGGCACGAGGAAACGACATGGAGATTGATGTGCTCCATGTTCAATTTCCAAGAGTTTCTCACCAAGTGCGACTTAGGGGGAACATCTCGGCAGAGGTACCAATCACCACCGGCTCTGGCAGACATTCGCGACACAGGTCAGACCTTAGTTGCCGAGTTGAGCCCATGACGAATTTCAATTGGCGCTAGTCGCTGTCATGAGAGGACTATCGTCTCTCCGGTTGCATTTGTGCATCGCTTACACAAGAAAACGACACACGACCGCCCTCCACGTTGTTTGGCGAGGTTCCACCGACATTGATTGTATATCAATCGCCAGTGACGATCATTTCACGAGGAAACCACGCGGCCCTACCCGTGTGTACGTGATGAGATTCAATCTAGGACAAACTTTGGCCTGTTTTCATTCTTAATGCGATGTACTACGCAAGCTTATCTCTCGCTGACAGATGTGGTGATGTCGCTTCAGCCGGCCTTTATTAAATCATGCGCATATATCGCGCGTTATTATATGCTGAATAGGTACATAATTATAATCACATATCGTACGGCAATTGAGCTCGATTATGCCATCGGGTCTGGGGGTCCACGCGCACTCAACTCCATGTTTGTCGCCCTCTCGCTTATGTGACATGGTGTGCACATGGACATTTACAAACAGAGTGTGAGTCTTAGCGAAGGGCATGTGCCACTTGTGCTAGATAACAAGACCTGCATACATCTATTGCTAGTGCTCGCCCCAGAATATGACTGCAGTTACTTACGTGTCCTGTCGGAAATAGCTGCAAGAGTCTTCATCAGTCCGCTGGCACGGGAGCACCAATTAATTATACGACTATGGGAGCCCTATACGTACTATGGCGATGAATCTGTGAAAGTAGAAAGCTACAGCGGCATTTGCTACTGGCAGTGATCCTGCCATCCTATTTAACCGCTGTGCCCGGTGCTTCTCCTAAGCTAAAAGTTGGTGAAGGTTATTAAAGCTTGACTGACTACTCAGGCGAGCAGTTCAGAGTGCTATCACTACCACGTCAATATTCATAGGCAAGATGCATACACTTGCATATAGATCCCTTCACTGCGTTGTTGCAGTTCTCCTGTCGATCTTTCAAGGGATAGCAGCCCAAGATGCGTCATATTCGCCACTGAGGCCTCCAGCTATCCCGTTAGCCGTCAGAAATCCAGTGAGAAATTCTCGGAACTATTTTATTCATGTTTTTGGCAACGTTTAGAGTATCGGCTTCCTTTTTAGGTCATGATAGGCGTTAGATGCTTCTGAAACTCTCACAGATCAAACCCAATAATGGCGATAACTAATCCGGATGTTTAGTATACGAATGTATGGGCAGCGAATATAGCGACCGGTGGAAAACTCAACAGCCAAACTCCCAGCTTTTGGACAACGGACCCTGTTGGTTGGGAAGGGATAGTGGTGGTGGACGATACCGCGTATGAGTATCTTGGCAGTACTAACGCGGAGCTCCCAAAAGAAGCACAATACACCTCAGCCGTGCCGCTAACAGTCACATTCGATTCTCAATCTTCCAATTTTACCTTTAAAGCAGGGCCTGTGACGATTGAAGCAAGCTTCCTATCACCAGTGACTCCCAAGGATGTGTGTCGATCCTCTATCCCGCTTAGTTATCTGACCACCACTGTCCGCTCCAATGTAAGTCTCCCCGTTTTGGGTAATTTCAATGTCGATACTCTCTCTCCATATCATTACATGCGATCTTTTCTTTGTTTATAGTCTGGAAGTACTTGATTCCCGTATCAGACGTACGCAGAACCGAAATAGCAACTCAACCGGGCTTTTATAGGATGGCCAACCTCACCACATTCGATTTTATTCGGATGTGAGCTCAAGGTGGCTCGGGGTTAGCGATCGGAATCGAGTTTCTTGGGACCTTAAGAAGAATAGCGTGACGGTCAACGCAACGGGGAACTCTCCCACAATTCCCGAGGATCTCTTCACCTGGCTACAGTCTCGACGAAATCAATTAATATTCGGCGAAGAATTCGAGTATCCACAATGGGGAGACTTCGCCTATACTACAAGTCCTTCTAGCGCAAGGTCATTCTCCTTCGAGTGCGGTGAGGCAACGGCTGTTCGTTTAGCATTTTTCCAGAACCGCACTCTTAACAACAACGTTGCTTCTTATACCACGAACTTTGGCGACCGTAAGTGACATTCTTAGAATTAATTTCTTCTTGTTTTAGTAGTTTTCAGAGCACAATGGTTCCTTGTTGGGACAAGGGAGGGCCTGAAAGCTTGTGAAAAACTTATATACCACGCAGTAAATAGCGACAACTGACCCCGAATGGTGCAGATACGCCTGTTTTCGCCTTTGCTCACGACTTTGGGCTCGTCAGTGAACAATTAATCAGATATACGATTGGGTCTATACAGGACCCTATCGTACAGTTTATCACCGATAATGGCTTAACTAAGCTAGCCCCTTGGTGGTCTAAGTGCTATGGGGACCTACATGCAATGATACGCTTTCACTGGGAAGACTTTGGCGTGGTACACAAGATTGGAAACGAATTCGAGATGCAGCTCCGAGCTGACGTGAACGACTTCTACGAGGGTGCGGAAGAGCTGGTTTTGGGTGGCGCTGCCAGCCTCGCGCCTACTAATGGAACTGATCAATACGGCCAACAGTTCGTCTTCGATAGTGCCAATGCTTACGGGTTCCTTGAAACATCTAACTGGACTGGTATCTCCGTCCCTTATATTTCAGAAGCTCGATCCTATTACTCGATTGTTGCCCTATCGGCTCGCCAAGTAATGGGCGGCTATGTATTTGCTGAGGATCTCAACTCAACAAGTCAAGACCCTTTAATATTCCAAAAGGAGATTTCTAGTAATGGCAACGTCAACACGGTGGATGTTCTATACCCGGCAGCGCCGTTTTTTCTATACGCCAACCCTAATTTGCTTCGATACGCCCTACAACCACTATACGAATACCAGGAAGGACGGTTTTATCCCAATGGGTATTGTATTCACGATATCGGAGCCCATTTCCCGAACGCAACTGGACATGTCGACGGGGCCGATGAATACATGCCTGTAGAGGAAAGCGCGAACTTCATACTCATGAGTTATGCTTACTACAAATTTACAGGAGACTCTGCCTGGTTGACAAGTCATTACGACCTCCTCAGACAGTTCACTCAATATCTTATTGACTTCTCCCTGGTCCCAGAGGCCCAACTTAGCACCGATGACTTTGCCGGCACACTACTAAACCAGACAAACCTTGCAATTAAAGGTATAATTGGCTTGCAGGCTATGTCTTATATTGCTAACATAGCCAACAATACCGCTACAAGCTATGCAGACACGGCTCGCTCATACTACAATCAATGGGAGTCCTTTGGTATTGAACCAAGTCAGAAGCACACAACACTAGCATACCAATGGCGTTCTAGCTGGGGTCGTAAGTAACCACCTGGCTCATTTCAAATTAGGATTATATCGTAGGTAATGTTTGAAGTGACGGTAACTGACACTAGGCGTTATAGTACTTTACAATATTGTGCGGAGCCTGCATAGATTCATGCATACAACGTGACAACGCTGACCCCTATGCACAGTACTTTGACAAGCTGCTAAATATGGGATTTATCAACGAGACTGTTTATACGATGCAGTCAAACTTTTACCCCTCTGTGTCGCAAATTTACGGGGTGCCGCTCGATAACCGCCACCACTACACGAAGACCGATTGGCAAATCTGGACGGCCGCTACCTGTCACGCCAACACGCGAAGATTATTCATCAACTCAATTGCGTATTGGCTTAATGAGACGGTCACCAGAGGGGCATTCACGGATCTATATGAAGTAAGAAACTCTCGGAATTATTTTCTTCTTGTTCTAGCAACCTTCAAAGCTAGAGACATCCTTTTTGAGCTAAGACAATGTTTGGAAACTTTTAACATCATACTCTAAAATAGTGATAACTGACTCTGAGTGATCTAGTGCACTGGCCACGGAGACTATGTCGAGAACGCTCCATTCAAGGCGCGGCCGGTTGTAGGGGGGCATTTTGCCCTCCTGGCCCTCGCAAAGACTGGTCAAAGGGCTGGGGCAGAAGGGGGTAATACATCGGGCTCTCTCTTTCCTAGAAATAGCCCGCAAGCCCTCCCTATCCCAGATACGCCAATTCCACCTGCGCAGATGGGTTTCCTCACCGAGGAGCAGAAGAGAAACCTTCGGGGGGAGGTAACCACCGTACTGTCAAGCAAGCCGGAATCTTTGAGAGAGAAGCGCCGTGAGTAGCGAGGGCATAAAGATTGACAGGACAATGTGTCGGGTACGCGACATCCGAGTTTTCACGCATCTTCACCTTGATAGTCAACAAGCATAATCGCTTAGAGAGGTTCAAGGGTATAGAATGGGTTAGACAAAGACGTCTATGGAATCATTAATTAAATGTTTTTGTCATTTAAGGTCATCTTTGTTGGAATTACCGATCCGGGAAAGGCTATTTTTGTTCACTTGTAGTGGCTCATTCTATCTATTGCCCATACTAAATAGATAACCAACAGAGCACTTTGCCAGAAGCTGACGTTCCTGAATCTGTGCTAGAGTCAATCTAATCCCCCCAAACCATACCCTATTGTTATGGCCGGTAGTCCTACAAATATATTCGGGTCTGGAAACATCTTCGAAAGCCCTGCTTGGCTATCCCCAATGGCGACACAACACGACCCTATGGAAAACAGCGTACTGCGCCGAATCCTCTCCGCGCAGCGGCATCAACGTGAATATTCCGATGAATCTGTCCGTCTGGTGCGAGATCATTTCAACGAACTGGCAGCCTACCAGTATGAACACATCATCGGTAGAGGAGTGTATGGAGTAGCGTATAGTATTATTAAGAAGCACAGGTTCTCCAAGCGCACGAAAAGATTCGTTGTGAAGAGGGCACAAATAGAGAGGGCCAAGCCTGAGCTGAGACATGAGATTAATATGATGTCGGTATGTTTTCATCTATTACAAATATTATGACGAGGCTTTTGCGATAATTACAGCCCGTCGACGATGCAAAGGGCATACGAGACAGAATCTAGCGGGGCCTTAGGTGACAAATTGGCATAAATCGAGGCGTCAGGGGGTGATCAATCCCGTGTATACATCTATGCTATTGCATCCGAAGACAATTCACTGATTTGGCGGCTTGGATTTAGAGACTTAATGGTTCGGCGCATATCGCGCGCGTAATTGCCGCCAAAGACGATGAGAATGAACAGAATGAACAGCGCCGGCCCGGAATCTTCAGACGAATGGTCGCTCGAGTAATGCGAAGACGAAAAGATATCTTAGCCGGGCTTCCCGGCCCGACGCTTGTACTCGAACACCTTGAGAATGGAACCGCCACTGATTTAATGGGCGTTCTATCGGTACGGAACAGAACTTTGCCAAACAGGGTATTATGGAGTTTCTACCTCTGCTGTAAGTAACATTAGTGCAATATCCAAGTTCCAGGGCTAACCGTAGATGGAAGTGGCGAGAGCATGTGTCGCTATGAAGTTCCCGCCGGAAAAACCATTAGGTACCAAGCCAACGATCGAGGAGATCCCGGAGGATCAATCAACTGCAGGAAATATAGTTCATAATGATATGCATGGCGGGAATGGTTAAGTCAATTGTATGCTGACCTTCTGTTTGTTGGTAAGCTAACAAGGCATTCCATAGTTCTCATCGGCGCGCTGCGAGATTTCCCGGAGCACACCACCGTTCCGCCGTTGAAGCTGATAGATTTCGGATTATCGTTCGTGGACGCGGAAAAAAGCGAACAGCTAAATATACTAGCTGCCAGCAAGCAAATATATTACCTAATAACCCGCAGGTACATTGTGCTTGAAGTCCAGAATAAATATTACAATGGGATAATTACGATGGCCACTGATATCCTGCCATCGAGTAACGGTGACGCAAGGTTCCCAACGTTGGACAATGACCTGCGGGACCTTCTCGCTCGGTGTCTTGCTACTGATGAGGCGGATCGTCCGCGCCTCGCGGAAGTGCTGGCGATCTGCAAAAATGCTGTCGAAACCAAGACTCCGGGATCTTATGGTGATAACGCACCCCAGGAAACCGACTACTGGATCGGCCGCCTTTTGCAAGAAGTTATAGTTAGTCCCCCCCGAATCTTTTATCTCTCCTTTTAGTATGTCTGAGAGCCATAAATTCCCTTACCAGGTATTTTTTGCTATTACTACTCCTGCAAACTCCCGAACCCTTAAGTAATTTTTACCACAAGCGACCATTATTAACTCCAGTATTATAACAGTATGATGCAAACCAAGCCCCTTAACTTCCCTGGTGGAATTGAGGAGCCTCATCATCACTTGCATTTGGATGTAGATCGATCACTCTCTAGTGCGGCGATTTCAATGTATCAGTACCTTACCTTTGTTTTTGTTATGTTCATTCCTGTATCCCATTATAGAAGATATATTCGCTTGGATTTAGCACATCGCCTTGTTAAATGAGGAGTGTCCCTATTTCGAGGTTCTCGGCTAGGCTAGGGCTCATTGGCTACTGATTCGACCTTTTCAAAATGGGTGGCTGTTTTGTTGAATCGCGTGAGATATCATCGTTTGTTAGCACTATATACCTAGCTTTTCCACCAGCACGCGTTCCCGGATTTTGGGATACCCGATATCATATAAACAATAATATATGTTGCAAGTAGCCGATCAGATCTAATTCAACCCGACCCTCCGAGATAGTCTGCTGCCGAGAATCGGCACAGTCAGACTGTCACAAGACACAGAGACAAAGAGACCTCTGTATATGTATCTAGGATAGCCTCACATAGCCTTGAGACCCTTGTACAACAACAAGAGTCTATTACCTACCATATACTTGGACTTAAGTTCATGACACAACGATTTGGGCGAGGCTATGCCGGCATAAAAGACTGGAGTTCGTCTGCCCTGTAGAAGAGGAAGCCAGAGATATGCATGGCCCCCTTGGCTACACCAAAGATTATTATGCAATTTGAATATCTTTCCAACCCCTTGATCACAAGCCCTTGTAACGTTTCCAAAGTAGATAGAATCCCCCCCTCGCAAAATGTTAACCTACGGAAGCTCGTCTATTCTGTACTGCATACATATGTCTATTGGTGAGGATAATCCAATCCCATCATTATGGTCTACCGAGTCCAACACCTCGTTTGGCCATGCAAGCCACTTAGCCCAATACTTCCCCAAGAAACTTGTAATGGAACGGATGATGAAGGCACCAGCACCACTGTATGCCCAGTAATCTCTTGTATCATGTACCAGCAACGCGTAATACGCAGTTATAATAAGAGATTCAGCCCGTCGCTGCTCCAGAAGTTTAATGAAGTCAGTGTCAACTTGAACCGCCCATTGAAGCACTCGCGTGGTTCTAAATGCTGCAAACCTAGGGCGGCCAGGAGGTCGGCAGTATGAAATCTTTTGAAGTAAACGTAGAGCCGTGGTGCAAGGACCCAATACCGACGGACCAGGGTTTTCCTCCACAAGGAGCGTTTCTAGCTCAGCTAGTTTCCTAGTAAGTAAGGTCTCCGGACCACGGCCGGCTATAAATTCCGCAGGGAGATTTATCCCAGTTTGTTTTTGATATTGTGTCCTGATGAACGGCCAAGATTCCCCAGTCATAATCCGCACGCCACCGCAGATATGGAATGAGGTTACTAACTTATCCAGAAAAGTCGGGAAATCAGTGCGGGTTGAAAATGCGTCGAAAAGAACTTGCTGTGAGAGAAGCGTGGAAAATACAAAGCCGGCTAAAGTATTGTCGGCTGCCGCTCGGGTCGCATTGAATAAAGTGAGCCCACGTGTCTGTAAATGCGTGGCTTCATCCTCGTAAAAACGCCGTTGATGTGGTCGTTTGGTGCTCATGTTGGCTGCCGATATGGCAAGAAGTTGGTCCATCAAATACGGGGCTTGAGCCGCTTCTCCGACTGTCATAGACATGTAACCGTCAATTGCGGCAGGATCTCGAATGTTGATTCCCAGCACGCATTCCCTGAAATTATGTAGGAGTTCTAGGTGAAATAGTTTGAATGTTTGGTCCGTCGAGATGAGGGAGTTGATTGTGACTGTTGGCCCGGCAAGGGGCCAAGGGGTCGCCAATTCATAATTGGCACCCGGCGGTGAGACAGCAGAAGATGAATACGGGCTTGTAACCTCGAGAGAGTGGGACCCGGATGTAGTTATCGGATTAGGGGGGCCGGCGGCGGCAGTGGCGGACCTCGGCGGGACGGGAAGACTCGAGACAAACGAGCATTGCAAATGACGCACCTTGCAGTTGACGCACGATGGCCTAGTCTCGTCGCATTTCACGTGCCGCCGTTTGCATTCTCTGCAGCCATGTCTGGACTTTCTAGCCGATCTTCTTTGCATAGCGGTCCTCACGGATCCTCGTGCTTTTAGCACCGAGACCCAGAGCGGTTGATAGTAAAGAGAAATAAGGAGAAGGATCTCAGGGTGGAAGTAAGACCAACAGGCTGGTTTGAGTCGCGAGGAACTGCATTATAGCCATTGGTTAGCCCTACTACGTACTTCGTATCAAAAATTCTCCTGTTGGCTGCATGGAAATCGCCGTGCCGTATTGGTGGATATATGATTGGCCAGGAGTTGACGGCCGCATTAGTTCCCGCCGTGGCTATTCCTGTACGGGTCTAGCCACTACCGCCACAGCCTGCGGAGTAGCCACTAGTTGTACTCCAGGGCTTAAGTAGCGGCTCGCGGAGGCCTCGCAGCTCTGCGTGTTGTAACCTTAAAACTTACCTAGGTACGTCCAAAAAAAAATTGTTGCTGTATTTATTAGTATAGGCGAAAAAAATACACGTTTAGCAATTGCAATAATGTGTAAACACAGAAAACAAGTGTATTTAACCCCAACCACGTTACTATGAAAACTAAGGTTACGTCTTGTAACACTGTGTTGCCGAACATATCCCAAGGACGAGATAACTTGAGCATTTAAATCATCTTAGAATCTTATAGCTTATGGGCCGTCACTTTACTATTTCAAGCGACGACCTTGTTGGATGTTATCACAGTGAACCCTATCAAGTAGCCGTCCCAAATGCTAGCTCAAAGCCGATCCTTGCGCAAAGCTACTATCCTCAATGGATGTACCCGCGTACGAGTAGATGTCTCGGGGAGATTTTGTGAAAGATTGGAATTACATTCCGTGATGTCTAATTGTTACGTGCTTCATCGATACTTTTAGGCGAGGCGGGGAGGTTCGTGAAATGAACTCACCTTATTAGGCTCAATACAAAAACAGATAGCGGCAGCGAGTCACACTGCTTCTGAGCTGCAAGAATCTCCCCCGCCATCGTGCGGAGAACGAGAATATGATCAAGCACTTCTAGCAGTAAATATATTCGCAAGTCTTTGTATCACGAATTGCAATCAATCTACTAGTCAGACATCGCCGACATCAATGCGAAAATGGCCTCCGCCGCTGACAAGTCACAACCCCTCTCGGTCCGCTGCCAGTGCGGGCGCGTTACCTTTCCGACACCGACGGCGGCACCGCTGGTCGTGTACCATTGTCACTGCACCGAGTGCCGAAAGCAGTCCGGCTCGGCATTTGGGACGTCGGCCATCTTCCCGGCCGACGACCTGTTCCCGCTCTCGTCCGAGCTGGCGTCCAAGGTAAAGAAGTACACGCGCGACACGGACAAGGGAGATGCGATGGACTGCTATTTCTGTACCGAGTGTGGGTCTCGTCTGTTCCATCGCATCATCGGGAAGGACGGCACGGGCCCGCGCCCGACTGTTAGTATCAAGGGTGGATGTGTCGAAGGCCTGGACTGGTCTGGTGGCAGGCATATTTATATCCGTTCGGCTGTCATGAAGATCCCTGATGAATGGGAGACTTATGAGACAGTGCCGCCGAAAATCTTATGAGAGCAAGTCGGTGGGGACTCCGGGGATGTATCCTTGACATCCCACGTGCTGTAGAATGACTGTCTGAACAGGAGGTTGACGAGCTTATTCAGTGGAACAGAAATGGGTATTTAGGTGCTTACTGTATACGACCTCTACGCTCAAAAAGGTTTACATTTACATACAGTACATCAATTAGGTACATGGTGAAAAGGGCATGTGTTGAGACTGTGAAGTGGCTTGTACTACCGATGAGGTCATCGACTTAATTTATAGGCACACATACAAAGATCTTTTCCCTTACCGTACACACCAATACCATCTTTACTGTCGCATCTATCGTTCGTCGCCTTGAGCTCATAGCTGTTTAAAATGGCAAAAGACAGTCCACCCTGGGCGCTGAGCTGGCGCTCGAACTCACTGTTCATCATTGCTACTGTGGCCGTCGGTCTCTTTACCGACCTGTTCCTCTATGGCCTCGTAGTACCCGTCCTACCATTTATGCTGCAGAGCAGACTGTCGATTCCCGAGAATGAAACCCAGTCATATGTTTCGAGTCTCCTGTCGGTGTATGCTGGGGCGTCAGTGGTGTCGTCCCTACCCGCGGGATGGATTGCCGACCGCACCAATTCTCGACAAACGCCGTTTCTCAGCGGTCTCGCGGCTCTGCTTGCCGCGACTATAATGTTAGCCCTAGGGCGGAGCATCGCTGTACTAGTACTTGCTCGCGTTCTCCAAGGTGTCAGTGCTGCAGTTGTATGGACCATTGGTCTCGCCATGGTGCTTGATACCGTGGGACCCCAGAATCTGGGCAAGGTTATTGGATCGGTACGTTATCAAATCCCTAGTTCCCAACACTCTCTAATATCCGAGTTTAAGCTAAAATGTCACAGATATTCTCTTTCATTTCGATTGGCGAGTTGATGGCACCCGTCACAGGCGGTGTGCTCTATGAAAAGACTGGGTATGCCGGGGTTTTCGGGTTGGGAGCAGGGATGCTGGCATTGGACTTCATTATGCGACTCCTCGTCATCGAGAAGAAGACGGCTGCGAAATATACAGAGGCAGCCCTGCATTGTCAGAGCAACCCACCGGATCTGGCGTCGAGACCAGACGAAGATAACGAGGACGTAAATCATGAAGCATCTGAGGAAGACGCCTTGTTACCAAAGAGAGATGACACATATAAGGTCCGCGAGACGCCAAACAAGCTTGTCAAAACTTTGCCGATATTAATCTGCTTCCGGAATCCACGTTTATTCATGAGTCTCTGCCTTGCCTTTGTCCAAGCGGCATTGCTCGCTGTCTATGACGCCACTATTCCTACTGAAGCTCAGAGTCTATTTGAATTCTCACCTCTCAAGGCCGGACTCCTTTTTATCGCTCTCGATGTGCCGTATCTACTCCTAGGGCCAATTGCAGGTTGGGCTGTTGACCGTTACGGGACAAAGCTTGCTGCGGTAATCGGGTTCGGTTGGATGGTGCCAGTACTCATCCTACTCCGTCTCCCGTCAGATGAAATACTTGACAAATCGAAAAATATCATCCTATACTGCGCTCTGTTGGCACTTAACGGAGTTGGACTGGCGATCATAGGATCTCCAAGCATAGTGGAAGCAAGCGACGTGGTACAAAAGTACGACAAGGCAAATCCAGGGCTCTTCGGCGAAAACGGACCGTATGCTCAGTTGTATGCCTTTAACTCGCTGTTTTTCTGCGCGGGTCTTACGATTGGTCCCGTCGTGGCTGGTGTCCTGAAAAATTCCATTGGGTACGGGAATATGAATCTTGTATTTGCCGTACTATCTGCTGTCACTGCTATTCTGTCATTTTTCATCATAGGGGGGACACCTGAGATCTTATCGCGGAGGCGGAGATAGAAGACTATGATAGATTAGGTTCTAGTCATAAAGAAAGAATAGATACAAGCTGTAGCTCTAGTATCAGATTACGGTCACATTTGCTCAGGTCTCCCGCTTTTTGACAGCCTCGTAGAGTCGTTTCCCAAAAGCTTCCGTGTCCCAATTTTTGTTCTCCAGAGTGTGCAAGACACCTCCTCCGGCTACCGGGCGCTCTCTGTCCATTGTTACTAACTCCCCTATGCCCATATTCGCGATGTTTAGATTGCACCAAGCGAGTTTCATATCGCCCGCGTAGACCCTTCCATAATTTAATGCTCTCTCACGAGCATCTTTGAGAGGTTCCTCTTCCCCCACCATAGCCTCGATAACAAGAACGGAATTGGGTTCTTCGCCGTGAGCGATGAATTGCCTGTTGACAAGCTCCTGCGCCCATGCCTGCGCTTCGTCACAGTAGACAAGAGTATACGAGTCAGGCTGAGCAATAATGACCGATGTGTCATTCACTCCAAAACGGTCCACGAAGAACGCAAAGTAGTGAATGCCCATGTTCTCGCGCTCGCTATTTTCTGTCCAGATGCGGTGCATATTCTCCATATCACCGTCTTTGTCCTGGGTCCAGTCAACAAATTCGATTTTGATGTAGTCTTCCTGTTCATCCCTATTGAGAGCTTTTTGATATGTGGCCTTCTCAGACTCCGAAAGCTTGGTGAGACAATAAATCGGCACATGCTGCGAAGGTCCTTCATCGGAGGATTCATCCGAGCCTGAGCCGGAGTCTCTGTCGGGACTGGCCATATCGAGCAGCTTCGCATTTCCCTAATGTCCATTTAATATGCCAGTCGTCGCACTGAAGTTTGGGGAATATTCACCTAAAGCATCAAATGTATCACAAGCGCCGTAGGGAAATCCTGGCCTTAGAATAAATTAAAAAAAAAATCAATCACAACAAAAGCAATGGTGAATGGCACGAAGCAATGAACTTAAGTATCAGATATCTAGGCAACCACGCCCCATAGTAGTGTCGTAAAGTGGGACGCATAGTGGCGCAACTAGAAGTAAGTAATGGGGACGCGGATCTAACGAACTTGAATAAAGGTAGTTAGGTACGGACAGGTCAAACGCCGACTTAACTTGGTACGTTCTAGGTTTGATCGAATTAGGTATCTCGTTATATAAACTACATATGAGTCACCGTGCTTCGGAATATAGCAAGGTCGTCCGTTTTGTCCTTCAAAGGTTATATGTATTACTTCGAAGCAAAAGCTGAATTGGACGATGCTTATATCCTTGATTGAGACCAGTCTCTCTGGAGTCGTATGTACTGCTTCCCGTAATAACGAGGACCCTTGATAGAGTCATAGTGAGATTGCCGGTCTAAAAGATAGAAACTCAGACGATGAAGAAGGATTGGCTTTAGTATAGTACTCTAGAATGTACGCGACTTGTACACAGCTGTACGGGCAAGATGAGTATTTGGGACTTGGCGTGAAGTAGTCCTACTTGCTATGATCAGGTTTTATTGTGCAACACAGAATAGATTTAATCCAGACGCCTATAACCAAACACTTTAACTTATTTCCGACAGTTACCGAAATACAACCCACCTATAGCAACCACACCGAATGCACCCTAGGAGAAGATGGTGGTGTTCCAGTTATGGGGAGGCAAACAGGATGCTGAAACGAAGAATGATCTACGCTAAAGGGCCATTCTTTCAATATCCAGGGCTGCTTCGAGTACTTTCAAAGGTATCTACGTAGCTAAAGTACTCATATTTAGGAGGTCGGTTGAAGGCTGGTAGTCAGCTTAATCATACATATATCCTGACGTGAGTCTGTTGTAAGTCCTGTACTCACCCAATAACGATTAGTCGAATGTCTGATTGCATGGCATGGCGGTGTCTAGATTTACCCCATGACGTTTGCCGCAGGGCCAATGGCCATGTGATACTTGTTTTAGTTGCAGTATGGGGGCCCTAGAATTATACTATATAACACCATTTTATTGGAGTGTGTGTTAAAGACGGAACAGTACAGTAGGAATAGGGCCTCCAAATTACAACACACGTTTCGACCGCCTACAGGCTTGAAACAGATGTGGGATGATAAGAAGCTGATAGAAAGAAGCAAACAGCTAAATTACCCCATCTATCTGGAAGCATATGGGGGATGCTGGTTCTTAACCGCCTTGGAACCCCCTTACTGCCCACACTCAGCCCCATGTTGCTTTTGATAGCCCTTGTTGTGCCTTTTGCACAACTCCCACCCCTACCCCCCGTCATTTGATGTTACTATTCAGTCTCCTATTTTATTTCATACATTTGAGATCTACGAACCGACTTGTAGGAACATGATTAACTACATATATTAGAATGACCCGTATCTGAATCCGAATCTAAACTATGCGCCATGATGGTAGTAGACATTAATATTGAAGCTTTCATTCTTATTATTGTTGTGCTACCACATTGGGCCTCAGCTAGAGCCACGTGTGAAGATTGCAAAAGGTATATATATATCTTCTACCTAGCCACCTATCATTCCAATGAGCCCATCCCTCATTACTTCATCGGATACCCGGTGTTGCCGCCTACTATGTATTAATACAATCATGGTACAGACAAGCCACACCTATGCTATTACCTTCCCAACTCGCACCATCATACTACCCATTGGGATCCGAGATGAAGAAATGCGCCTCGTTCATGGTCATCCATGCTTTAGAACTGATGCATCTCATGCGAAACGTTGTCACCCATAACGCCGGCGCCAATATTGCTCGAAACCTGAGCACCAACGAGTCCAGCTCCGATGTCTAGAAAATGTAGCCCATCAATGCAAGCGCCACGACCGCTAAATCTATGCATATGCCGCAAATCCCGCAACCCTTCCAGGGACCTGGTGTTTCCGTGTACTTTAACTCCTATGGTCCAGCCAGTTCCTCAGTACCGTTCGTGGATTTTGTTCCATCGGTGTGTGACCCAATTTCGTCCTGTTTTGTCGTGCCCTTGTCCTATTCTAGTTTGTTGTGATATTCGTAATACACGCGACGACCTGCCTATCTGTCGCCTTTCGGGTAGTGGGGGAATAAGTAATACAATTGTGAGAGGATAGAAGGAGGGAAAGCATGCCAAGGTCCAAAGGCCTTGACGATGGTAGAGGACTTCAAATATTGTCGGCTTCGTAGCTGGGTATGTCGTACGACAAAAAAACTAACTCCATGCGCAAATAAGCGATAGAAGCAAACCCAGCACCACGCAAAGTCACCGATAGTCGCGTATGCTGTTGCTTCCGGGGTATCTCCATCACTATTATTAGAGTCGGGTATATCCTTCGCTTCCATCTATTATGTTTAGGTATCATAGGGTGCACCTTTTGCTGCAGTGGTGGAACTGCCAAAAAGTCAAGTGTAACGTAATATGGTGATAATAGAGGCTGATATCAAGAGCCGAGGACGATACCGAGCTCAAGGAGCAGCTTTACGAAACGTGTATGGAGTTCAATAAAGAAGTCGGGTAGGCCTGCAAGTTCAGCCAGTCCACGAGCCTTTGGTGTGAATCCACTGGGCCCCATAGACCCGCCCATACGTTGCATGTAGCCACTTCGACCACCCCCGGTTAGAAAGCTGCTATTGCGGTCTCGCTCCTTGGAGCGATCCATATTTCCAACACCGCCGTGGCCTCTGCCGAGGCCAATACCGCTGTCGTGGGGGCCACGGCCTCCGAAACCCCCGCTCCTGTAAGCAGCATTCAGTGCGGCCACTGCACTTCCTTCTTCTTCTCGTTCACGCTCCCGCTCGGCTTCTACCTCGACAAGTTCTTGAATCCAGGCAGCAAGATCGCGAAATGCGGCAGATATGAAGCTAAAGGCTTTCATGGCCAGGCGTTCCCGGTGCGTACTAAGCGCCAAGAACGCGTAGACTCTTTTGCGGCCACGCGCATGCATGTCTGGAATACGAAATATGTATGCCGTTGTATAGCCAGCTGAGGGGTCGCCAAAGAAGATGGGGCCACCACTGGCAGCGGATTGGGGGGTGGGGGGTGCCGTAATGTAGCCGGGCCCAGCATTCATGGCGGAGGGGAATGGCGGGGGGATGCACGGCGCAGGCCCAAGGAGAGAAGGGGTTGACTGGGTGGCTTCGGGCCGTCGTGGGAGGGTCTCAAATGAGAGCGTGCGTAGACACGAAGCACGCACAATGGTGTAGGTAGTTGGAGCAGTAGGTTCATGAGTAGAAGTATAGTCGAGATAATGGGTATGGTGAGGCATGCTGCCCTTGGATGTCATACTCGACTGCGAGGTAGATGTCGTTGGACGGTGCCGAGAGCTCGCGCGGGTGACGGTGTTCTTGGGCGAAGTCTCCTCTTCGGCGTCGGATGGATATGATGACTGTGGGTTGGAACAGGGCGGGCTCGTATCAGCAAGGCTACCGTACACGCGGGCATATGGAGCGCGAGTCCTCATGGTAGGACCCTGGATCTCGGACTTGGCGTCGGCTGCTTTCTGGCCGCCCTGGCGCTTGGGGAGCGTGAGAGCGCAGTTGGCACACGGGCTTGCCCGCCGTTCTGCATACTCGTCATATGTCCGTTGAAAACTCGGATCGCGTCGCGAGGTCATGGGAACCGCGCCGGGCTCGGGGAATGTATCGGCGGTTTTGCGCGGACTCTGGGGCGGCGTCTGAACTGCCGAGGCAGTAGCCGTGACGGGCTGGGTCGGAAGTTTCGAGGTCCTCAATAATGTCGCTCGGTGTGCCTGCGCATCCTGTTCGGACACGGTGGCCGAAACACTCCGTGCGACACCCAGGTTGATCTTTCGCAGGGCATCGGTCACCGCCGTCGGTGGCCCTGCCGCTGGTGCTGATGCGGCTGATGCGGCGCTTGACCGTGGCCGCGCCAGGTCGTCCAGGTTATCGTCACGGCATCGCGCGCAGGGAACAGGCAGGCCTTCGGTCACCATCAACGGTGTCGGACCATGCAGGTCGCAGTAATGCGCCAGGCACAGCTGGATGTCCGTGGTTAGCAGCGAGACGACGGCAGGTCTGTTGGCGACGGCCATCGTGACATTGGCGATGCCGAAAACGGCGGCGCAAACGGTGCAGTGGGAGAAAACGAACTAGGCAGAATGAGGAGTAAGAAAGGAGGGGAGGGGGGGGGCGCGAGACGGGGCAGAGGCCGAACTCTAAATGGAGACGGGCATGGCTGTAGCACGTCGGACATTGGCTGAGTGATTGGGCGATGGGGTGGTTTGGGGGTGGTTTGGGGTTGGGCACAGAACAAGCAACCAGGCTGCCGGGAATGCTGGGAACGCTGGGAATGCTGGAATGCTGCGACGGGGCAGGTGCCAGAAGCTTCCCCGAGGCTCAGTCCGAGGCAGGTACGCAGCGTGGCAGCAGCAGTAACAGCAGCGTTGGCAGCAGCGTTGGCAGCGGCAGCAGGGCGTCGGGCAGGTATACTTGAGCTCTTATCAAGTCCAGCCCGAGCGGGGATCAACCCAGAACAGGCAAAGAAACCACCAGTGCGGCCTGGGGCGGAAACAAGGGACCACGCCAGGGAGGTGCGAGGTGGCGTGTGTGCACCGACCGGGCGGAAAAGTCGAGACAGGAACAGACGGCCAGGCAAGGGAGGGAGACAGGGTGCATTGGGTAACGTACATGCATGTTGTATAGGTAGGTAGGTACTATACTAGGTATGTAGTTGGAGGTGGTACTTGGGCAATGCGGGTAAGAAGTAGATAATCGACTGGGGGGTGACGTGATGACGGCAGCAGAGGTGAATGCGAGATGATTTTATACTACCTCTTGCGTTATCGCCGGGCGCAGCGGGCGAGACGGGGAATAGAAGATGCAAGATAGAATATGACAAGACGAGGCGAGGCCCCTTGGCACTGCTGCTGGCAGTCCATCTGAGCCCGGCGAGTGGTGATGTCGTCGCCTCTTCCCAGATCCAACCACGACACTCGCCGGGAAAGAGGCGAATCAAGCGCACTCGGTGTTGGACACGAGGGCTGACTGCCAAGCATTTGCAAACCAATTGTACGGAATGCGCGCGCGCATCGCACCGACCCGTTCCCAGCGAGATGGACAGATGACCATAGTGGGATCAACCTCTCCCGTGGGATGGATTGCCGCTTATCAGAAGGAATATTACTCGCTCATCAAAGCAGTAGCCAAGTGCGGGGTGGGGGCGAAATCAGACCCATGCGAGAGCGGCCAGCTCGTAGTAACACAAGAAGCAGTGCGACAGCGAGGCGGTGAGGATTCGTGAAGGGCGATTTGGATCGTGGTTTGATAGGGGTTTATCGAGAGTGCGCCAGGCATGTCAGACCACCAACCCCGGGGCTGACCCGGGGCAAGGAACCAGCAGATCAGAGCTCCCAAAGGGGACGACACCCATGAGACAGACGAGCAGGATAGGCAGGACAGGCAGGCATGCACGCAGGAGCAGGAGTTTGCGTGGGCCACATCGCCCAACGCAACAGGGTATGGACAATGAGCAACGGAAGACGCGGGAAGAAGATCAACCAGACAGCGGGAAAGATGTGCGCGAAAGAGAGGACGGGAAATCTCCCAACACTTACAATGGACGTCATGACGTCTGCGTGCTTTGGCAGGGATATCATGCCAGTCGAGTTGGACCCGACTCCTCCTCCTCCTCTGGGTGCGTGCGTCCCGAGGCTGCGGCCCACCTCTGCAAGCGATAGCACGCCCGTTATCGGTAGCCAAGAGATGCGGTAACCCCTACGTTCGCCCTGGTATGATTCCAGCTCATTCGCCAGCGGCGAGGGGTGGGTGTCGTCGTTGTTTGGGTGAGCTGTGTTTGTGTTCCTGCTGTCTCCCTACTGACGGTGTAAGTGCCACTTCGTTCTTCTGTTAGGTCAAATCCAACCACAGTCCACCTCAACCACAATCACAGATATACGCAAATCCGATTCTCAAGGTCCGTGGGCAAACTATAGTAACAGCTGTATTTGGACTGTGGGCCGCCTCAACCGTGTGGTTTCGTATTCCAAGGGGTGACCGTACCTTAATTGGCGATAAACTACGGAACCATAATAATTCCCGGCCAGTAGGTAGATTTAACAAAGTCTCGATGCCAAGCTATTCGGTATGGATAACATGCTCAGCGATGATAAGTCGTAAAGGAACCGAGGTCGACAAGAGTAAGCCTTTTCACCAGGGCTTTCAAAGCACCGTTAAACACACACACAAGGAAGGTGTTTTGTCTTGAAATATCATCGGGCGAGTTCGCCGAGGGGTTCCGCAACCAAGTCGCCGGACAAATGTTACGACGTCTGATTATACCAGTCTCGAACAGGCGATGTGCCGCTAAACAACGCCGAATCAATGACGGTCCGATTACGAAGACACCTGTAGGTGTTGGAAGAATGAGTAGAACCGGCGGGGGAGGTCGAATATGTTAGCAGATTATGAGGTTTGAGCTGACCCCCAGGTTGAAAGATAGGGTGAACCGTCTGGTATAAATCAACTGTTAAGAAGCTCGGTAAGAGTCCCCAAAAGTAAGTTCATGTGAACGGGGGAATAAGTAGTTTATGACATGCGACCCGAGGGCATGAAATGGGAGGAGGAGGAAGCGAGAAGAAGAAGACTCGGGAAAGCTACTCTTTTGTGATGGTCTCGCCGCACCGTTGTGTACATATTTCAGAGCCTGGGACAGCCCTAGGAATGTTGCTAATCAGTAGCGCTTGGGTCGTCGTGCCCCTCTCTTATTACCAAACGTCGCAGGCTCCTCCCAGACTCCTCTCCGACTTCGAAGCGGAGTCGAATTACCAATCGATCCAAACCTGAATTCTGAATGGCCGACTTATTCAGGGCAGCCCGGCGCGTTGTGCAGCCGACTCGAAGGCTAGGCCATATGGGGAGCTTCCAGAAGACTGGCTAGAAGGTAGGGATTACAGGATGGGCAGCTGATGAGCAGCTCTCCAGGGCAAATCTGGCACACTGGGCAGGACACTGGGTGGACGGGCCTGGCCCTGTCGCGTGCCAAGCTGAACTAGCCAGTCATGCTAATCTCAGTCAGTGGAGGGGGTTTGCGGTAGTGTACTGGAGTGCTACTGTAGTGTAGTATACTGTAGTGTAGTGTATGTAGTGCGAGCATGCGTAATATGTATAACATACAGAGGCTTCTATTGCCATACGTCGGACAAGTCGGGAAATTGTATCGTAGTGTGTGCTACTATTCTAGGTACTATGAACACACACAAACACACACACACAATTTTACCGCAGCTCCCGTCACATGCAGGTAGACAGGCACATTGTTACATACCTGGGCCGGCATACTTGCAGTACTACCTTTACAAGTATCATTATAGCGCACGAGTAGTGGAGTGATAAGATGAGCGGCGCGTGTTCAACACGAGACTGTTTTGCGGTTTAAATCAGCAGTTATATCGAACAGGAAAACCAACTTGAAAGCCATTGACAGGTGCTTGATGCTGACCAACACAACTCAAACCAGGTATAACCTTCAATAAAGGTAGGTAGAGTCTAGGGTTGGATATATGGAAGAGACGGAACCCTCCGTCGAATTCAAAATGACTCGAGATCCAATTATTCCCTAGTGAGGCAGGTACACGCATTAACATGGCTTGCTATACACTAGAAGATAAAACACCGGTGATTGGATATATAACATGGGTCTGCTAGACTGTTTAGTCGCCGTTATTTTGGGAGGCTTGTCATAGATTGCGCCGAAGCACTCGTTTGCTCTATCTGGATAAGATCAGGAACCCGAGCTACTTAGGTAGTATGTAACAGGCCGTAGCCCCAATTCAACTACAGTAGTCCTACCCACCTTTAATAACCGTCTGAGGTTGTTGACTCAAGTTGCGGCATATAAGCTAAAGCACCTCAATTGCAACATTATTCATTGGTGGGTGAAATAACTAGTAGCAACGTGCTTATGTACCTATTACGCAAGGAATTCCCTGCCCACGCAACGAACTTTTTGCCAGTGGGCCTGTCCTCAGCCTCGGGAACGTTTTGTTCCCCAATCATAGCCTCTTGTCTGTCGTCCGATCGTTCCACAAAACCCCGTGGGAACGAACGGTGGCTTCGTCATTCGTTGACAAGAATGAAGAACGAAAGCATTGCGTTAAGACCGGTGAGCAAGGATTCGCTGCAATCCTCATTAGGGAAGCAGCTATATGGAAGCAGTGAAACGTGAAGCCAGATACCTATGTGAGGAGGGCGACATGACAGATTATTTACTTGCAGTACAGTAGAATCGAAGGGGAAGTAGAGCCGAGGGGCAATACGGCGTACCTTAGACAGCCGCCGTAGAATATTGAAGTTGAGCTCTTTCAACTAACTTTAGAGGGACATACTGTAGGTAACAGAGTAGACCGTTGCTCTGCACGATGCCTACCTACCTACCTACACACCTACAGTACCGACTGACATACATGTACCCACCCAAGGTAGTATTGAACTTCCTTAGCAGGCGTGTTTCCCATACATGTAATGCAGGATGCACCGCAACAGGTACTTGAGTGGTGGTGTGGTATATATAGCGGGTGCATTCAACTGCACGGCACTATTGTGTAGCTTCATCTTCTCCCCTCGCGGTTGGCCTAGGTATTCGCATGACTCGAGCATTTTAAACAGCTGCAGACATAAGTACAGTAGTATCTACTTACATCAGCCCTTGTGCGTAAAGTGTCCATAAGATGGTTCAAGGTTGCTTTTCCCATGTCCTAATAGAAGTTGGAGGACACGTGAAGAATCACAACATGGGCAAAAGCAACAAACTGACAATCAGTCAATTATTGTCATCAACCAACCCACAGCACCTACACTAAGTAGGCAAGGCACAGCATACCAAGACCAGAATAGACTAGCCTTCTATGGCAACGCTAGTCTGGCGCCAGTCGTAGCTTCGGGTAACCCGACAAAACAAAACAATGGTACACTACCTAAGGTAGGTACCTACAGTAGGTACACTAACCGTTATTTGTAGGCAGTGTGCCTGGGAACTGATAATTGACCCATGCATCGCGCGAATGATCCTTGATTCAGTACTCAACTGGAGCGGTATTGTCTAGAACTACCTACTGTAGTACATACAGGTATTGGTTGCAAAAACGCTCATCTACCCCGCCATTGTTAGTCGCGAAGCACGAGCATCTCCCCTCGCTCAACGTCTATACCTAGGTAGCTTTGACCTACTCCGTTCCCCCCATATATGGTGATCATGTTTCAGCAGGCTCCATCATTCACCGTCGCATTGAACCTAACGACGAACACCTTATATACGGCATAAAATGGCATGGTACATGCCCAGTACACGTGGCGTGTGTTCAGATCGGCTCGTGACAGCGCTAAAAAAAAAGTCAGGCAGTTGGAGGTACTATGCAATATATCAACATGGACGTCGGTTGCGTGGTCAAGAAGGGCCCATTCGGCTTCATACAGTATATATGATACATCATAGCACGGATACACTCTCGTCCTGCTGTTACCCAGACCGCCCTTGTCCAAGCTCTACAGTATTTTCAGCTGCTTCATGTAGGAGCGAGCGCTGTGAAGACCACGCTGAGCGGGGTACCACGGCAGGATTGTATGTACAGTTGTAGAAGCCCTGCCTACCATTGTCGTGGCTGTCTTCACAGACTTGTTGTCTTCGAAACCATCCTAACGTACCAATGACTACCTAAGTACTAACTATATGTATACAGGCTAATACTCATTCGTGCTGTCTTCTTCGCAATGCTGCGTTAATTTTATACAGGGCACTAAGAATAAATCAAGCAAGGTCTGACGAAATCGGCTGTTCGGAATAGTGTCCGAGCGCCGCCCTCGTGGCCTGTCAAGGATATGAAAACCATCATTTCCCCTTCTCCATCTCTCTTTTCCTCCTTCTCCTTCAGCACGTGGGCTGGTGCGCTGGTGGGTTTATCCATCTGTTACAAGTTAACAGGGGTAAGCACTCAGCCGGCACGCCCAGGCGTGTCGGTCGCCTATTGTTAACTTCCGTGAATTGGGTGTGGTTCATCCTTTTCAGCCGCTCCGGAGCCGGCTATTGCAAGATTTCCGCAGAGATCTTGAATTGGTACCGTGTCTGATCATTCGACTCCTCGGTTCAGTCCCGACTGCTGTGATGTTCCCCGATACGGCGACTTCCTAAACACAAACTATTTGCCCGTTTTGGTAACATCTCCGGGATTCTGGGGTGCATTGAACTCGAGACACGTACGGGAGAGAGGTCGTTAGAGGTGCGGTTCAGGATGTAACCGCACGGTCGGAGCAGACGGGGAATAACATACAAAGGCCTAAACCGATTATCGACGCGCTGTGTCTTAGTCACAATATACTAAGAGGTTCTCTGCTGTGCCTCATTCCCGACTTCCCGCCACATTCCATCTTGACCAGAAACTTGGCGGTTTTCTACTAAGAACGGTTCCTAAATCGGCTCTATCAGGAGATGACATCCTTGTCACCTCACCTGACCTCGCGGTGCCTTTCCGAGGCACACATGTTTCCCTACTCTTTTCTCCACGAACTTACGGCCGCCGACCATTAGGATGCGAGTGTGGCTGCATTTTAGCATGTCCTTGTTTCAAACTATCATGATAGGATGACAGAATTGTCGTCAACGGGTGCGCTGAAAGACTACAAGACCGGGAGTCCGAAAATAGATATCCAGATGCGTCACCGAGCGCGATATGAACAGTGCACCCAAAGCACGGGCTGGCTCGAGCTTCTTGCTCGGCACGTGCGTTCATGCAGACAAGGCTCGGTCCCCATCCATCCCCCAACCCAGCTTACGATCGCGGCTCAGGGTTGCTCGCAAACTGTGCTACGTACAGTAATATCATCCCGCTCCTGCAGGTATTGATAGAGTGATGATGGTACGCGTGAAGGCGTTCGTCCCAACGTCCAGCCCTGTCATCATGCACATGCAAGTTCCGCTCATCGACTGCACCTCAATGGGTCGCATTGATTACCCCAGATCCTTCTTGCTCACCCGCCTGCGATACAAAGCTCCGTACAGCGCGTATCAGTACCTATTCCATAGCCATCCTGGCATCAAGCTATAATAAGACAAGCAAACATATGTTACATGCGAGACTCTTTTGGAACCAAACGCCACTGAATTTATCCGCGGGGCCGGGGGGCCATGTTCCCTGACGCTGATTACCGCACGAATTCGGAAAAGGTATTCTCAATCCGGTCCTCGCCATCTTTCTCTTTTGGAATCACGCGGTTGTCTGTGCACGGCCTGCGATTTAGGTTGCCGCTTGGACGTCATTCCACGCGGCGGGTGTCTAATTACGTTCTAGCGGAGCATTGGGCACCAACGTCAGCCGAGCAACCGGGGTCCTCTGTATCCCGAATTAGCGACGGTTCTCATCTTCAGTAGGTAAGCGTCAACAACTCCCACGTCCCGTGTTCTCACCTACAAGACAGTCTGCCGGTACGAAATGCTGTCTTGACATACTCGAAAGGGAGTTATATCGACTTTTTAGAGCTAGATATCTAAAGCTCTTATTTAATGTGAATATTAAAGCCAACCACAAGCCCAGATCTCAGGAAGCCTATATCACGACCAGGGTCGTTATGTTATTCGTGCAAGATATCAGTTATAGCGATACTGAGTGATGAGATACCAATTTGTTCGCAGCGTCAAGGTTTTTGATATAAGAGCTATCTTACAGCCCCGTGATGTAAGCCCTACACCCTCTTATACCATGTTAACTTCGCCCGTTCTATTCAGCACAAAATTTGAGGGTGTCTTACCATCAGAGTATGAGCCTTCATGAACTTGACTAGCTTAACTTAATTTGTTCGAGTTTCGAAGTTAATTGATGAGAGACACAATTAGCAGCCCGCTATTCTCACTCATAGAGCGAGAGCAGACGAGGTAATTTTCATTGAACGAGCGCACTGTAGGGAGACTTCCAGCCTTTCGTACACACCATCTTTCGTAATTCTCTCGGCTGCCTATTTCCTGTATCTTCTACTTATTCCATCCTACGGTATTTCGGTATCCGTCATGCGCAGATAAAGTAATACCAACTTTCAATAACCGTACGCCACAGCACCTATACTTGGCGGTGCATTAGGTAGCAAAGCAGACGTGTGCATGGCAGTGAGAATAATGGGAAGACGACACATGGAACGATATCTTCTACATTCCGACAGCCAAGTAATACGTAAGACGAATTAATACCACAAACACCAAATGAGAACGAATATATGAGAGAAATATTTTTTATAGATCGTCTACTTAGTTATTCAAAGTAGTTCACAGAGGGCGAAGCTCTGACCTCATGGTTACATTTACCCCGCGCCGAGATTCCCGACAGCTTAGGTAGGTAGATACGTAGATTTCCCCAGACCATCGGCAAGGGGGCAGGGAAGGCTGCATGATTGATAATCAACCCAATGCTGTATTGTCAACGCAAATCCGTCTATGAATAAATACATAAGTACCTAGTTCTTATAACGTGACCATTTGAATATTTATATCAATTGTAGGCTCCTTGTTCTATGCCAATATCAAAAGGGCTGTCGGCGCGTTTCTACCCTTTCCATCGGGTACGGTACTTAATCCCGGAGCTACCTACATGTGCCCAGTCTTATAAGTCAAACCCAACATCCCGGAACGGGAATTAAGAACTGAAATACAAAATCCAACAAGGAACCCAAGGCAGGAATAAAAAAAAAAAGGGAGGAAATGCCCCCTCCAGCCAAGAACCTAGACGAGCTCGCGCGCTCCTTACTCGCGGCCGGCCCTGTCAAGACGCTCCCAGCGGCGCCGAAGCGCATCCGCATCCAGCTCGGCGGGCGGGTGGTCGCCGACACCACGCGGGCCGTGTACATCTGGGAACACCCGTACTACCCGACGTACTACGTGCCGCTATCGTCGTTCTCGGGCGGCGTTCTCTCGTATGGCGGCGGCGACGACGACGAAAAGGGGTACAGTCTCGCGACGCTGAGCGTGCCGGGCAGATCCACGGACCGGGTGATCGTGTTCTCCCCTTCCAACAACGCCAACGGCGTGCTGTCGGGGCTAGTGCGCGTCGAGTTCGGGGCAGCGGATGCGTGGTTCGAGGAGGACGCGCGCATCGACATACATCCCAAAGACCCATTCAAGCGCGTCGACGTGGTATATTCCTCGCGGCCCGTGCGCGTGCTCGTCTCCGGGACCCAGGTCGCGAGCGCCGGCGGCAGTTTCCATCTCTATGAGACGGGCCTGCCCGTGAGGTTCTATCTTCCCGTCACCAGTGTCTCTGCCGAGTTCCTCCGGCCGAGCGACACTGTCACGGCTTGCCCGTACAAGGGCGAGGCGAACTATTACGACGTTGTGGTTAGTGAGGGAGAGGAAGGGAAAGGGGAGGAGAGGCTCAAAGATGTTGTCTGGTATTACAAAACCCCCAAGCTTGAGTGTGCGGCGATTGCCGGTTGCTTGTGCTTTTATAATGAAAAGGTCGATATTGAACTTGATGGCAAGATGTTGGGGCGGCCGAAGACGCCCTTCTCGTGAGAAGAGATAGTGCTTCGGGGGTATGATAAATCATTCATCTACCTGCTCACCAACAATGCATAATAACCAAGTTAAGTGGTCCTAAATGATGATAACCTTCGCCTGAGCTGCGTCAATATTGTGACCACACAGTCAGAACTTTCTATATTTATAAACTATCTCTACTCTGGCGGAATAAAGATCACAAATTACAACTAAAGTTTGCAATATCTTGTATCGTGATGAGATACTAAGTATGGCAACTGAAACAATTTCATTATAAGTTAGCCGTGAAGTGAAGGCAGACATGTACCTCCCGTCTATCTCTAGTAAAGCATGTGCAATAGGGGGTATCTCGAACAAGTCGGTCCATCATATATCCAGCCCTTCTATCAGACGCCGATTTTCCGTGTACTCCTGCTTAAGCGTGATAATACAAAGCTGTTCATTCCTGTTCGTTTCGTAAACAAATCGCCAAAACTTTTCCTAGACGCCTATGGAATGCAAGTCTCTGTCATGTATGTCATGCCAAGCCACGCTATCAAGAAATACGCCTTTATACACGTGCCATGCAACAAAAAATGCAAATAAACCACCAATGTCCTTACTACTATGCGTTTATCCGCGAATCTCGGGCTTGTACTCAACTTTGTGGTGGCGGATCGTGTATAAACAAGTTTAAAAGTTGAGGATTTACGTCATCGTATTGCCCTGATGCTCGTGCTCAGGCTCGGTTTTCGGGAGTGTGTAGGGGCGCACCGCCTGGTGCTGAATCATCGCTACTATCGTTATCGATGGGCTGAGGCGGTGGTCGGGCGCGGCGTGACCTGCGTGCCTGTCCAAATGTGGACTTGTTGAGTGGTGCAGTGTGGTTTCTTAAAACACGGTTAACCGTTGTGTTCGACAAAGGGATCATGATAAACCTCTAACCTCTTGGACGCACGCTCGTTCTCTGCAGCGTCATCGAGAAGACCATGCCTCTCTAACCATTGCCGACGCAACACTTTGTAAATGAAGGCGTACTGGCTATCTGCTTGTACCATAGTGCGTCGCTGCTCACGTAGACGATTGACGGTCCTAAAGACGAGATCGTCGTTGTTGTCATTCATTTCCGGGTCCACATAATCCATGGCTCCTTCATCAATCTCACGGATCAGGGTCTCCAGGGCTATGAATGTACCAGTTCGCCCGACACCGGCCGAGCAGTGGATGATGCGAGGGTTATTAGCACTGGTATTCAGCTCCCGAGAGAGCTTCATCAGTTCAAAGAAGCTGTCATAGTCCTCCACCTTTGGCACACCAAAATCTGGCCATCGGCGGTACAGAAGATGCCAGACGGTAATATCTCCACGTCCGTCCACGTGAAGGTTTAGTTTGCGCATCTGGATAGCACCGTCTTGTCTCTCTTCTGTACTAAGGCATACAACGCGGGCACGAAATCCATCCTCGAACTCATCCGCCTCACCCACCTCAATCCCCTCTGCATGAGAATCGTGCGGAAAATAGGGGTAGCACTTTTCCATATAACCCTCGTGTGTGTCAGTAAGCATGACGATGACAACAGGGCTCTCCAGTTGAGAAATCATGCGCCAGGTGTGCTCAACCGTATTGATCTTGGGTCCCTGCATGGCGATATAGTTGAAGCTGGGTCGCGTCTCGGGCCGCAGCGGGGAGGGAGAAATGATTGGAGAGGCATTGATGTAGTCCAGCTTACCCTCGGGGACCGGAAGGTGGACACGGTTGTTGGCCCAGGGTTGAATATTCGCGTAGCGGTCGAGAATCTTAGTCTCAGGCAATAGAACGCGGGCGAATTGGAAATTGGACGAGTTCCCCTGATGGCTTCGCATGCGCTCAAGCCATATCAACTCTTGAAACTTCGACTCGATATCTGAAAGGAGGCGTCATATTAGTTTAGTGTCAACGGAATGGGTCAAACCTGAAGAGTGGGGTCTGGCTTCTGAAAGCACATACTTGCGTCCGAGAGCTTCAGAAATGACGGCATTTGCTTCCTGGCTTTCTCAGCCGGAGTCTGAGGCTGATCGATGGGAGAGTCGACGGGCGAAAGGCTTGTCATGATGCTGGGGACATCGGTCTGTCCTGGTGCTGGAGATCGTGCTCTCTTATGAGCGGTACGAAAATGATTGAAGCTGCGCAGAGGGGACTTGGGCAGCAGGCTGTGGGAGGTATGGCTGGATCCCGGAGGCGTGGTAGCCGGGGTTGTGGTGATGGAGAGGGACGGGAGAGCGGATTTGGCGTCGGCAGAGATTGGGGAGGTTGGCAAAGGGTCCGGAAGCGTCGATGTTATAAGGGACTCCTTCTTGTTGCGCCGGAAGCGCGAGGTGAGATGATCCATGGTCGGAGGACGGTAGGTAGACTGGGCAGCTGGCTGGGCGCTTTGCCTGGGGTTCCCCATCCAGCCACAGCACAGCCGACGACGCTCCGGCGAGTGGTGAGAATAGACCCAAGACAACGGACGGGCCTGTGATCGGCAGGCCAAGGTCTCGGGGGGTGATGATGGGAGAGCTAGGGCTCGGGGTCGCCGTCGTGCAAATAGGATGGAATGAAGGAAAAGGAAAGTAGAAGTCGAAACAAAATAGTGTGGAGAGGGATTTAGCATGAATTGGGTTGGAGCTGTCAAGGACAACAACGACTAGTCCAAGCTGGACTAATGCGGCGTACCGAGTATAGCGTGCCGGTATTGTGGTGTAAGTGGTGCAGGCCGGTATTGCCCTAGCTGTGGTTGGTGTAAGTGTGTACCAGTGTAAGGTGCTGTAGCTGGTGCCAGGGTCTCAGGTAGAACTCGGTGCAAGCAGCTGCAACCAAGGTTCGGCCGAGGATGGGGAACGGCCCACTGCACTGGAGCCGGAACAGGGACCTATCTACCCAAGCAACCTAGGTACCTTAATGTAGGTAGGTAGGTAGGGTAGAGCTGCCGTGCCCAGCTACTTAGTAGTATGTATAGTTCGTATTACCTCGTATTACAGTATTACACGAGAGGTAGGAGGTAGTTGGTAGGTAGGTTACCTGGGTACTAACTAGGTTAGTAGGTATGGATGTATGTATGTATGTACTGTACGGAGTAGTATTTATTGCCTTGGTGATCGCGGGGCAGAGCTGACCTCCCTTTGTTTGCCGCTGAAGAAAGCGACCCGCGTGTTGTGTTGCCACACACAGTATTAGTATAATACTGTGGTATGCAACTTTGTCAGGTTACCAGGATCGATCCGGCACAGCGGAGTGCAAGATGGCCGGACGATGACTGGACGATGGCCGGACGATGACTGGATGGATGGTGGTTGGACACCCTATCATTTATTTTCAAGTGCGTCGGTCGGTACCTTGCTTGAGCTGCTGTGCCTGTGGCGAGCTGCAGCAGAACGGTTGCAGGGAAGCAGCCAGAGTTCTCTCTTACTTACAGTAGCAGTAGTGGACAGAGGAGTGAATCGTATGTTGCGATATCAATCGAGACTCCCGGACCTGACGGACAAAAGAATCCTTCGTTCCATGAACGAGGAACCATGGCCCGTGGAACAGGCGTAATCTACACTTTTTATGCAACACACTGGGTCAAGATGGTGCAGTGGGGACGCAATGCTAGCATACTACCCAAGCGTCCTATGACCACGCGTTACTGATGTTGCAGATTGATGGCTGCCGTCACAGGACGCCAGACGGAGGCATGTGGCTCTCTAGTGGTATCAGGCTTGACCGATGTGTTTTGTCCGAGTTGTGGTTGTTCGCAGTTGTTGTGTTGTGATGCATCATGACAACTCAGGTTGGGCACCCAAGTCCGCCCGCTGGGACATGGGCTGGTGCTGTATGTACATACAGTAGAACGCTGTACAGGGGTATTGTTGCCGATTCCAGCTGCAACTTGGTACTCTATCGTGCACGCGATAAGGGGTAACCTTAGATTTCCAAAAGTCCGCCCGACCTGGCTGAGTCTTATTACAAATTCCCATCCCAATGGATGGCATTCCAAGTGGAAGTACGGATATAGTTCTTTAGTGCCGCTAATGCCATGTACTTTACCTAGCTAGGTACTCATAGTGTACAGCACTGTACCTACAGTACCTAGGTAAGTACAGCTCATCTCCCATGTGCAAGGCCAAATGAAAATGTGGCTGTGAGCTGGGATTTTCGTGGGTGCTCCTCATTGCCAGCAGTAAACAAAACCACTTCGCCTATTCTTCCTGTAATGTTGCCTGATACAAGTCTCGGCACGATAGATGATGGATGGCAGACGGCATGTGGGTTTGATGCAAGGTAACGGCCCTATCGATCTTGACTGCAGGTCGCAGTTCCATGATCGGGATGAATCTCGAAGCTATGACCCCGACTGCCGCCACGGCAAACTCCGGATATCATGTCTCGCTGATAAGGCGATTACGGCTGGGTTGGGTGTGCACGCCAGCCAACGCAGTGCCACTCGGGTGGGTCCCGGCATCTTGTACCTCCTCGATGGCGGGAGAGCTTTACCTAAATAGGACATAAGTTGAGTGGCTGGATCGTTCCCTTACCCTTTTTAGTACCTACATCCCCACACTCAATAAAGATTGCGTGGCTTGCCCAACTGTTCAGTACCCTCATAGCAAAACACATTCGACGCGTGCTCTGCTCACATTAAGATCCTACCTCACGCTACATCTCTAGAGTCAACCCAAGGCGCACCAAGACAATGAACTACTCCATCTGAAGAGGTTATTGGAATTTGGCGCGCCTGGTCGGTGATTATGGGTGGGCGCCTACAGCGGCTGCAGAAGAGAAACTACCTCAGCAGACCTTCCTAGATACCTTGGATAGGAGTTCCCCCTTTGCGCAATCGCAATAAGTCATTGGCATACTAGAACGGCCAGAAGTGGAGGCGGTATTATTTTTTAAGCACTAGTATCCTCCCGTAAGTTCACTGATTAAAGATGAGGAGACATGTGGCTATCGCTGCTATGCTGCCTCTTGTCAATCCTGACACAACCCCCTACAAAACAGGATCTGATCCTTATACCCCGTACTCCCTTATCGTGAAACAAAAAATGTCTTTGAATTGAATACTTGATAGTGAGCAGAGGCTCTTACCCTTCCTAAGTGAGAAATTAAAAAGTAGAAGATGATTTCTTCCCAACATAGATAAGCACAGAATGTGCCATCTAATATCTAGATTGCGTCTTGGCGATATTTCCTGCTATGGTATCATGGTAAACACTTCTTTTTTGTGATACTATGACAATTACTCAAGATGCCGGGCTAAAGCGCATCTAAGGAACGGGAAGTCTATCTGAGTTTTAAAATTTTGTCTGAAACGCACTCATTCTTTCCACCCTCCCCCCGGGGTCATTCTGATTTTTGATTTCCTGGAGGCTTAATTTACTATTTTTGGCAAGATCTCATCTCCAAAGACATGAATTAGGAGTTTGTATTGGAGATATACTCGGGCTCCTAAAATAAACTTCTAAGACATGTCTTTCGAGGGGAGATCTTACCAAAAATAGCGAATAAAGCCTCCGGAGGTTGAGCTGCCCAGGATTGTCGACAACTACTATCACAAACCATTTTTCTTGAAGTGATAGGTTAACTTTTCCAGAGACTCGGGCCTGCCATGTCAGAAGAAATCATATGTTACAACTATGCCAAAAGGAAAGCTCGCAGATGCTCCATATACTTTTCCCGTTGATCAACATGAGAGAAATGAGATGCGTTATCGAGCGTAATCCATTTTACTTTCTCGATATGGTCAAAGAATGACCGCATTGCAACATCCTGTGCCTCGTCTTCAGTGCCATTAATCAGTAACGTTGGCACCTTTATTTTGGTCAAGATAGGTATCGATGTCCAGTTACGGAGCGAGCCGGTGATGGTCAGTTCGCTTGGTCCGTACCTGGCCTCACAGTTAGTTTTGCTAGCTAGTGTGAATAACTAAACACACATAGTTCCATATGTCGTAGGGTCTTTTGCAAACCAAAATAGAGCTGCTTCGACTTCCTTTGGAGGCCACGGTCGAGCGAGACATAGGTGACGTTTGTAGAATACCTCGATGGCAGCTTCATATTCGGGGCTCTCAAAGTTTCCTTCTCTCTCTGCGCGGTCGAGAGCTTCTTGCACGTCATTCGGAAGCTTCTGTCGAAGTGTGGTGACGCCAACTCGCCACGCATCCATACTTGCCAGACTGTTCGTGATGATCAAACGCCTGAGGTTCGCCGAATACGAAGATGCAGCAGCCCACTCTACGGCAAGCATTCCGCCCCAGGAGTGCCCGTACATATCGAATGGCTGATTATGTAGACCAAGATGAGATATTAGATTATCAAGCTCATCTCGGAACAGCTTAACAGACCAGAACTCTTCATTTCCATTCTTTTCCGGTAAGTGCGTTGATTTTCCATTTCCAATCTGGTCGTAGAAGATCAAGGGCACGGAGGGTGATAGATCAGTAAGCGGCAGGAGGTAATCGTGGCATGCTCCTGGTCCTCCATGGAGTATAATCAAGGGTGTCGCGGTAGACGGATCTCCAAATATTTTGAACCATGTATAGCAAGGTTCGTGGAGGCCAGGAATTTTGAATTCAACTGTTCCCTGTTCGACTTAGGTTAGGTTACATGACTTCAACTTTAATGAATCTACTGCAATGTGATAAGGACAATCAATGTCTCGACGGACCTCTTTCATGTTTTCTGAGGTGGCCATGTAACTAGGGTACCGTGGTATATTGTAAAATTCCAGTGTCGAGCTTTCGCAAGGATGAGAAGTTGCGATACAAATACGAGAGGCTAAATACAACTTTCGGTACGCTTACCATCTAGGTAGTTACTAGGTACCTACCCCGCCAACCTCTGTTAGGTAATATCTAGATTACGTCATGTATAAAAGCTGCACGTGACTGCTTGACTTTGAGTGTATAAGTTGCGGAGCTGGGAAAGGACCCAAGAACTACGGTGTGTTTAAAACGCATGCCCGAAAAAAAAAATTACATTCTTTAAAGCTAAAACCAATCTTTTCTAGAACTTTAACCGCAATCGGGGTATAAAATTTAGCCTGAGTAAGTCTTTAGCAGTAGCTTTGATGTGTGGTCCTAATGCTAAGCCTTCTTTCTCTACCTCCATCATTCACTGTTGTCGTTCATCTCATTTCGGATCACTTTGAGACATTATAGTGTTAGTTGATGTGGAGTTTTCTTAACATAACTCGAAGGTTCCGGGAGTAAGAATAACCAAACGTTCTATCAATCTAAAATAGAGTCAGGATGACAGTAAGTTGTCGAGACTAGCAATATTTAGGGAATTAATGACCAGTAATTAATTTACTCCAGGTAGTGGGCTAATTATCTGAGACAGTATTGCTAGTTAATATGCATCCTTGCAATGCCAGAGAGTATGTTAATTAACATATAAATGGGGATAGGTAGTCAAAGCCTTCGTAAGTAGGTAGGTATTTTGTAAAGTTAATCTATACTACAATTGAGTGCTTACCTAGCCACATGGCCATGCATTGATGTCAGTCTCAACTCTTTGGTGGGGGCCTGCCAATGTGATATGATGATACCTCATCTGCGCATCGGTATTATCTCTGCGTTTGTTGCGTATCAAGATTGTCCTCGCTATAAGTCATCGGTCCTCTCTTCAGACAGTACGTGTATTTCTCTTGCTTGTACCAAGACCCAGGGGGTTGGGTGACGAGGTCAATACTGAGACATCAAACTTCTAGCAAGTTGTCTCTTTTACTTCTGCTAATAGGTGTTGGAGAGCTTGGTTGCTATAGAAGGTCTGCTGAGCTCTATTATTGTGCGCAGCTGTTGTATCAAAGTAGATAGTCTTCAAATATGTTTGATCCCGTGCTCTCTCAAATTTCAACACTGTTTGCACCATCGCGTTGACAACTGCAGTTGCCGCTCGCCTCTCCCTAGTTACACCCTCCCAGGTAAGTATCATCTTCAATAACGGTTAATTCGAGTATTGCTAGCTCTTACCCATATCGCCTCTAAATTATGTTACTCTCTCTTTGCTTGCATTTAACCTAACTCTATTAAGCTATTCGACCCCTGATGCGGTAAAGATGGACCCCGACGGCCCGTGCCACGATGCCGAGTTTCTTGGCGTTGCGAACTAATTCGCTTGCGCTTGCGCTTACCTTTTTGTGCCGTGGTTTTAAACAGCTTCGAGTCATGCTAGCAACGTTAAGAATTGCCTAGGTATAACCTTTAGTATGCTCCTCAAACAGCACAACTCTATTAGAAGGAGAACTACAGTTCTAGCATTGGCGTTGGAGGGCGACATGGAGTTACGAACGGGTTTATCAGTCTACCCCCATTTGCTCACGGAGGTGTCGGTAATTTATTTTTATACACCACAGCTGTCGTCATTATTGTACTCAGTCGCGTCATTTTCCAGGACCCGCCTCAACCACAGTTGCTAGCCACCGTGAACCCTCTTGTCAATCACCCAATACGAAACATTCGAATGATGAGTTGTATTGTTCAGTATCCTGGGTTAAGCATTGGCATACGAGTGGCTTACCGCACCCTGACAAAATCAACCGCGCGGTTCTTAGTCATTCATGTAGGACATCATATTCATGGTTGTTGCTTCAGACACGGGGTCGGTCTTGGCTTTTCCCACACCGCTATCGATACTGAAATCGTATAGTATGGCTACTATGTATCATTTTGATAACGATGACCAAGGGTTCGGGTTGTGCATTTGTCAGCTGCATGCAAACGTGCCAGGTATGCCATTGGAGAGAGTGTGTGCATACCACCAAATTTCTTCACTTGGGGTAAAGTCATCGTCGGCTCGATAAGCTGGCTCTATGGTTTCAACACTGATAAGTAAAAGGGGCCAACCTGGGCGCTGACATGCTGATATTCGGACGAGTCTTGTCGGAAGGCGAGACCCTTACCTCGCGACCCGCAACGCTGTCTGTGCAGATGTCGGTATCCTACAACTGCCCGATACCGACCGTAAATCGGGAAGTATGGATGTGTTGTGCTATTGCGAGGGAACTCGAAGTTTATATCAAGCTGTTTTGCTCGTCACATACTTCTAAATATTTCTCCCGCTCTTCACAACTTATCTTGTGTTCTATAGTTAGCGATCAAGGCAGCTGGCTATAGCAGTATATTTGCATTCGATCGTTTACCTTAGGCCTATTCTGTTGGTCTTTTTGTCCTCTCAGTCCTCAGAAATATCTTTAAGCCGTTCTGAATCTTAAAGTTTTACACACTAACCGAGTCACGATGGCTGTCCAAATTCCTCTCGAGTACCAGGATAAACTGGAACCTATTAAGAATGACGACAAACGAACTGACGACGAGATACTCCGCCCCCTCCTAGACTATCAGCCCGTCACATCCGAGAAGAACATCTGGGCTTTCTGGGATAGTGGTATTCACGGCATGCCGGATTGGTGTAGACGAAATGTGATAAGCTGGGTTCGAATCTGTGGACCTGAATGGACCATTCGCGTCCTCGACAGTAAACCCGAGTCTCCTAATTATGCCGCAAAATATGTTCCAACGGGACTACCGGATAGCTTCTACAACAACACTAGTGAGAAATTCTCGGAACTATTTCCTTCCTACTTCTGCTTTCTTTTTTTAGAAGCTTTAGAGCACAAGGCTTCCTGTTTGGGATGAGAGTATTTAGAAGCCTCTGAAAGCCTCACAGAGCGGGCTCAATAGCGATAACTAATCCTGAGTGTTGTAGTGGATGGCACTCACGCAGGTCCTCACAGCGCCGACTTCCTCCGAGGAGCTTGTCTTTATGAATATGGAGGAGCATGGATTGATAGCAGCACCTTCTTGATGAGGAACAGTGAGTAATTATCCGATATATTTTTCATTTTAGCAAGTTTTAGAGCCCGAAGCTTCCTTCTGGGGCCGAGACGGTATCTTAAAGCTTCAAAAGTCCTCGCAAATCATGCCTAAAATGGCGATTACTGATACCTAGTTTTATAGTGGACGACATATGCTGGAATCAGCTCGAGGACCCTGCGTCTCCATACCGTGTAGCTACCCCTGTGATACAAGGCAACCTGCTGAACTGCTTCCTGGCTGCCCGAAAGCATGACCCTTTCATCAAGCGATGGTACGTTGAAAAGTTGCGGGTTTCTCCTATGTGGCTTGTTGCTCACCAGGTCTAGGCACGAGGTCTTCATGCATGTATGGCAAGGTCGCACCAACCCAGACGGTCTGGCGCAGCACCCATTGCTGGCGCCAGTCGTGCCCTATTTTGTCGAAAGTTTAGGGGAACAAGTCGCTGGCAGCTTCGGCTTGAACACGCCCATGGATAAATTGGTAGAGTACGGATTACAGATGGTCTGTTGGAGGCGTGTGCACACGCTTGAGGATAACGGAGACGGATTCTCTGGCGTGGACTATTGGCTGAAGAATATTCTTGTTAGTCCCCTGGAGTCTTTTATTCTCCCTCTGGCATGTCTAAGAGCCCCAAATTGTCTTAACAAACATTTTCTGATCCTGCTACTCCAACATTCTCCCGAAATCCCAAGTAATTCTTATATAAGTGAACATTTATTAACCCCAGTGTCTAATAGTGGATTGACTGCCCACGGGAGCTGCTGCGTCCATTTTTTGAAGAGGGAACGGATCACCCCATCTTCGCGAAGGGCGAGGAACTATTTGATCTGTTTTCTCTCAAACGCGATGGACCCAACTCACCACAACACAAGGCCGCAGAGAAATTGGTATGGACACAACTAACCGAGTCATCCATGATGAAAATAGGCACGATTAAAGGCATGGTAGAGTGGGTGTACGTCTCCAAAAGCCTCACAAAGCACGCTCCAAATAGCATGACTGACTCCGAGTGTTGTAGTTCAATCGGGACTTTGTGGAACCGGCCAGAGAACCTAGGGAAAGATTGCGAGCCTGGGACCTTTGCAGAGCTGTTGAGATACGTTCCGCTACATTTCAGACAGACTCGGAAAGGCCTTGCTACCTTTGAGCCGGTGGGGCCTCCTGTTACGTTCAAGAAAAGCCTACTGGAGCCCTGAGGTGGCACTGAGCCAGGTGATCACCCTTTTATTTGGTGTTTTTCTTCTTTGTTTCTCTTGGATTGGAAGAAGCTTGATTTCCTTCAATTAGATTAAGAATTATTGAAGGAATATATAAATTATTAGACACACAGAACCTCCGACAGATCTCTATCCAAAATTGTGTTCACATAGCATTCTTGAGTCTTATAATTATCCTAAGGTAGGGCCCTATCTATATAGAATCTTAAATCCGCATAAATATGGACCTATATTAGCTTTCTTGTGTATAAAAAAGTTTATAACTTTATTCTGTAACAAGACTTTATCGTGCGTACGGAGTATTAATTGTGTGATAGCTGCTAACTATGAAATCATGAGCAGGCACAAAAACCCGCCACTTTATAACATCTGATTTTAAATTAATATAACTAAAAGTTTTTGAATGAAAGGGCAGTCGGTAATTATCAACTATTATTTGCCTGGTAAAGTATTGTGCCCTTAGAGCTTATAACTACGTAGTGTTCTCGCGACATAAAGCCTTTCTTTCTTGAGTGGCAAAGCTTTAGGCGATAGTTACACTTTTGATGCCGGTAAGCTCCTATTCTTCTGTTAACATTTAAGCTCTACTGTATTCTCTCAAGGCCTTGGTTGCTTAGTCACCACACAAGTTAATGTGGTGAGTGTCACACGGACCAAGCCAGGTGCCTACGCCTGCCAGCCTTCCGTCCAGACATACAGCCTCCCGGCAAGACACGCAGCCTCAAGGAGCCGCAACCATTGGTCGGCGAGTATCATGGGACTAGTAAGAGTCATAGAAGCCTCGTATCGCGGACTGGATCTGAAACAGCCAAAAGAGGGGTATCGGATAGATGCCTGAGGCGCCAGCCTTCCGGCTGTCTATAAATATGAGGCGTAGGTCGAGGTTGCATTCAGGACTGGATTTGGAAGGCATGGACCCTTTAGACCCAAAGAGAATTATTAGTTGAATAGAACACTGTTCCAAGCCCTTATTACATAAGCCCTTGTCACAGTGAGATTGTACTCTAGGCAGCGTTGGCCCAGTGTTTCCTCAGTCTACCTAACATCATTTGCACGAAACCGACTTCGGTAACATCCGGCACGTTTCTAAGCGTCTCGGAATTTTTCCTTGTCTCATCGGTCAAGTAGACTAGTCTGCCGGTAGTTGATTTCCCATGACCGTACTTGCTCTCGAACCACTCCAGGAGCTTGATTGGGGGATTCTTGGTTGCATCTCGGTCTGAATTCCTCAGTCTCTCCATCCACTTGTCGGTAGGAAGAGTCTCGAACTCAAGGCCGGCTTTGGCCAACGAAGGAAGCATGTCCCGCGTCCAATGGAAGCGCTGCGGGTTGAGAACATGGTACACCGTGTCCGAATCCGAGGTCGGAGCGCTCGGCTTACCGTTTTCGGCGATCCCGGCTAGCTCGACGATGGTGGCAGCCGCGCAGTCGATCGGCAACCAGCTCATCTCCTGACAGGTGCAATGCAATTAGTAACTCGCCACCTCTGTCGGGGCCTGGTGACTTACTTCGTCCAGCATGGGCAGGGCACCCAGCGTGACCGCGGTCTGTATCATCATGGGCACACCCTCTGTCATGTTCCATTCACCACCCACGGTGTCACCTACGAGCTGCCCTATGCGTAGCACTTGTGCGGGTGCGCGAGCATTCCGCATCGCGTTGCGGGTGATATGTTCTGCTACATATTTTGACCGGGCGTAACCCGTTTTTTGGGCGTAGCCGGGATCAACGACGGGGCCTTCTGCTACGGTGCCAGGGCGAGGGGTCCCGCCGGCTGCGGAGACAGAAGAGCAGAAGAAGAAGCGGGCTGGATTAGGCGTCTGCACCCGGAGGCTTTGTTGGATCAGATTGTGGACCGCTCTGATGTGCTCGTTCTCAAAGCTCTGGACTGGGATGTTGAAGTTGACGGCCCAGGCGCTATGGATGACCAGCGTGAGGATGCGCGTCAACGCCGCGAGGCGTGATGGGCTCAGCCCGAAGTCACTACGGCTGAGGTCACAGGCTAGTGGCACCACTTTACTGCTTTCTCCGGCAGAGAGCTCGATCCCGCGAGCCTTCAGGGAGCTGAAGACGCGATCTGAGGCCGCGGTGTCTGTCGGCGCGCGCACCAAGGCCCACACGGACGAAACGTTGCCTCGCGATACCAATTTCGCGAGCAGGTGTGCACCTAAGCCTCCGGTGACACCCGTCAATAACTGCGGCCGGTTAGACGTGTAAATATCGATAGGATATGAATAGGTGTAGGCAATTGGGGTCCTAAGCTTACAACGACATCTTTGTCCGGCCGTGGAGCATCTCCGCCGATGTGCGGTTCGAAAGACGAGTACGCATCAACTAGTCCCTGCATCTTGCCAAGCTCGTCTGTTGAAGATTCCTCTCCTGATCTCAGCCTCTCGAGGTGGTAGGCAAGCGCGCGGACGTTTCCGGTCTCGTACATGACATTCTGGCTCAACTTGGCCCCGTTGCCCCCCAAATCAAGCTCCCTCTTGATCAGATTCCACATCTGGATGCATTGCAGGCTGTCAACGCCTGAGGCGAAGAATTCGTCCTCTGCCGACAGCTCGATGCCGAGCCGGTCTTTCAGCCCGCGCAGCAGGAAGTCTTCCAACTCCTGCCCTAGGAGGGACAGGGTGCCTCCCTTCTCGTTCTCAAACTGCTCGTATGCTGATTCAATCTCCGGCTCGAACTGTCTGTACGTGGGGACACGGATAAAAGTTCCCTTGTCTGTTCGGGGAAAGGTAGTATCAGCTGGCAGAACCACTACCAATTCCTTGGGAATACGGGAGAAGGTCTCAGCCCGAGAGTTCGCCGCTTCTACGGCCGGCCAGACAGCCTCGAGGAATTCCGAGTCTGACATGTGAGCTGCCGCATCGGCTCGGAAGATCAGAACTCCAGGGTAGCTTTTGCCCTCGCCAAAGACGACGGCCTCCTTCACGCGCTCTTCTTGGCGGATACGGCCCTCTATCGAGATTGGCAAAACCTTTTCACCGTTAATGAGGGTGAAGCGGTCGTCTAATCTACAGACATACTTCCAAAGGCCTGGCTCGGTTGCGTGAGGCGTAAAGAGATCCCTGGTCCGGAAGGAACCTGGCGGGTTGTCCGAGTTGACCGTGCTCTTCGATTTCAGGCCGTCGAGCGCAACACACTCATGTAGCCCGGGGGCGACCTCGTCCATTAGGATAAACGGCCGTGCAGGCCCTAGAAGGCGCAGGTAGTTCCAGTACCGGTCGCCCGGCGGTCGAGCCGAATTCATTAGCCGGCCTGTCTCTGTGCTTCGCTAGGCGTTAGTGCTCGCTTGCTCGGTATAATTCGCTGGTTGGGGAAGGGGGCCAAATGGACCTACGCTCCGTAGTTTGCAACCAGGTTTACCCCGCGACTTACGAGCAGGTCTCCAAGGTCGTCGGGACAGCTACTCCCGGCGAAGAGGACCATGTTCACGTTTGCCAGAGCCCGTATCCCTGCGTCGGACTCGGCCAGGAGTTTCACCACGTACGGTACGCAATGAAAAAGCTCTGGTTTCACATGATCTAGCGTCTTTAGTAGACTCTGCCTGGTCAACGGCAGCGCGTAGTTGGCGAGGTATATGGGTTTTCTCGAGTAGATGGACCGAAACACCTCGTAGAATCCATGGCTGTGGAAAAGGGGCGACGTGATTAGGGACCGCATGTTCATGTTAAGTGCAAAGGCACCAATGCAGCTTTTGTGGGACAGCCATATGGGTTTCGGCAGCCCAGTAGATCCAGATGAATGAAGGATGACGGCTATTTTCTTGTTCTCGTACTCGGCATCGTAGAGGCGCACAAATACCGGTGCATCTTTACGGTAGTAGTCTGAATGGGAAAGAATTGGAACTAGAGTAGGCTGTCTCTCCTTCGCAACTTCGGTCAAGGTGGCATGGAAGTTCGGAGTGGTGAGAATGGTGCTGCACCCGGTTAACTCTATCAGACGGTTGAGGGCCGGGCTCGCGAGCCTAGTGGAGATGAGGAAGACGGTGTAGCCCAGCCGGCTGAGAGCGATGATTGTGATGATCACATGCAAACCCGACTGACATAGAATTCCGACTACAGGCGGTGTCTCTCGAGAGGGATCCTGATATGATTAGTAAGGCATAGCCTTGCTAGCATCTGGTAACGCTTACAACAGGCGGCAGACCTAGTTGTTGTAACTTCTCTGCTGCGGCGTCAGTGTATCGGTCAATAGAACGGGCGCTGTGTTCCTCGAAGTCGAGCAGTGAATGGTTTGGGTATCCAATCAAGGGAGCGTCTCCCATCTCGGACGCACGGCTCCTAATCAGCTCGTCGAGCGTGAGAATGGGCCGGCTTGGGTCCACCAATGGCCGGGGGACCTCCGCGGAGGCAATTCCTTCGGAGGCGATGGTTAGTGTCGTAGGCATGATGATTCCCTGCTTCCCGTCAATCAAGGAGGTGCGGGCTAGTATGTGGTTCTGCTTGAATAATTTATGCACCTCATATCAGCAACACTGTACATGATATATGAAGTATTAGTCTATAACCTCATCTCCATCATCACAAATCTCACCAATGAGGACGAGAATAAGTTGGATGTAGGATCCGGGTATATTTTCACCGTATGGAGATGAGATTTACCATCAACCGGAGCTGTTGCCAGACTTACGCGGCTTCTGGCATCCACATCCATAGCCACCCTAGCGCGACGTCCCAGACAGTTGATATCGTGACGAGGAGCAGAACCACACACATACAAACTAATAACCCCAATTCGCCCTTTGATATCACTTTAGATAAACGATCAGATGCAACGTAGCTAATCTGGACAGGGTAAGTATAGCCCGTCAAAGCGCGCGGCCCACTATTACCCCAAGTTTTTGGGTCTTGGACAATGACGATCTAGGACATTGGTAAGGACCCGATTTGAATAACCTTAAGAAATGATAAATATTATTTACCAATACCGTCTATCAACATGGTCCACAGTTTATCATGCTCACTCGCCCAGGCGGCAGAGCAGTCGGCAATCGATGTCGACATCAACTTGCTACCTCTTCTGTGCCAAGAGGGGGGTTCCTGGGGTGCCCCGACACATCGAAGGGCTCGCTTCCGCTGCCGAGAGGTTCCTATCCTCTCTCCATCGGCGCACGTGTACTTTAGGTCTCTTGACCGTCATCATAAAGACCCGGTCAGCTTCCCACAGCTATGCTCCTCTGCTGCACCCTTTGCAGTGTTCATCATACCAACCTAACACAACCTCCAAATTATCCAGCACAGAGTACTAACATGGACCCCCTCAAACCTCTGCCAGCTGTTGAATCGACGAAAGAAGGGGCAGTTATCAAGCACTATGACTATACTAGAGATGACCTGAAGAAGGATATCGAGCAGCAGCCAGATAGATTTGGGTCGTACGCTAAAGTTAATCCGAAAGAAATCGCCCTGGTGAAAAAGCTAGACCTGTACATGATGGTAACTCGCTCCGCTTGCCTTGGACGATAAAAGTTGACCAATATGGGTAGCCTGTACTCTGGCTCATGTATTTCCTCAACTTTCTTGACCGCAATGCGATTGTCAATGGCAAGCTCAACCACATCGACAAAGATCTTGGGCTGGTTGGCTCACAGTACAACACCTGTGTGAGCATCTTCTTCGTGGGGTAAGCCCTGTCAGTTTCTCGCCAGGGTTCCCGGCTCGAGGCTTCATGCTAATGGTGGAGTTTCCCCGCAGCTACATCACTGGTCAGGTCCCTTCAAACATGCTGGTCACTCGGCTTAAACCGTCTTGGTATTTGTCTGGGTGGATGCTGGCCTGGGCTATCGTGTCCACCCTCAACTGCCTTGTGAAGGACTATCACGGCCTACTGGCTGTTCGGTAAGGGTTTTGACGTCAATACATACATATCCTCCCCTAATGGTATAGAAAAGCTGCAGGGATAGCCACTCAAAGGATAGCGACTGACATTTTTCAGGCTGGTGCTGGGACTGACCGAAGCCCCTTTCTACTCAGGTGCTGTTTACCTTGTTAGTCTATTCTACACACGCAAGGAGACCGCTACTAGGCTTGCCCTATTCTACACCGGAAACCTCCTTGCTAGTACCTTCTCCGGGCTAATTGCAGCTGGCGTATTCGCCGGCCTCGATGGAGCACGCGGTCTTGCCGGTTGGCGGTGGCTTTTTTTGATTCAAGGCGTGTTTACCTGTGAGCTTATAATTTCACGATGACCCTCGTTGCCACATAATTGACAAAGTTGCTAGTCGCGGTTGCTATTGCAGGTTTCTTCATTCTTCCAGATACACCGCTAAAGACCGGTTGGCTCACCGAGGAGGAGCGTCAGCTGGCCCACGCTCGCATTGTACGAGACACGACCGAAAGGCGCTCCACACGGACAAGCACATGGTCCGGTCTGTGGGATGCCGCGCGGGACTACCGAACCTGGCTCTTCACTCTGCTGACGAACTTGCATCTATCCGCCAATGGGTTCAAAAACTATCTGCCCACGGCTGTTGCGTCTTTAGGCTTTAGCAATACCATCTCACTCGTTCTCACGAGTCCGCCCTACCTGGTCGCCACCTTCGCGTCTGTCGCAGTGTCGTGGTCCTCCGGTCACTTCAATGAGAGGACATGGCACATTACTGTCTCCAAGACCCTAGCTATTGTAGGCTTTGCAGTTGCGACGGCCACATACAACATCGGAGCGCGTTATTTTGCTATCGTACTGTTCGTCGGCGCCACCTATGGCGTTAATAATATCAACCTTGCATGGACCGCTGCCACGATTGGACAGACAGACGAGAAGAAGGCAGCTGCCCTTGCGATCGTTAATACGTTTGGCAACCTATCTTTCGTCTACACCCCTTACTTGTGGTCTGATGATACCGCCCCCCTTTTCCGTCCTGCTTGCTTGGCCAGCATCGGATTTTCTTTCGGGGTCATCGTCACTGCCTGGGTTATAAAATGGATTTTGATTAGGACTAATAGGAAGATAAGAGCACAGGATAGTGAAGCTATTAACTTCTATGTGTACTAAAGAGCATTGTGCGTTACTCAGCCGCAGTTGAAGTATAGGGAGTGGTAGAGATAGGCGAAGGACCTTGACTATATATATATCTTCTAGAGATAGAAGGAGCATCAATTTCTGGGCCTTCCATGGGAAAGCTAGGAAGTGGAGGTTTTCTGTCGATCGGCGAAACCTGGGTCAAGTCTAGGGTGGCTTATAGAATGCCCTTCCCTACATGTACAGCAGGTAGTGTGTGTTATCCCTTTCGCTAGGGCGCCAGATGGAATTTATAGCGAATTACGTATCTTAGGCGTGTATAACATGAAACAAATTGCAGTGGAAGGTATTCGGGTATTGGTTAATCACGTTCTGAATGCAAGGGATATTGGAATACACCACCGTGAGGGAGAGCCTCCTGTACTTCTTCTCCTCCCTCACCTGTAGCCTGCTTAGAGGCTCTTTGAGTTCTGAGCATCGGACTAAATCCCTGAACCCTACAATAAATCTCGAATACCCGATGTATGTACGACCGCACCAAATCAGCGTTTACGGAGCTAGAGCCTGCTTCATCGCCAATCGAATCCTTGTTGTCGGTAAGCCCAAGGTCATGTTGTTGTACAACATAATTGACCCCGCACAATAGACCCCTTCAAGGATGTCCGTCGTGGTCCCAGGCAAATATTTGGACTAAGCCATGGAGTTTCTGCCTCTATATATTTGGGCCGGGTGTTGTTGCATGGCTGGATACAGTCTCTGCTTGTTCAGCACCATCTATGTCTGTCCCGACGCCTCCCACTACTCCTGACAGGCCCCAACATCCGCTCTCAGGAGCTAAGCAGTTAGGTCAAAGTAAGCCTAGTTCTTCAATTCGAGAGAAGCTTCATTTTCCTCCAACTACAGAATCACCCAAAGCTGCCTGGAAAAGCGCACACGTATTGCGCCCTCCTTCCGAGAAAAGCCTTTATATATTGCCATCTGTTTCTAGGGAATCAATACCATCGACACCAGTGACTAAGTCAGCAGGGGGGGTCACGGGCCATACCCTCACGGGCCACTTCCCAACCACCCAATTACGCGACAACGCGTATAAAAGACTGCTCAATTCCTCAACCAATTCTGCACTCACCATCTTCCTTCCATACTCATTCGATTCCTCTTTTTTTCCTCTTTATCGCCATGCCTTTAAAAGCCCAAGAAATCCGTGCCGTTGCGGCGATACGCGACACAAAGCTTGGAATGAGCGTCCGCGCCGCGGCCAAGAAATGGGGTGTGCCGCGGTCGTATTTACAACGCCGCCTCACTGGCGTACCTACCAGAAAAGAGATAAATCAAGACCTTCAAGCCTTGTCTCCCTTCCTTGAAAGCCAGTTAGCCGTTTGGGCGATTGGTCAGGCACGTTTGGGCTTCGCACCTACCCTCGTCAAGTTCCGTCATATGGCCCAACGCATGCTAAATGCCTACGGAAGCGATTTACGGCTTGGAGAGGTCTGGCACCGCGGTTTTTTCGAGCGAAATCCATCCGTAAAGGCCGCAAGATCCCAGACCGTTAGCTATTCGCGAGTTAACGGCGCGACTGCTACTAATATCAACCTGTTTTTCGATAGACTCGATGCTCCGGAGGTTGCCAACATCCCTGCCGATCGTTTTTACAACACTGATGAAATGGGCATGGCCCAAGGCGTAAGCGGTGACCACTGCGTGGTTTGCGAGGCTAGGAGCCGTATAGCTCTTAAAAAAGCCGTTGAACGAGGCGAATGGATTACTGCGTTGGAATGTATATGTGCCGATGGGAGTGTGCTTCCGCCGCTGGTTATTTTCAAGGGTGCCGACGTCCAAAGCCAGTGGTTTCCTCGCCGGAATTTTGGTTTGTGGGATGACTGGCGGTTTAGGGCATCGCCTAAGGGCTGGACGAGTATGGAAATCGCGTTGGAATGGCTTGAAGCTATTTTTATCCCACATATCCGAGCCCGGCACGGCAACATATGGGTGGTTTTGGTGTGTGATGGCCACGATTTACACACGAGTGACGAGTTTCTGCTGGCCTGCCTGCTAAATAAAATATGGCTAGTGTTTTACGAGCCTCACTGTAGTCACGTAGTGCAACCGGCAGACGTGGAAGTCTTCAGCTTCCTAAAAAGAAAACTCCGTCAAATATTAAGGGAAGGGCCCAGCGCCACCTTGGGACTCAAGCCTACTAAAGAGGAGATGATCAAGGCATACCGCTTGGCTAGAGAGCTCGTTTTGGTGCCTAGAGTGGTCAAAAACGCCTGGAGAACCTCAGGAATCCATCCGCGAGACCGTGCGAAGCCGTTATCATCGAAATATGTGATGTTGGAGGAGGAGGGTGTAGCTCGGGTACGCCCGGAGGCACCTCCGGCAGAAAGCAGACCCAAAACACCAAATTTTATCGCGGAGGTAGCCTAAACGCAGATAAAAACACCCTCAAACGGGCAGGATATCCGGCGTACTTGCCGAAAACTAGCTGCCGATATTCCTGCCTTAAATAACCCCTCGCACAGGTTGTTGGCGCGGAAGGCAGGGAAGGCGTTAGACTACCAAGCCGATAAAATCGCTGCTTTGGAAGCTAAAATTAGCTATTTTGAAGCCAAATTGGCTAGGAAGAAGCGAAATCATCGGCAAAGCGTAAAACCAACGCCAGGGGAGCGATTGGTACGAATGGCTGACATACGTAGGGCAAAACGAAGGTTGAGGTCACGGGTCGTATACGAGGACGAAGCAAGTGATTGCCAGGTGCCACAGGCTGGAGAAGAGGCTGGAACGGCCCGGCAGGAAGACGAAACGGAACCAGAAGACTGTATTATAGTAGAAAACACCAAAAACTAGCAGTTGCGATCGATTTTGCTGATATATACGGCTTTATTCAAGTAGGTGTTGTTGGTGGGCGAAGTGGCCCGTGAGGGTATGGCCCGTGACCCCCCCTGCTGACTTACTGCTCCATTTCTCACCAGAGACCTATTAGAAGGCGAGCGCAAGACCGATACGGGTGAACTACAAGCTACTATGCCGCCGCCGACCGCATCGCTCGGCTCTAGAATTCTTTCGGGCATCATTCAAATTTTCAACGTGGCCGCCAGACAATCCTGCCGTGAGCGGGAGGCCCTGTCCAGATCCCGAGTGGACCGCCTAGTCGGCTTGATCAGGGATATAGACAACGGCGTACCACAGGAAGGAAGTCCAGAGGTGATCACGAAGAAGATATTACCAGGCGACTACAGAGTACTTCTCGACAGATTAGAGGATTGCGATAGTGATATTTTCGGGTGTTTTCATGAAAGGCTTCGGTATGTCAAGCCTATGAATCAATGACCGCACTTGGTTTAAAAGTTCAGGGCCACTTGCTCAGACATTGTGATTAGATACGAATACCGGCCATCTCTTACGGGCAGGACGCAATTCAAAATTCGGGTGAATTCTCCTTTCCATGAGGGCATGATATCGGATCTAAATCGGTGCGTGGATCGCTGGCTTGGACGCATAGTCGAAAACTTGGGAGGAGAATATGCCATCAAAACTGTTCAAACTGCAAGTAATATCAAGTCGAAGGGTGGTACAGTAGTTCAAATTGGCGAAAAGAACCTGCGAGCGGACTGCTCTTATTGGTATGCATTCCCTGGGGTACGCGACCGGGGATGGTAGTGGAGGTGGCTTGGTCCCAATCCACGAAAAGCCTGCGTGATAAAGCGACAGAATTCATCCAGGAAAGTGAAGGTGGCATTCGTACGGTCGTTGGGCTGGATTTCTCCGGTACGTACGGCGTTTGGGATAAAATCAAGGATCGATGGGATAGGACTGGTGTTCCTCAGCGCGGACCTGCGACTGTCTTTGTCTGGCGGGCTGTGTTCGACCGGAGAACAGGCAAAGCTGTTCTCGACCAGTACGGGCGGCCAAAGATGACAGAAAGTGTGCATTTGTTCTCTAATCAGTCCGGAGAACCAGATCTCAATATGTGTGTTTGCCTTAAGCTGGAGGATATGATTCCCGAGAATGCGGTGCGGGAAGATAACATGGATAGGAGAAAAGATATGGACGGTGTGGAACTGGTCATCGATTCGCCTACTTTCCTACGGTATTTTGATGAAGAGCTCGGATTCCAGAAAGAAAGGGGTGACCAGGAAAAGTCGCGGGGGGAGTTGAGAGCGGCTGAGAGAAATGCTGACAAGGAGGCGGCAAGTAACCGACAGAGGGTAAAACAAGAGAAGGAGCTCAGGAACGTTCCCAAAATCAAGAATTAGATTCAGAAACACACTTACCGGTTACGCCAAACGAAGGCTCGACGAGAGAGGGAATGAATCGTTTAGTTAGAAGCTCCGCTTATGTGATAGTACATGATGAAATGAGTCCATTTGTTTAGCAAGACATATTACACATATATTTCCTTGAGAAGGGCTAACGCAGCAACGATATGAACAGTGGCGAATTTGGCCTTTTCAAAGTAGGGTGGAGGAACGTGGTCCTATTCCTACCTAATATAGATGTATAAGTCAGCAGGGGGGTCACGGGCCATGGCATCGCGGGCCACCCATTTCCCATACAAATCAGCCAAATCCAACACCCTATATAAAATCAGGGAAAGGTCGTAAAAATAAGCGGTTAGTAATATACGAATTAAAAAAATCTGAATAGTTATATATATTTATTTCGATTTTTTTAATTAAGCTGTAATTTTTAAAAAATTAATTTTTTATTTTTACTGTTAATGCACTAGGGTGTACTAGCAGATCTGTGTGTAGATCGCTAACAAATTTGCTAGCACTGTACGCGGGGTTGAGAAACTCTACGTTTTGAAACATTTGTAAAAACGGAACTAAAGTGGAGACCTATTCCTTTTTATTTTTATTAAAACAATATAGATCAAATAGTATTTTAATTCGAAGAGCGTTTATTTTTACGACTTTTATTAAGCTTGTTAGTTAAAAGGTTATGTGATTTTGTGGTGGTTTGAAAGACGTAATTTTATATGGGGCTTGGTACAGTAGATCTACTGTACAGATTCTCCATACAAAATTACGTCTTTCAAACCACCACAAAATCACATAACCTTTTGAATAGCGTTCTTCTCGTAATAATTGACGAGTCTCCGATATGTATCTACCTCAAAGCAGCCCTGAGCTTAAGTCTCTACAATTGTCATAACGGCTTGATATTCATATTGCATAATAATCTTCAATGTAGTCAAGGGGGCCATGTAGATCTCTGGCTCCCCTTCTACAAGGCGGGCGAATTTTAATCTTTATGCCTGAATAGCCTCGCCTAGAGTTACCAACTGCACTTATCGTGGCGGCAAACTATCTCAGAGGTTCGGGTAGAATCAGATCAGATCGGAACCGCGTGCATGATTATTTACATGATATACGATGTCCCAAACCCTCGGGTACGCATACGTGTCACACCAGTCCACAATGCAAAGCCTACCGCCCCGGTGCCTTAGGGAAGTGGAATCCCAGTTAGGCATTCCACCCAGCAGTCCACGTGAGCGCATATTGATTGGGTACGGTCTACTGTGAAACCTCTCTCGGGATCGAAGTATTCCGATACGGAAATCCGGTCATTGCTAATCAGCTGACATGTTTGAGCGGGGGACAGGCAGAGCTTACTAGGATTCGCTCCTCTTTGCGATTCACAGACTCGATATTAAGAGTGCAATAAACTCCATCAAACCGCGTGTCCGTCGAGTGAGCGGCTTCATGGGATTTGAAAGCCACCAGGTGAAATTTGAACTAATTAATCGAGAGACTACTTGCCCATCACACAGAACGGCCAGAGAGACGATAGTCAAGTCGGACACAAAAAATTGAGAATTTCAGCTTGCTGGAAATTGGGTTGGGACGGCGTGCAAAGTGCCAACCTTCTTAGTTATCGTTGTGAGCTTGTGCGTCAATATGGCCTCAAGAGAGACCACCGTACTGGGTCTCCCTAACCCAACACGGGTGATAACCACCACAAACCTAGACGATGGCGTCTCTTCTTTCGACACTTCGTTCGATGAGAGCCTCGGGCCGGTTCAGAATCCTGGCGGATCTATAATCCGACTCGCATACGTCTCAAACCAAGCGCCTCAAGCTCTAAACGGCAGCGACCTTGATAGGTACGGCGGCTACCTAAATAATTTGTCTCGTTCGGATGGTCGAAAGCGGACTGACGCTGGAGGATGACAAGGCCTGTGTCCTTGGATCGAAAGAGTTGACACGCACAGGTTGGCGAAGGGCGGTTATCGTCGATGCATGGCCGCACAGCTAGTGTTAGTGCAAACAGTGGACACGCCCTCGACGGCGGCTACGATAAGGCGGCTGGGACAGATGCTGGAGGGGAGGAGAGAGACAAAGTATAGTCGCGCCGTGAAAGGCGAGACAAAACTCGGAGCGGGCCATCTTGATACTCTGACAAGCATGGCCAACCTGGCGTCGACGTACAGGAACCAGGGCCGATGTGCAGATGCTGTGGCACTAATGAGCAGCTGTGTTTCGCCTACATGACGCGTCTTAGGTCCGGATCATCCACATACATTGTCTTCTATCTCGATATTGAATGATTGGGATCCTAAGATTTGGAGTTTTAGGTAAATAATTAGCCATGGGCCAGTCATATATTTAAAGAAATAACGTTATTTCTATTGTTTATTCGTGCTTCTTCATTTGGGCTCGACCCTACATTTGTTGAGTTCGATTATCCTTTTAAAGGCGATAATCAAAAACTGATAATATGGATCTTGGAATTGTCTTGTAAAAATAAAAAATATAGCAGGAAAAAATAGTATGATTTTATATTATAAAGCCCCCTTGATTGTATACCCCCTTATCTTTAATACCGCTCCAATACAAGAAAAACACAAGTTAAATCGCTTTACTCCCTATAGTCCGTACACTTGTCCCGTTTTAATACGTAGGTATCCTTATTATTAAGCGGAGCACGGCGAGCAAGCAAAAGTTAAAATAGTTTGAGGGAACACCATGATGCGTCAGCTCCGGTTAACTCCCATCTCTAGAAACCTCCAATTTCCGTCATTCACCAATCCTATTTACGCAGTTTCGCGTTTGCTAAATCATCAGAAGGACACTAGACAAGCGGACGTGGGTTCAACCTACGCATTGTGACCAGTCCCTGATCGGAAGCATTCAACTGAGATTTGCCCTCGGTAGTTAGGTTACAAATAGATTGTAAGGCTACAACTTATCATTGAACACCAGCAATTTATGATGCGGTGGTCTCTGATTGGCACCCAAAAGACATAACCTGTAGCACTGCCGTAGCCTCTACAATGGGTCAGCAGAGGCTTTTATGCCGAGATTTCAATATTTATGTGTTGCTAGGGTGGTGTGAACAATAATTCCCATGCCTTCCTCACTGGTCTGTTTTATATTGCTCTATACTCAAAGGCAAAGTATTAGCTAGGCATTGAATTCTTGAAGAGCCACCGAAACCCTACCTTTTGAAAAACTTCATTATCTTCTTTTATCTAGAAAATTCGCACCCTATTCGCTGATATGTGGGGCTCCCCGTGATGTGGATGAGAATAAGGTGTGCAGGCACACGCGTCAACCTTAATATTTGAGGTGGTTGGGCGTGGCCTAAGCACCTCAGTGAATACATCTCACAGTTTATTATGGGTTGAAAATGGCATTGGTAAATTATCACAGCATTCACTACGAATGAGAGAGTGCACGGACTCCCGGATCAAGTATATATTGAGGCCTTCCCTCCTCACCCGCACTTGAGGCAATCCTTACCTTTCTCTCTACCACTTCTCTGTCGACTTCTAAACAGAACCACGACGCACAAGAACTCTAAAAAACACACACAAAAAAGCACACACAGCACCCAACTTTGGCGACTGTCATCATCTGCATCTCGCGCTTCATCCTGAGCTCCCTACCGCCATCACCTTATCACTCCTAGCAGAGTCCTTGCAAGCTCCGGCAACAGATCACAATGGGTAAGCCTACCCGTCCTTTCCACGCATCTCACGTGGCCGTTTCTGACACTAACCCGCCCAACACCAGCTGCGAACACCAACGCCAACGCCAACCAGCTCTGGGGTCTCACAGACCAGCCCGTCGACGCAGACTTCGACCGGTGGCTCGTACAGGAACACCACCGCGTGAAGTCGCAGAAAGACAACAAGGTCATGCAAAACTTCATCGAGGGTCTCAAGAAGACCAACATCGAGCTTCCGCCCATCTACGAGTCATTCGAGGCGTTCACGGAGTACGCGGATAAGCTGCATGCGGTAGAAAACAAGCTGGAGGTTCTCAGCCGGTTGGCAAGCTCCCTGCGTTTCATGTGTCCGGACATCCTCGACTTGCAATCTCAGAGTCTCGACGAGATCGAGGAGACCATGGGTATGAATTCTCCCTCAGTCTAACTATCTTACCTCCTTCTTGATTAGTACGTCAACTAACCAGTTCTGTGTATGAATAGATGAATACAAAGAGCTTATGACGGAGATTATGCGTCAGGTGCATGCCGTGCCCATAGAGAAGAAGCGGGAAGCACTTTCCTACTGTTAAGCAACAACTTTGGTGGATATAATCACTGTTTTGGTAGCGGATTGGTTGGGGAAATGAAGGCATCCCCGTTGATGGATTTGCTGGTAATTTTGGATGCCAGAAGGTCACAGCGTGGGACATGAACCTTGGATCTACAATGTGGAGCCTGATACCCGATGGAAGGAGGCAAATGGGATATGGGAAATGATCGAGGCGCCAGTCGAAGTGGATTGTGGCCAACCATGGGAATGATAAGAAGGAAATAGTGTAAAACGCTTCAGTTTGTTCTAAGGAATGGTCTATATCACCCTAATCATCTCAGTAGAGGGACATCCTACACAAGAAAGACTGAAATTTATAAGAGCATTGGATTAGCACATCAGTAGAGATAACAGCGAGAACAGATTCCTGTGCGCCTGTCAAAAGAGTTTATGAATTCACCACATAGATGTAATGGTATCTAACCAATGAGTGAATGTCAATACTTGTTTCCTAGCTAACTCAACTTTTGTGCACCATTAATCGATCTTTTATCCATCATACAGCCACCTTCTCACGAGAGTAAAACCTCGAATTCAAATGGAGAAGTTAGCAATGCATACTCATCCCTTGTCCTCGGTCCACAGGAGCCACTTCCAAGCCCATGGTGCGCCGCATCCAATCTCACAACAACATTCTGTGTCTTCTTCTTCTTCAGCTCATGCGGGTGCTTCGCGGTCTCGACATCCAGAGTGCGGTAATGCGAGGCGTTGAAATCAAAGGGCTTCCTTTGCCTGTCCGAAGACGTCAAATCCACAAACTGGGCCGTGATCTCCTCTCCGGATCCACCATTTCTGAATTTCACCCAACGTGTGTCTGTGCGGTTGCTTCCTTCTTGTGGGTACTCGTAGTTCGTCCATAGTTCGTCGACGGCATATACCGAATACTCTCCTAGACGCTGCGAGAGCTTCTTGTCCACGTAACTTTCGCCAGGCCCACGGCCGTACCACGTTACCGATTTCTTCGCACCCTCCGCAGCCGACCCGGCCCACGAGCTTGGAAGTTCGAACGACAGACCAATGCGTGGGAGTGTGCGTGGCAGGCTATCCCCCTTTGGCACACCCTTAACCTGAATTGATACGAACCCATTTGCTTGGAACGTGTACGTGAGGTTGAGATCGATCGACCACGAAAACACGGGCGGGGCAAACCGTTGCTGGACCTGCACCACATACGCGCCGTCTCCGCTTCCCTTAGCTGTACCCCAGCTGCTACTACCCGTACGCGATTTTGCGAGATGCAGTAGTTTCTCTCTCCAATCAGCACCATCTTGGGGGAAATCGTTGTCCGTCTGGGCACGGTAGAAAGTCACGGCCGGGCTCGTTGCAAGAAATTCTGTACCATTCTTTTTGAACGAACGGATTTCGCCATTTACGGGGCTGACTGACCAGGTTACGGCTGCAGACTTGATAGTTATGAGGTTTGGTGTCTCAGTGACAGTAAGCTTGCCTGAGCTGTCTGAAGGGATACTGAGGGGCTTCGTGAATGAATATTCTTCAAATGCGACCTCGTGTCCGGCGGGTAACCCTGCAGTTGCATCACGTTGGCGGAACACGACTTGTATGACACCTTCGCCTGAGATAGAATCAGGCGACGGTGGCTGCTCCAAGATTGAGAGTTCGACGGTCTGCCCCGGTTTGATACCCCTGGGAATCTCAACAGTGCCTTTTTGAGATGTCGGCTTGCCTTCGTGGAGGACCACGTAACTAGCCTCAAGATGATCCAAGGTAATGAAATCATACCGATTGACGATGGTAATCTTTTGTGGTGTATGTGAGATAACCTTGACGGGTTCTATCGCTTTCTTGTATTCGATTAAGCCAGGGGTTGGAGTGTGATCAGAAAAGAGAACACCATCCATCACGAAGTTGCTGTCATTGGGGATGTCTCCAAAGTCGCCGCCATACCCATAGAACTCGTCCCCCGTTTCGTCGTCTTTTTTCAGAAGCCCGTGGTTTGCCCACTCCCACACAAAGCCGCCCTGGAGAGCGTCATACTCATAAAAGGTATCAACATATTCTTTGATATTTCCTGGGCCATTGCCCATAGCATGAATGTACTCGCATAGGATGAGAGGTTTGGTCTTGGACTTGTCATTGGCAAACTCAATCATTTCATCGACCGGGGGATACATCCGAGAGTACATGTCCATCGTGTCCGCATATATATCTGCCTCGTAGTGAATCGGCCGACTATCATCATACGACTTTATCCAATTGTACATGGCCACATGGTTACGACCGTAGAATGCTTCATTGCCTAGAGACCACATTATCACAGAAGGGTGAAGTTGGTCGCGTCGCACGAGTTGCACAGCACGGTCGACGTAAGCTTTCTCCCAGTCAGGGTTATCCGATGTCCACTTAGCGGCACTGGCTCGAGTTAAGAGTTGTCGCTCCCTGAAGGGCAGTGCTCTATCTGCGGGAGATAAGGCGGCGTCACCTAGGGGGTGTTAGGACGTATGCTTTAAAAAAGCCGAACTTGGAGATACTTACAAATCGCCTCAAAGCCGTGGCATTCAAGGTCGGCTTCGTCCATTACCCAGAACTACTCTTGATAAGTGATAACCCCAGACAGTGAGATTGAGGCTTCTTACACCTAGCTCGTCTGCGAGATCGTATAGACGGACATCACTTGGCTGGTGTGAAGTTCGGATAGCGTTAATATTATGGGTCTTCATGAGAAGGAGATCTTGCTTCATAAAGTCATAAGGTACCGCGCGACCAAACTTCGGGTGATGCTCATGTCGATTGGCACCCTTGAGAACGATTCGTTGCCCATTTACCTTGATGAGCCCGTCTTTCATTTCCACCTGTCGGAAGCCAACACGCTGAGAGATAAAACTAGTGCCATTTAGTGTTACCACGAGATGGTAGAGCGTTGGGCTCTCCGCTGTCCATTTAGCCGGGTTCTTCACATTGAACGAAAAGTCAACTGATTCACCGTTCACAACCTTGGAGCTGGTGGCGATTGTGGGCTGCCTTTCTGGATTGTAAAGCGCCACCTGGAGTTCGCAGGAACCGGTGACATCTACTCTAACCTTGAGCTCCGCATCGATATAGTCCTTATCGAGTTTGGTCTGGATGAAAAGATCCTCGACACGCGACTGGGATGGAAACCCGATAAGGTGAACGTCGCGGAAGATGCCGCTCATCCGCCATTGATCCTAGTCGGGGCGTGGTATTAGCAATCATGAATGGCAGTCATTTGCAGGTGAGCCCAGCTGTGTTGTACCTGATCCTCGATGTAAGTGGCATCACAATACTGATAAACCTTGACGGCTAGAGTGTTTTCGCCGGCCTGGTCAAGCACACTGGTGATGTCGAATTCAGCTGGGTTTCTGGAGCCTTGGTGATATCCAACCTCGGTGCCATTCACCCATACGTGGTAGGCCGAGTCGACACCCTCGAAACGCAGCCGCAGCTGTGAATTCCTCAGGTGCTTGGGAACAGTGAACTTGCGGACGTAGTGTCCCGTCTCGTTGTCTGTGAAGGGGACGTTTGGCGGATCAACCGGGATGGGAAAGTTCACATTGGTATAGTGAGGGCCCTTTCCATAGCCATGCAGCTGCCACATGCTTGGCACCGACGTGTCGTCCCATCCCGTTGTGTCGAAGACCGGGTCTTCGAAGCCCTCTAGGCCCTCGAAGGGGTTGTCGGCCAACTTGAACTTCCATGTCCCGGACAGCGATGTCCTAGTGGATTTTGCGGTGTCGTAGCTCAAAGCATCTTGCACCGAGTCGTAGATGTGGAAGTCGGCGCGCGGGGGAAGCGTGCCCTTGTGGAGAATCTCGAGGTTGTTCCAGTCTGGCTGAGATGCCGGATGCACTTTGGTGGGAGACATGGCGGCAATCAGTACGGAGATTTCGCTAGTGAATGATGGCTGAGACAAATCATCAAATACCTCTCGCAATCAACACCCGAGGGCTTCTCTCCTAATTGTATTTACACATATCGTGCCGAAATCGCAAAAGTTGAGATAATAGCTCCGTCAAACATAGACCTTGTAGGGTAATGGGTTCCACATGCCGCTTCTTGGTACCCCGCCCGAGGAGATTCACGTAGCGCCGGGGGCTTCTTCGCCGAGGTAGGTATGTTCACTCAAATACACTAAGTTACATTTGAGTAGGTACTGTCTGCAGTGGAGTCTGGAGTTACTCTCCACACGATAGAAATTCATGCTTATATGTACCTACCTGGTGATGCATCACTCTCTGCCGGTTTACAACTTTGTTCCACAACAGATTAGGTAGCATGTTGTATGCAGACAATGCACCCCGCGGCGGTTAATGTCATGTGCCCACTGGTAAATAAATATCCACCCATCCCGCAAAGAAATAAGTTAATATCAGCTCTAGCTATCATAAATACCAAAATACGGCATTCTGGAAGCTACTAAGGGACAAGCAGCTATGGAGTGCGATCGTTTACCGAGGCACGCGGCTAACCTATACAGTCTTTCCGGGTCTCAAGTTGCGGATCGCCACTAGGTTGTCGTCATATGCGCCCCGCACCCTCAGGCAACTGGTGTCACCTGACCCACACTGGTTAGTACCCACTATAAGTAGCTATCTGTACACAGTATTCACAGTAGGAGCTCTATCTCCACTACAACTACAAGATACACAGGAATACACAAGGATCATATGAACCAACCATAACAGTCTACAACTGGTTTCGACACGCTGGTCTCCACTTACCTACCTAGATAGTATAGGCACTGTAAAATGCATCTCAATCAATCTATAATATTTTGCTTCGGGTAAGGGTTCCTACCACAGCCGGACGAATCGTAGATAGGTACGTGCATGGAACCCTATGACAACCTTTCAACAGGGAAACAAGCTGGCAGTCCTACATTTTATACTTCATTACATAACCATTTTCTCAACTCGCATCTATTTTGGGCTCTATTAGTTTATATAGGTACCTACCAGATGCTAATGAGCAATACATTTCATCAGCTAGCTAGCTCAGGGTGTTAAATTGCTCTAGCAAATGACCTTGGGTACCTTGCCGGTAGGGGTTCGTGGGGTTGGGAGCATGCCATGCAGTATGACGTAAGTAAGATGCTAAAAATACGACCATATTTCGCTGTAAATTTCGATTCTCTTTCTACATAGACATAAAATAGGTAGTCAATTAAGTACGTGTGCGCTACTGTGTCCTGTAAATAACAGATTCCTATTCTGTTCAAATATCCCACAGATTTGCCAATAGAAGAGAGAAATAAGGCAATTGATCCCAAATACAGCGCCTGCCTAACCTGATCCAGGTACGGAGCACCTATTAGATAGTAGGTACTTACAGGCACCGCCATGACGACGCGCTAGTGCGTTAAGGGGCATCTATCTGCATTGGCCCTAACGCCTCCTTTCCCAATCGCATTCGTACAAACACCTCACACTGATATCGCCAAGTGTACATAGTACATAAGTAGTAGATGTCGTTACATAACCTGTAAATCTGAAAACGCCTTGCTGATATATTAGGCGAAACTCGAAAGCGTATAAAAGGTAAAGCATGGCGCTTCGATGTCGAACTTGGACATCACGGCACAGGGTTCGGGTAGATAGTTTGACCAGGCCTATGTAGCGGGGGACTATTCTCGGTGATTATATCTATGGTCTCAATACCATCAATTCTCTAAGCACAATCGACGCCAATATATTTCTCGCAAACATCCAAAGTATCCTATGATAATTCGCCGGGCTCGTAATCTGATTGCCTTCTCGAAATATTGCGCGCAGTAGCCTTGGGACATGAATAGGGGTATCTGTAACCCTCTTACTGCGAGTTCTGACGAAAAAGACCCAACGCTTTGTCTTGGTCATTCAGAATACATGATGCCTTAAACTGGTTCTCAGCCCTGAAGCCCATTTTATGTTGGCGTGTCTCATAACTGTGTTCCCGAGACCAAGCTGACGGGAGCAGAAGACGGGAGTACGATGTCTCACCACGATTGAGAAACAATAGGTCGAATAGCGGAGTATCATGATATATATAACACGATTGTGCAACAACAGATGTGATTATTGGCTGGCGTGAGCCAAGAAAACCCTTGTGTTGCGAGTGAGAATTTTTCGCTTCCACACCTTTTCCACCATCAACGCATGTTAGTCTGAGATAGCTGGATTGAAGGCAAATGTCTGCGAGTGCAAAGTTCCACACCTGAGGGCTTACGGAAAATGTGATAGGGGGGCCAAGGGATCTAAGCCCTGACGCCTGCTTCGTTCGCTACTATCTCGGCGCTGAGGCTGACTTGTCATAACCCGATGTTTCACAGACTCTACGCAGCCATGCTTTACCCAGTGAAAACTTGCAGTAGACTCCATAAAGATGGTTCATCCCGTATTCATGTTACGGCGAGAACGACATTTACTAACCTCTCTAATTACGCAATAGTCAAAAACGACACATAGAGTATAAGGGCCAAAGATAATATATCTACTGCCATGTTAACTACCTTATCTATACCAACATCCTGCGTAACTGAGACATGGCTATCAACGGCTACTTGGAACGGCCGGGCGGCTATTATCATTGGCAATCCACACGACCCAAAGTGCTGGCCTGGAAGTCGAAACTTAGCTACAACGATCACTCCCGCTGTCTGTCCTGATGGATATCTGAGTGCATGCGATATCGACCCCTCATCGCGGCGCGATGAAACTGTCTGGGCATGCTGCCCAAGGTGAGCTGCCTTTGCGAATCTCGAGTCCAGTACTGCATAAAACTAACTACCTACAAGCAAGTTCGCCTGTGACATCGGTACCTGGTCTTGTGGTGTGTAATAACAACCTCCCGTGCCTAATACTGTCTCCTCGTGTCGTACAATCTAGAAATTTCTATAATGTAGAGCTTTGAGATCCCGACTAACGTGTTTTTATGCACGCAGTATTCGATGTCACTCCGGGAGTGACTAAGACGTACCTCGTTACCGACATCGATATCTTCGGAAATACCATCACTACACAGGTCATGACGGATCGCGGTATAAACGCACATTCAATTAGGGTTGCATTTCACTCGTCAGACATCACGAACCAGTTTTCCTCGACGACCGACTCAGTCTCTTCGACCGATTCCCCAGCTCTAACGTTAACGACGGCGCTTTCAACACCGACCTCCGATTTTGGGTCTTCCGTTGAACATAAAGCAGGAAGCTTGCCTGCTAGTGCCTTAGTAGGCATAGGAGTTGGAGGTACCATTGGCGTTGTCCTTTTACTGTCGACTCTTGCTTGGTTGGCGCGGGGACGCTATATGAAAAGAAAAGAACAATTTCCAGGCCCACAAGATGCCGCTGAGCTATCGGAGCCCGATAAACCTAGTGCCCCTGAGATAGACTCAATAATACGGCCTACGGAGTTAAACGGCGCTCCTGGTCTATATGAGCTTGATACGGGTGCCCCTAATATAGCTTCAGTTACCAGCGGAGAGCGACCTAAGTGAGCTGTGTAGCAGAATTGTGTATCTGGCCATGCTGAGCAGCTGCTTCTGCGAGCTCTAGAATACAATATGGAAAATAATTGTAATTGAATCACACCACATATAGTAACGTACATTTTCGTACTTCCCGCCTGTCGCTAAATGTTACCTATTCAGGTTGCGCGGACGGTCTCGAAACTCCGCCAAGGGACTTTCACAACTCCGCCGACCGGGGTCACAAGTCCGGCGAGTTTTCTGAACTCCACCGAAGCTGCTTGAGTGTCTGCTTGCGTATATTTCTTCACACAAGGGTATACGTATTGTCGAGATTTCTTTCAGCATTGCCATGAATCTCTATCTCACTTCTGTCGGCCTGGTTTATCCCATTCTTCAGCATCTTCATCTCCGCTAACATGAAAGTCCTAATTACCGGCGCAAGCGGCTTAATTGGAGGCGGATGCCTCATGCAATGTCTAGCTCACCCAAGTATATCGACTGTCGTAGCATTTGTGCGGCGTGAACTACCCGCAGATGTCTCGAAACACCCGAAGCTCAAAACCGTTCTGATCAACGATTTCTCACGATGGCCCGAAGATGTATTGGAAGCGCATGCAGATGCTGCCGGAATGATCTGGTAGTCGGCCAATACACACATATCGCCAAAACTCCGTTTTCTGACTGGGCATCTATAGGGCAATGGGGTCATATAAAGGTAGTCGCGCCGCCGACTTCGACTACCCTGTCGCTTTCTTAGAAAGCATGGCGCGGGTGTTGGAAACGAGCTCCACGAGACCGCGATTCAGATACGTACATTTAGGCGGGATGTTTACGCGGCAAGATCAAGAAAAGAAGCTGTTCTTTCTAGAATACCCGCGCAAGATTAGGGTACAACCCTTTCCTTTATTTTTCCGTCCTTTTCTTTCTTTTTCTGTTTTTTATTGAAGGCTTACACTATTCTAGGGCTTAGCCGAGGCGAAAGTCGCCGAGTTCGCAGATGATCATGATAACATATGGAGGACGTTCGTTGTCCGACCAGGGGGGGTTGGAACTGAGAGAATCATGGGCTCTCGGACGGTCGCGACGATGTTGGGGGAGAATTGGTGCGTTCTGGTCGAGGAGTTAAGCGCATTTATGACATACCTTGCTATTGATGGCGAAGAGGAGAGCTCTGTCATTCAAAATGCTCGTATTGTAAGGAAAGGTAGAGAATTGTTGAAGCTACAGCAAAATATCTCGGGATCGTAGCATATGTCAGCAGTGCACTAGGACGGATGGTACCTAGTTGGGCTTCTGTAATTTTCCCATTGTAATAGATGAGATACCATTCTTGACTTATTTATCAAAGAATTTCTAACACATCAAATGAGATATCTTCAAGGCTTGCTCTACTAAGCCTAGCACATGTTCATGGCCTTTCTTTAGAGTCGGCATACTGATGTTATTAGGATTAAGGGGGTGGTGGCAGTCATTGACCGCTCAGACGAGTATCTATCAGACAGACCTGCGGGAGATAGTGCTATGCCTCTTGTGCATCCTTGCCCAGTCTCACGATGTCGCTCCCCTCTATCACCCAGACTTTGCTAAGGGCCCTGCCCTCACTAGCAACCTGCGCCGCCCGCACGGCAGCCCGCCCAACGACTTCGGCCTCCTGCCCAAGTTTATCCTGGACAGTTTTCGCGATGCTGCCGAGGCCGTATACGATCCCATTGAGTAACTGCCCAAAGGGGGATGGTATCTCCCGCTGCCCAAGAATCATGCCGGGTCGCAGGATCACCGCATATTCGAACCCAAGCTCTTCAATCGTCTTTTCTACGCCTCTTTTCATCTTCATGTCGGAGATGTACCCTCCAAGCGCACTACGCGCACCAGTTCCCGAGATAAATACGTATATCTTGGCACCTGCCGTTTTAACCGCCTTTGCCAACTCCATATTCACTATTGGGAGGCAATGTGACCAGGCTCCGTAGGCACGGGATGAATGCCAAGTCCGGGAAGGGGTGGGCACAGCGGGCACATACAGTCATGACCAATTTTCCATTTATTCTCAACGCTACTGGCTTCGGCGTGCGTCATTGCCAATACAGACATAACGACAGTTGGAGGAGGGTGAATAGCTGATAGGCTAGACGCCCACTTGGAACTGTCCCGCTCCATGAATGCAGAGAGATTTGGGCTTTCAATCTTCGGCGCTCGACGAGAGAGTATGTACACTGTCTTAATCGACTCGGTGGCGAGGAGCGAAGCGAGAATGTGCTGACCTGAGTGACCTGTACTCCCGAAAAGGGCTGCACTCATAATCGATGCCATTCTAAAGTATTAAGCAACTCAATTAGGCAACTTGAGATTGGATCTCAGATTCTATATACTGAACCTCCCAGTGATTATTTATAAAATAACGCATCCTGATACTATCAAGAGGTGGAGTTTGATGGACACTGTAGCTACGCTGACAACTCCGCAGCAAGGCTCCAGCTTAAGGTGGTGTCGCTTAGCTCCTGGTTAGTTTCTATCTCTTACCTATTGCTGCTGTAGCATCATGAAATCCAAAAATGAAGTTATACCGAATAAATGATTCGCCGACCCAAGATGTGACGATTAAACGTGCTGGTGTGTTACTTATCGCGGATAGCAGCGTATATAACGGCTGACTAGGAACCGGGAGGTCCACGAAGTCGATAAGCGGCGCCTCTCAAAATTCTGGAAAATGACTGAGTCTGCAGCTTCGACCTCTACGATACCTCGACATAGGGTCGGTCAGGTGATATAGGCGAGCGGCAGCTATTTGCAATCATCAAACGCCGTGTGACGTGCATTGAGCCTACGTGATGACTCGACCCTTAAATTCAAGAAAAGAAAAGAAAATACCGACCAATACCTGCAAACAGAGGTACTCAGTGTTTCGATCCTCTGTTATTCACGGCTAAAATAAACGGATTGTTGGTCAAAATTGCAAAACAGCATGAAGCAACGCACTACCCGTCCGGAACCGCCCGATGGGGAATCTCAAAGTCTTGCACTCAAGCTTTGCCTCACTCGCTGTTTGCATAATTTAGAGCAATGCAGAATCGATAGACAAAAGCTACCATGTGCATACCCGGGTCGGTCACTTTCCCTCGCCAGTACGCCAGCGTAGATGATACGGTATCGTCATGAAATGCAGGTTCCTCCGTTTGTAGGTCTTCGTTTGGTACCGAGCTGTCTGAAGCCGTCTGAATAGTCACAATCACCAAACGAACAGGGTCTCTCGTATTATGGGCATCTCGCCCTTGGGACGGTTCCAACAAATTCATATGGTTGAGTAATTATGCACATGTTGCAGCAGTAGCCCCTACGGGGTCAAATTCAGTTGAAGCATTGCAGAAGCCTCGCTTATCCCTACAAATATCACGAATAATTTGTTCCGTTTGTCTTATGGCTTTGTGCCTACAGAATGACAGCGAAACTTAGGTAGATGTCTAATCTGCAACAGCCCGCGAGGTCACGGAATTCTAGATATAATGAATTAATCATCTAGCATTATTAGTATGTCGCAAGCTCGATGTCATATATTTTTATTACTGTTGCATTGGGACACAAAAGGGGTATAAGTTGCTGGAACCTCGACCGCACGTTCCTGTGGAAACGTCAAGTTCAAGTAACTAGGACAACTTCTATTTATAATCTGGATACAAGAAGGGCATTACTGTGAATCCCCCACCACCACTCAAACTTCCTATTACCACTTTGTGGCACATTACTGTCTGCTACTAGTAAGCCTCATGGCGGAACATCGGGAGTCATCGCCATCACCAACTCTCTCGTGTGATAGCTGCAAATCGTCAAGAGCGGATACTAGCATTGATGCCGCTTACAATGCTCGACAGAGAAATGACGAGGTTATGAGGCAGCAGCTTGGTCTACTCAAACAACAAACAGCCACTGACGAGCTGAATGAAATCAGTACTGCGCCGTTGTTTACTTACCCTATTCTAGAACACGCCAGAAGCCTGGCAACACCAGGTTATACTTCCCCTTTCTCACAATATGGATTACTAGCTGGAGATGCCCAAAGAGTACAGTCATCATCCGAAGATCCGCGAATCTTTTATAATGTCTCAACACCCTCTAGCGTGTTCATTTGTGGAAGTCAGGGATCCGGGAAGAGTCACAGCCTCTCCTGTATCCTTGAGAACTGTTTGATACAATCAAATAAACTTGGTTGTCTTCCCCGGCCCCTGACTGGTATCGTATTCCACTACGACGACTATGCATCAGACTCGCATGTTGCTCCCTGCGAGGCCGCCTACCTCGGTAGCGACCCCGCCATTACCGTCAGGGTATTATGTTCGCCTACCAATATCAGGGAAATAAAGGTATTCTTAATACACTTCTCTCTCTTTCCATCTCTAATCGATTACAGGAGTCATATGGTAAGCTTGGAGATATAAAAGTTGAGGCCCTACGCCTAGACCAAGCGGACCTCAACACCAAACGGATGCTCGAGCTCATGGCATTCGACCGCGCACAGCCCCTTTACGCGCAGGTAATCCAACGGATATTAAGGGACATGCGTTTGAGTCAGCAAGAAAACCCGGGGACATTCCAGTACAGCGAATTCAGACATAAGCTTGATCTGGAAAATTTAAACCCCGACCAGAAACGGGGTCTCCAACAGCGCTTGGATACACTTGAAAGCTTCATGGTCCCGGCGCAAGTTGATCCCAAGAGGAAGACAAAGGGTAACCAGCGACTGGGTACAAATTGGACGCCTAGGGTAAGTTTTCTGTTTTGATATCTCCTAACCCGTTACCTGGCCGTTATCCATTCTGATATAGGCGATAATTAGACGGGCGAACTCCTCATTGTTGATCTCTCATGCCCGTGTGTGACAACCTCGATGGCGTGCGCCCTCTTCAACGTCTGTCTTTCCATATTCTTAGCTCAAGACTCCTCACTTGGACGTATTATCGCACTAGACGAAGCTCACAGATACATGGGCGAGACATCAGATTGCGAGGTCTTGACAAATAGCTTGCTGGCGGCGATTAGGCTCCAACGCCACCTCGGTGCTCGAATAGTCATCTCGACGCAAGAACCAACAATTTCTCCAAAGCTACTCGACTTGTGCAGCATTACGATCGTCCATCGATTCAGCTCCCCGGATTGGTTGAGCGTCTTGACCAAGCATTTAGCTGGTATATCCAAAGTCGCGAGAGTTGTTGGCAAGATCGACAATACGGACACCGACAACGGGGGTACCAACTGCCACGGCCTGCGCGGGATACCTGTATCGGTAGATGACCCCATTTTTGACCTATTTTCAAAAATAGTAGAACTGCGAACTGGCGAAGCCTTAGTCTTTGCTCCGAGCGCGATGGTATCCCTGGGAAGGCAGAACAACTTGGAACATGGGATCAAGGTCGCACCAAGAAAGTTAGCACATCATGTGCTAAAAGTCGTTGTGAGAGCGCGTATTACGGCGGATGGCGGCAAAAGTATCATGGCTTCCTGAACTAAGACGACGGTAATGGCGCAGTTGTACTGGAGACTTCCCATGTTTGACCTTTACAATGGAATATTATAATGCAGTTTGCAGCACGCTGTTTATGGTAGCCGGGATCGGTCTATTTTTGTAGATCCAAGGCATGTATGTCGTGGGCCTCCATCTGCAGTTATACGTCTGAAATAATATCTTTATCCTAGCGAAACGTGGTGCATTCTCGATAAGGAGCTTGGTCCCTCAAGTTGGTTCAGATACGGACTAATTGAAACCCGAATATCATGAGGTATGAAATAACAAGCGGCTAAATGTTGTCAGGAACCATCAAATAATCATCAATACATCCTTGTTCTCCCCAGCATAGCTCGTAACCATACCACTAGCTCCTGCTGTGTCTAGTACGCAGGTCAAACACGTGTTCGGGTATTTAATTACAACTTTGTAACCTTTGGCAACACACAGAGCAGTAGCAGCGAGTCTTGCTTGCCAGTTCCCTTTTGCGCGAATGATTCCGGGTTGAGTTGGAGGGACGAGCATCTCGGCGAAGTTGTCAATCGATATGATTGTAGGACTGTCAAGAGCAGGGCGTTTGCAACTGCACGATTTGCCTCGCAAGATTTCAGCTGAGCTCTTCAGGTTTGGATGAGTTACCGAGCCTAGGACATCTAGCTCGGCGATCCACTCTCTCCGACTATTATACACCGAGATCAAAGTCTCAAGGAAGTAAGCTTCAATATCTGGCGGTCCGGGGAAGTCGATGTTAACTGCTTGCGATGCTTCTGAAAAGCTGAGATGTAGACTCGTCCCCTTGAAACAGTCCTCCATGACCCCTGTGAATACGTTATGGTCGTATTGGTACCATTCGTCAATAAGATCGTAGCGCCGGATCTCGGGTTCCTTTGGGGGTACCATGAATGCCATCCCAGCCCTCCCAATGTTGCCTATATAGCGCTGGATTGGTGGTCCGTTCAGTACATCGACGGGGTCGTGAAGCAGGCACGAGGCGATATACAGAGAATCTGAAGCACATAGCCCGAACACATTTTGTAAGCCGTCGGGGTCTAGGTTATAACTGCCAGACTCCATCATCGCAATGCAGGCAAAGCACGTCGCTGTATCTACGTCTTTTGCATGCAAGTAGGGAACACCTTGAGGCAAAACTATGTTCTTGCCACGAGGCCTTTTTTGTGCCTGTAATACCCATCTGGCCTTTTCAAAGTCTTGCCCGACGGCCCGGACGTCGATAGTTGCCTCGCCCATGTTCCCGTAGAGGCTTTCAATGAGGGTCATGCTTTGAAGAACAATATCAGTGACGTGTGTATTTGTTACGCACTTCGTAAAATCAACAGACCCAGGTTGAAATAAGTTCAATATTTGTTGGATCTTCAGCTCATTGCCTGGCCATCCGTATTTCCTCGAGGCCTCCGGTTTTCCAGATTGATGGACAATGGGAATTGTTTCTCGACGGCGCAGGAGCGCCACAGTTTCGAGACTTCCAGAGAGTATAATGTATTCCATTTTCTTTCCGATTTTAGGATCCAAGTAGGATTTCGTTTCGATGAATTCAATATTCTCTTCTATATCCTCATCTGTGCTCTCTTCCATGTTCTCAGTAGGTCGGTTCCACGAGGATGCTTCGATGATTGTGACATGCCCTCTAGTACTGTTTCGGATGTGTTTTATCTTTCCCTTCCCGTGACGGTGAATAAAAGCCGGCTGATGAGGGTCAAAAGGGTCTATCCTCTCGTTCATACGTCTAATATCGCGTTCTCTGTTATTGATAGCTTCCATTTCCTCTTGGTTGAGGTTGGACCCATGCTTCTTCGGAACAACCCATCTTTTGTGGCTTCTCCCAATATCATTGCATTTGTCGGGTAAGGGAATTGCTGTCGAATATTCGAGTAATTCGAACGGTTTATCATCTTTCCGATTGTTGGTGCAGATAGAATATGTGCTTTTGAAGACAATAAGAAACTCGTAGCAATCCGGCTTCGTCATCTTATCTGGACTTGATTTTGGTAATAGCATTTCTCTCAGAAGCTTGATTTTGCATTCGGTGGAGGGCTGCATTCTAAGATATGTCTCCACGTTGAAAATACCGTTGAACGGAGCGGTAGAAACCCGCTGTAACCTTCTTCCTAAAGCCTGAAGCTTGTGGGTCCGCTCTTCATGAAGGCGATTCTTGTAATCGAGACAAATCCTTGAAAGCATTGCCAGCCACGAGGGGCTAGAAGGGTGACCGGAGGCAGACAACCAAGATTGACTTCCATCCTTACTAGGAGGGTATGCGTCGTACCCTAGTGCATAGTGTAGTTCAATTGCAACATTGCTGACGAATTTCAGGATAGTTTGCATCGAGATTGACGGATCATGCCAAGCCTGGATATACGATGACACCATTATCCACAACATCTCATCGATTGTAAGTCTGTCGCGGTTAGTCATACGCAATGACTGCACTCTTGTCACAGGTAGCCGGCCATAGGATCTTAAATGCGCGAGCGGAAGGGCCCAGTACACGGATTGGGGGTCTTTTATAACCCGTGGGGAAGGCTCTAGGCCGAGTGTGAGCACGCCGCGATCTCTAAGGAGCGGATCTTTTTGGTTTACAGTGCGTTCTTCTGTAAAAAGGCATTTCATATTGGGATAAAGGTGCCAGGAGAGTAACCCGAGAAGTATATCCCCGCGGTGCACTTGCAGTGGAGTGCCACACAAGAGCTTCTCCATTTGCATCATCGATGAACCCCACGCACCTATCACGCTGTCGTATGTGTTGGGTTTGGAGTTGACCGGTATATGGAGATTATCGATAATCAATTTGGCTTGTGTCTGCTGCTTCTTCATCACTTGATCTGCCACGCGAAGCCACGCTCGAGCGCTAGCATCCCAGTCGAAAAGATCCGACCTAGAAATATCACTATCAGCCGCAAGAAGAGCCTCGTTCTCCAGTTCTCCTTCTCGAGCGAGTTTAGATTTTAGAAACAACTTCCTCCGATATATAATCTCAACCCAGATTGATGTGGCTTCGGGTGGATCCCAGATCCGAGCAAGTAGGCAGGCCAGTAGATGACACTGGATGGCCGGCCAGCCAGAAGTAGCCGCTGCCCATAGCGTTGTAGCATCAGCTCCAATCATGTCCGCGAAAGCTCCATGCGAATCATTCCCCTGAGGATTCGCAGTAGCAGTTCGAGAGATTTCAGATGCACGCAGGCCGTATGCTTTGATTAGTTCAGGAGTTGATGGAAGTATGGCACTGTCTTTGAACAGCGCACCCAACCGCCGTGCTACTCCATGGCGAGTACCACCCTGTGCCTCTGTACGACGTGTTTTGGCAAGGTGCTGTCCAACACCGGCATATTCAGGTGGTGGCTCAACAAATCGCTTAGAAAAAACGTTAAGGTCCAGGTTCACATTGATCAGAGCGGCAGTAGCCTCCGTACGGAATGTGGCGGCCGAAGCATTGAATTGGCCGAGGGGTGTCATGTTTCTGGTGTTTCAATAGCTTCATTGGGTGCGGGGAGTAGCGAAAGGAGTGCTTCCATACAATGGAAACGAGGAGGATTCGTGTGTGCTAGTATTATACCCATCAGCAAGCCGTCTAAAGGTACCCTACCCGCATCGATGTCCCCGCATGCTCCAGCACCACATATCATACCATACGTATCAGCTCAACTTATGCTGCTTTCTTATTTGTAGAAGCCTCCGAATACAATGCATTGATGTGTGACGAAGCTTATATTGCAGTGTGATGAAGCTTACCTTGCAGTGTAAGCTTTAGGTCACTGGGCAACTTTGGATTTTACCTGGAATTACTTGTCTTTGAGGGTCTTGGCTACTCCAATATATATCTTAATTCAGCTAAACAACACTGCCAGGGAACGATCAAAGGCTAATCGTACTACTAAACATAAAGGGATTATAGCAGGAGGAGATTTTGAACGCGTGGCTGTGCTATTGAGAATTCTAGTATGCCTAGTTATATAAAAACAACCTGGACGATTTAATTTACGGAAATAGCGGTGGCCGAAAACGATCTCGAATGTCTCATCCACCACCACACCTCAACGGCAAGCTGCAGCTATTATGCAGCAATTCCATGAGTAGACACAGCAGCTCATGAACTACAGAAAAGAAGGAAATCCGAAAGCATTGATTAAGGTGTCATACAGTATAGTAAATTAAGATGTTAAAGTGGTGTAGCTTTTGGAAAAAACAGAAATTCCGGGAAACCTCGCCTGCGCAGTGACCCAGGCGTGCGCTCACTTTTATTCTGGACATATATCACGACTATGGGGGATAGGAGAACTGTCTTGTGACAACTTCAATTTCATCTCAGTGACTCTAAATACCTTACTGTCGGCACTTGAAGACAGGTGAGCAACTCTCACTGGAATAGAATCGTTGAATTGGTATATATGGAAGTAAGTGGTAGCTGGATAGGATAGTAAGATGGTTTAAGCCCCATACCGAGATCTACTTATTGGGAGTTTCAAAGTCGTTTGCAAATAAATATTATCACATACCAAATATTATATCTCGAAGCGCAATACCGGAAACAATCCTTGATCTTATCTTTGAACCTTTTCTGATTGAGGGAGGCTACACGTGACCATTGCGGCGGGCCCTTTCACGAACGGGGCCATCATTATTTGTGCTATTCTCGGTGAAACGCAAAAAACAAATCGGCAGATATTTATTTTAATGAGATTATCCAATCGGTAGGGTCGCAGGACCTTGGATGGTACTGGCGTTGTAATACGTTGTTGGATTTAGGAAGTCGGTGACTCGAACGAATCGTGATATCTGAGCTGGCGATGATAAATAGCTACGCGTTTTCCCGTTGAACCAGTGTCTCTTTCTCCTCTCCCTTTTGCTTCTAGTAGATACCTCGATGAAAAGGAAAGATTTACAGCCGGTCAGCTGCAGGGGCAGGCATATCACCGCCCCATCTTACCCCGCTATGTAGATAGATATTCTGTTGTGAGGCAGTGCAATTTGGCTTATTCTCTCTGTTGGATGCAACCTCCGCCAATCCTATATCCTATCCAAATCCTCAAGTTCTCGGCTTATTCGACGCTCCTCAGCATCGATAAATTGAGCTTGAATCTGTAAATTGGCCTGTTTTCTCCACAATGGGCTTCATTCGAGACCGACTTTTGGCGAAGAAATATGAAAATAACCAGGATGATCTACTACCCCTGCCGGTAAAGGACCCAAATAAACCAACCCCTTCAATTGGGCTAGACGCGTTGATATATATATACTAACAACTCGCTTTGATATCTCTTAAAGCCCTCCAGTCTTACACATAATCACACCGTGCAACTTACCGTTTCTTCGCTATCTATACGAGCTCGCAGTTTGAGTCGCCGAATATTATCAATCCGGCGGCCAAGTAATCTCCTGTGTGATTTCTGTCGCAATCTCGATTTTCAGCAAATCCCTCAAGCTTTGAGCACCCCGCTACACCCAGACGGGCTGTTCTTGGGTTCGCTTTCAGACACCATACTCGAAAACAACTGCCCTCTATGTCGCATACTTGCCCAAGTATGTATCGAGACGTGCCAGGTCACATGTTCATCAGATGAGTTGCTCAACCAGCGCCCCTGGTCCGAGCCGAAGTTGCAGTTGCGCGCATTCGAGTTACTCCCATATCTCCCAGGGCAGCAAGGAACCAGATATTATTCGAGAAGAGGGCCTTCGAACTCTGATTTCTTCGTTGCGGCTGTGCCAGATCACTTCTCGCTCATTCCCGGCGGTGCCAATGAAGCTATGATCGAGAATATGCTCTCCAAGAGGGGCTACTTGGTTTACCAAGATCAAGAAATCTCTAAGGGTAAAAAGTTGATACCTCGTCTGGTATCTACAAAATTCCAACCAGATGTTGTATTGAAGTGGTTGAAGGTGTGTTTGAGTCATCACGATGCATGTAGGCCACAGCATAGTGCGTGCCAGGCAAATCAGTACTTTGAGTCATCACTCAATTTGATCGATTGCCAAGATCGAAGAATCATAAATGCGTTAGACGTTGGTTCCGACTCTCGGGTCTTATATGTAGCTTTAAGTTACGTATGGGGCGGCCGTGCCGACGTATCGACAGCGCTGGATAGGCACGCTCTACCTGCAACGCTCTCCCCAGTTGTCGAGGATTCCATTCAAGTAACCTTGATGCTTGGGTATCGGTATCTGTGGGTTGACAAGTATTGTGTTGATAACCAAAACAAAGATACGAAACGCAAACAGTTAATGCACATGGACTCCGTCTATATGAATGCTGAGTTAACTATTGTTGCAGCGGCAGGACCCGACGAATCTTATGGGCTGCCAAGTCTTTCTAAGAAGCGGCCGTTTCGCCAGTTTTCCTTTCAGGGTGATAGTTTCACACTTACATCAACTCTACCTTTGCCCCATCATGCAATCGTCAACTCCCATTGGTCCACAAGAGGCTGGACATACCAGGAAGCAATCCTATCGAGGCGTCGACTTGTCTTTACAGACGATCAGCTCTATTTCGAATGTGCTTCAATGAACTGCTGCGAAAGCTTAGATATAGCATTTGACGAAGAAACCTCAGGTTTGGGTCTGGGCTCTCAGAAGCTGATTCGGCCCTCTCTCTTCGGTTTTGTAGTGCTGAAGCTCTCTAACCCGACTTGTGAAGCTCAGAGACTAAGCAACTTATTTACCTATGTTTACTGCGCTGAACAGTACTCTCAGAGAACGTTAACGTTTGATGATGATTCTCTCACCGCCTTCAGTGGGATTATCCGAATGTTAGAGTCTAACAATAGTTCATTTCCAGTACGCCATATCTGGGGAATTCCCTTCTTCCACCCTGATGATGACCCCTCGGCCCAACAGTCGACCCCAAGCGCCAAAGGTGTCGATTATCTCGCGTTCCTAATGCTGGGCCTTGGGTGGCGACATGACCACCGATCTAAGCCGCCCCGAAGACGGAAAAATTTCCCGTCCTGGTCATGGGCAGGCTGGGAGGGATCTGGTGAGTAATTCTTGGAATCATTCTCTTGTTATTTTGGAAGCTTTCAAGGCATAAACTTTCTTCCTGGGCCAATACACTGCCTAGAATCCTCCGAGACCCTCATAAATCCGGTCAAAGTGGCGATAACTGACTCCGAATGTTGCAGTGTTCTGGCCGCCGCTGTATGAAGATTCGGATATCAAATCTCTGCCCTCGACAGAAACTGCCATATCGTTCGGAGAAAGTAGCCCCGATGATGTCCCTACAGTCTACCATAAGGCTATTGATGCCCAGTTTCTAGTCGAAAACAACAAGTCTCTCTACATTCGGACCCTAGCTGTTTTACGGACAGCAATTGTCCTCGACAGTTCATCTACCAAGCTTTTAACATCCACGGGAAGCAGAGTGAGGCTTTATCCGAGCAAGGCCAACCTTGATGCGTTCAAGGTTTTCAAGAGGATTCAAAGCGGTCGATACGAAGTCATCATACTAGCTGCGATCGACGGAGACATGTACATGATGCTAGTGAAGCGGTACCGGAACTCGTACTACAGGATTGGGACAATGGCTGTCAATGCTCCCGCCCTACCTGTCGCCCTCCTCAGTTCCAAGGTCAAGACTTACAAGTTGAGGTAAACCCAGAGAGAGGGTCATCGTAAGAAAGAAGGTACCCTGTGTATTGTAAAGGATGTTTCGTGAAACTTCCAATGTTCCTCCTCTGTAAACATGGTTTATCCTATGTGTATAACATAAATTACCTTGGGTCGCATTAAGCTTTAGTGACGCGCACTTGATTCCGAGGCTTTATTAGGACCGCTATTATTTAAGAACCTAGGTGGGTATTGTTTGAAACGCGTTATAACTCAGTTCGGTTGACACTAAGAAACGTAGTCCTCACTGGTCAGCGGGTTCTTATAGCCCGTTCTTGGGGTTCTTCAATGAGAACCGGGCCAGCTGTATGGGACAAGGCTATCTACGCCTAACATGCCCACACCATCATCAGCTACGTGTTCTTGGGGGGGTGGGGTTCCGTATCAGGAATGATCACGACAACCTATATCGGGACCTCAGAACTCGGCAACCCCGGTCACCCCGGCAGCCCGAGATGCCGCTCTACCTGTTGCGTCGCGACACAATAATCAAGGAATGAAGACGGGTGCAGATAGAATGCGCTGACCGTCGGTCCATATGGGGTACCTTCGGTGCATATATCGGTGCATATATCGTTGCAACGTCGACGGCGTCGATCATGACTGTACATGGTATCATTTTGCTACTAAAGATGTACACAGGTTGAGCGTTGGCTAATCCCTGAACCAAATGGCCGCTTCAAAGAGTCTAGATTGTTTACATAATGCTCTGTATTGCCATGCCCAGGCACTACCGTGTATGTACATGTACCGAAGTACAGGTAATAGAGGTGGTACCTAGGTACTGTACAGGAGGCTGTCCTGCCCCCATGCGCCCCATTGATACATTGATGCCGTGCCTGACATGTGCCAGTTACGCTACCTACCTGCCCATTTGATGGGAGTTTTGGGGCTTAGGTTAGGTACTTACGCAGCTTGTGTTTTATGTTTTGCGGATTATGCACTAACCCGTCCCTCTCAACATCACTGTGCGGTTTCAATGGCCAGTATATGTAGGTACCTAGGTAAGTACCCAGGTAAGAGGTAGCACCACTACTACTTGCTATAATGCCCAATTTTTGGCCATCCGGGAATCTTGATACATACCTAGGCCCCCTACTTAGTTTACAGCCCTGAAGTATGTGAGTTTAATTTTCAGAGAGCTGGTTGTTGAAAGTCACGTTTTTTAATGACTGGGGCGGCGCGGGAACTTTCTGTCTGCCCTGGCAGCAGGGATCCTGGCAGGGGCAAAGACGCTAGGGTACGGGTCGTGACTCGAGCCGAGCTACTTCGGGGTACAAATGAGCGGGGCTTGGGGGCCGTGGCTCGCGAGGTATAGGCAAGGTATCCGCATGCGCAGTGGGCAGGGGGTGGGGGGGCGTAGGGCGGTCGGCCACTGCGAGCAACACGCGCTAAAGTTTGAATTTTCGGATGTACGTGTATACTTTTGTACACACAGACAATGGCCGAGCAAAACTATTGGAAGTATGTATATCACACTCGCTTTTGCCTCCTTTCTCCCCTTCTCTTTCTTCAGGCTTCAGCCCACTCGCACGCCCGTCACGTCACGTTTGCCCACCACCATCCACCGTCAATCACCACATTGGTCTCTGGGTGACCTGTCGACTTCAAATTCCTTCCGCCTTCGATTCTTATTGCCGTTGTGACCATCACAGGCCCCGCCAACACCGACACCGACACCGACACCACCTCCGCCTCGGTCGTGTGTCTGTTTACGTGGAACGAGTCAATCAACCCCAACACAACCACCCTCTAGACAGCGGTAGTCAGCTCATCCGATCTGGTAAGGCTCGTCCACACGCAACGCAATGCAACGCAGATCTCCTCGCTGTCCGCCTCTCTTCGGCGCGTCTCATTATTCATCCCTTTTGCATGTTGCAAAGCTGACCAGCCTGGTTTGATGTAGCTACACAGAGATCAGCACATAAGAATCGTCTATCGAGATCCCGGCCCCGGCCCCTAGCCACGATCATTGTGTCTACCTCTGCTCGCCTTACGACCCGAGACCTCACTCTCTACCTGAGGACGGTCCGACAATAAGAAAAGAACGAACGTCAACCAATCCTGCACTTGTGCTTTGTCTGTGGCTTTGACTAGTCATGGCGGCCCCATTGCAGTTTGCATACCGAACCCAGAAGGAAATCGGCGTCACCGATGCCTCGCCGGTTTATCTGCCCCTTCCCGGATTCGTTAAGCCCGAAGGAAATTTGCGGTGCTGCGTGTACTCGCCCTGCGGCCGGTTCCTCGCATGGGCGTCCAACGAACGTGTCTGTATTGTCGACGCTTCTCTCGGTCACATTCTCACCACGATAATCGTACCCAACGTGTTCGAGGTTGCCTTTTCTCCGCGTGGGACGTATCTAAGCACGTGGGAACGACCTGCTAAAGATGAGAATGGAGATGCCACGAAGAACCTGAAGATCTGGCGCTCTGTTGAGAATGTCCCGGATGGTGTTGAGAAACAACCAATCGGGCGGTTCGTTCAGAAGTCACAGTCTGGCTGGAACCTTCAGTACACATCGGACGAGAAATACTGTGCCCGTCTTGTGACCAATGAGGTACACTTTTACGGCAGTAGTGATCTGGGTACCGTCTGGAATAAGCTGCGAGTCGAGGGCATAAAGGATTTTGCTGTTGCTCCCGGCCAAAGTTACAATGTCGCTGTTTTTGTCCCCGAACTGAAGGTATGTAAATCTGACAAATAGCGGTGTCAAGCCCATTTTCTCAGGGGTCGATGAATGCTAACCCTTCTGCTCTAGAGTCAACCGGCTGCTGTGAAAGTCTTCAATGTGCCCCAGTTTACCACGGCGATATCGCAGAAGACCTTTTTCAAAGGCGACAAGGTCCAGCTGAAATGGAATAGCCTTGGTACGAGCCTGATCGTTCTAGCGCAAACAGAGGTCGATAAAACGAACAAGAGCTACTACGGCGAAACGACACTCTATCTCTTGAGTGCTAATGGCTCGCTTGACGCTCGCATCACGCTCGATAAGGAGGGGCCGATCCACGATGTGTCCTGGTCGCCGAATGGTAAAGAATTTGGAGTTATCTATGGCTATATGCCAGCCAAGACGACAATCTTCAACCATCGAGCCGTTGCTTCGTATTCTTTCCCGCTCGGTCCTCGAAACACGCTCATCTTTTCTCCGACGGGTCGCTTCGCGCTGGTCGCCGGGTTCGGCAACCTTGCGGGCCAGATCGACGTTTACGACCTGGAGAAGGACTATAAAAAAATCTGCACCATTGAGAGCGGCAACCCCAGTGTGTGTCAGTGGAGTCCCGATAGTCGCTATATTATGACCGCCACAACGTCTCCCCGCTTGCGTGTTGACAACGGCGTGAAGCTCTGGCATGTAGGGGGCGGGATCATGTATCATGAGGACATGGTTGAACTATATAATGTATCGTGGAGACCATGCCCGCTTGAGAACCTGCCCCGTGGCGACCCGTTGTACCCAGTGCCCACTCCGCACGATTCGGCACTCAAGTATCTGGGCACGGTTAAGACTCCATCTAAACCTGTTGGCGCGTATAGGCCACCTGGGGCGCGAGGCATGTCGACGCCTCTGCATTTCCGACGTGAGGATGAAGGCGGTGCAGCTCACGTGATGAGCAACGGTACTGCTAACATTGGCCCCAATGGTTTTGGAAAGCCACGCCGCCAGGTTCCCGGTGCCGACCTACTTGAATCCGGTGCTCGCTCCGTCCCTGGCGCTGGCCCTGCTCAGGTACCTGGGGCAGCCGGTGACGAGGGTCTATCTAAAACGGCACTGAAGAATAAGAAGAAACGGAACAACAAGAAGGCGAAGGAAGCTGAAGGCCCAAACGGTGTTAACGGGACTAACGGAACTGGCGGACTGGCACCTCCCAATCACGAGCATGGCCGCACCTCTGGAAATGAGGGACGAAGCCCTGAACGTCGTGGTAATCAACAAAACCACCAGCGACACCACCGAAGTCGCTCGCGACAGAATGCCCATGGGGGTAACAACCCCGGGCGCAATCGGAGCAACACCCAGCAGAATGGATATGCTTCTGGGGCCCCGCCTCAGGTCAATACATCGCAACCGCCAGCTGCAGATTCGCTGCTGTCCCCTGGTAATCAGAATCCAGCATCGAAGAAGCTCCGCGGACTCCAGAAGAAGATCAGGGCGATTGAAGACCTTGAGATGCGTCTCGCTAGCGGCGAGAAGCTAGAGGATACCCAAATGAAGAAGATTGCCACAAAGGCTGTAGTTCTCAAGGAGCTCGAGGGCATAGAGAAGGAGCCTCAGACAGCCTCGTGACGAGGGGGATTAGCACTATTCTATATGGAGTTGCAGTATCTTACGTCGCGTTGGACAGTACTATCACTCTATCGTTCTATCGAGTAGCTTTGTGTATAAAGAGAGAGACATAGCGAGATGACTTGAATGGCATTGCTCACGCTTTACCTAGATCCACATGCGAATCCGTTTTTTCCTGGTTCAAGCTAACTTGTTGGGAATGAGGGATACTAATGCTTGGACTATGTTTTTGAATGTACCACCAGTCTTGTGCAGTGTTCTAGATAAGAGGTTCGTAAGTAAGCTGCTTGGGGGAGGTGATAGAAGGCTGGGTACGTAGCAGCATGTCACCACTAACCTCGGGATCATAGTATAACACGATATAGAAAATAACAACAACCACCCGCCACCACGCGATATCCAAGCCTAATGATTAATCTATCTGTTGCTCTAGCTAATTACGAGATTCGGTACGTGTCTTCATCAGGAACCTTGGCATGGCGGATAAATTGACGGTACATTACCGCGCTTTGTACGAACAGGAGATGTTGATGCGACTTTCTATCATAATGTTTATCGCCTTCTCACTTCTTCGTCTCCAGGCCGTTTTCCATCCTGGGATGGCAAAGAGGTGTGATTTACAGACGCCCGTCGATGGGAAGCCCCACGACTACCTAATTTAAAGTAGGTATGATGCGGTAATTGACGAAACAACGAACAGATGGGCTTCAATATGGACAACACCACATTACTTCTTAATTTGACCGAGTAAAAACGAAAACACTATAGATTAGTTACACCTCTGCGTCACTCGACATGCCCGTTTGCCCGCCGTCACCTCCATGTAACATCCATGAAATATAGGTAGTTCTCAAAACGCCGTTGCCCAGTCCGGGTATACTTCTTCCTGTCTCGGCGTCGAAGCGACATTCCTGTCATGGATGTGGGCTTCAAGGGGTAAATTCATGTGTTGGCTGTGCTCGCCCATATCCACGCCTCGCTTATGTATATACCGGGCGAAGCCCAACGTCTGTCTCTTCCACTCTTCCCTGCTCACTTTGCCGTCAATGTAGTCTGCGAATACCATGGCGTCGAACGCGGCCTGCGACGTCGACGCCACTGTATGTGGACGAAATCCGGCCAGCGCGTCCCCTATCAAGACCACCTTGCCGCCCCAGTACTCGTGCTCCCGGCTCAGCACGTCCGTGACCGCTTGCACGAAGGGTCGATTCGTCCCGCACACGATCTCCGCGAATTGCGGCGGGAGCCGTTCGCGCGCTAGCTTCCGCTGCTTCTCCCACGCCTGCGGATCGGTCATCCCCGGCGGCATGGTGATGGCCCTGCGCCGCCCCTTGCGGTCCGTCATGATCTCCTCCAGCTCCTCTGACCCTTCGGGAAAGTTGGTGTAGTACACGAAGTTGATGAGTCGTTTGCCAGGCTCGACGGTGCCGTCCTTACCGGGGATGAGATACGTAAGGATTTGGACACCGGGACAATGGAAGAAGGTGAACCGTTCGCAACATGTCTTCCTCGTCTCCTCGCTCGCCTCGTCTTCTTGAAGCGTGCCTCGCAGTGCGCAGTACCCCGCATACTTGCGCTCCGCGTTTGGTTGGGCGAGTTTGGTTTCAACTAGTTTCCGGATCGTCGAGCTTGGTCCGTCTGCGCCGACGACAATGTCAGCAAGGATAGAGCCCTCGTCTCCTTGACTGCCCTTCCAAAATACGCGGACCCTGCGGTCTCCGCTTTCATTCAATTCCTCGTTGATGTCCGTGACGTTCCGGTCGTGGATATGAACGGCCGTCCCGTGTTCCGGGGCTGGATCCGGTACTTCGCAATAGGGGCTTTTTACACCGTCGTAGTTCGCCCGCAGCAGATAGTAGGTCAAATCCCAAGATGTCATCTTCTGGATCATATCCTCTTTGTGCACTATATTGCCGTCGCGATCGAGGTACTCTGGAACCCCAGGAGTCAGCTATCGCTATTCTGAGTGTGATTTGGAAAGGCTTCGAAGGCTACGCACGCCTCGCGTACGAAGTCACCGCTAGTGGCCGATCACAGCGGTTGTAGCGCTCGAGAAAGGCTAATGTGTCTCCTCCGGCAACGATGCCGGCTCCCTGGTCCTGCAGAAGCGGCCTCGGATTGCGCTCGAGAATCGTCGTGTTGTGACCAAGCGCTTTCAGCGCAAGACCAGTTGCAAGCCCTCCCAGCGATCCTCCTACCTAAAAGTCCGCCCCGATTAGAGTTAGATTTCGTTGCGACGTTTTGTACGATGATGAGAAGTTGCACGCACTATCACGAAATGAAGCTTCTTCTTGCTGGTGTCCCGTTGCCCCTCTTCCGGCTGATCTGCTGAACCTCCGACCATCGTACCGGCGCTAATTTACGCTTTCGTCAGTATTCCCGAAATGATAGAAGACGAAATCTAACACTATGAAAATCTGATTTTGGGATGCAACTTCATCCCAAGTAGCATAATTCTGTCCTATAGTTGAGAAAGGTAGACGAATTTGAATCTTGTTTGTATTGGAAGAGGGGATACGTGACGTCAGCACAGGCTAAATACACAATTTCTGTACCGACGGCATTTAGAAAGAACTGTCAGCACATTAGGAAATAATACAGCAATACAGAGCTCTAGTCAATGGTAGAAGAGACTCTTCCTCCTATTTTGAGTGCGCTAAAGTACTATTAAGAGCCCCTTTTATCAGACCTTCCTATACAGACTTACTTTAAGACACCAGTATCGCTTTATTTCGAGCTTCCTCGCGTTTAATTATACGACTTGGTTATCCCAAGTGCAAGTAAACAGAAGGCTTAGCTAGAGCGCTCGCGCATAGACTAAGATTTCCGTTCTCGCCTTACCACGGTACTGATATAATAAGACGAGACAGGGCGTCCTAGTAGCCGAATAAAATGAAAGTTCGACGCCCATGGAAAAGGATTAAGCGCGATACGGATGCTATCTCCCTCTGTGGGTAGGTCGGCGATGAGCAGCCTAAAGTCCCATTAGCTTTACACACAATAAATGAGAATAGAAGCATCAACGACAGTGGAAGAGTTGAGGGAGAATATGAAGCCGGCTTAGACTATCATTAGGAAAGAACAACACGTCATCTAGAGAATTAATAATGACCTAAATGCGAGACCGCATGAATGAGAAAGACAGATACTCAAAACTCCACTATCAGTTCAAAATAATATTTCTTTTTTGCATCCGAACTATCGTGTAGGGGTGAGGATAAATGAGGACATTACCATTCATGCGATTCGCCGGAATAGGAGCAGCAGCAGGTGAATCATAGCTGTCATTAGAAACACCAACGGTACCTTGGATAAGAAAGTTAGGAAATTGTGGGTGGCTAAGATCTGTCCGTGGTGGTGATTCTTATCTCCTTTACTCCGTCTCACTATGAGCTTGCACGGTATCGACATTGATGTCCTTAGTTGTGCTCCAATGGGTTTGAGCTTACGCATTCCAGCCAGCATAATAGGGCGTATCAACGGGACAACGCATACTTGGAGCAGTACCAACATCTAAAGTAAGCTGATTGCATTAAAATTAAGACAAGAGATCCTAGTACTGATTAGATTTCTGATCTATTTACCTAGTGTCAGCGCCTTGGAGGATCCTCATATCAGGGGTTATAAGATGCATGTTAGTATTCGCGTCCTACCTTGACTAAGCCAGCTTACGGATCAGTAAGATCGATCATAGATATGGTGCTAGTTAGTGCCCGCTAGGATGGACCAGATTTTATCTGGTGAAATTTACTGACCTTATCGGATTATAGTACTTCTATGTTTAACCGATAGACTTTCGTTCTTAGAAGCCGGACTTCGCATAGTGCAGCGATCGCGAACGAATACCTCATTAGGCACCGTTTAGTTTATTACCAAGGTGTAAAAGTTTTCAAAAGAGCAATCTTGGTTTCAATTTTCACGTGGGAGCTGGAGATGTCTTTAAACCTCTACTTTGATTAATCTAACTCATGTGGTTACATAAATCTTTAAATTACATATCTACAACTATAGACCATAAACTATTGTATTATTTTACTTAATAGGCGTCCTGAGCGCGTCTAATATCTCAAGACATGTTAGTAACCGGCCAGAGCGCACAAAGGATAAATGAAGCTACGGGACCTAAGATGCATGAATAAGATCCGCTCTCTGGATATTGTATTTAACGAGCCTTTCATCGCCTCAATAGTATAACCATTACTACTGATAGCTTAAGCCCATCTACCAAGCAAAATAATACGGTTTATGTAGTTTGCACTTCTAAGGACATGATACGAAATAATATTGTTAACAAACGTTTACAATCTCATTTCAATCTCGGTGGTGTTCTATATCTAAGTTCTTTAATTACCTCGACCGTCTCTTAATACTAGTTGTGAGACGCTGTCATTAGATAATTAAACTCTATGATGCATCCCTGTAATCCCAATAATCCATAACAAACGCCTTGTTAGTCATGCCCATCACCTAAGTCCCCAACTTCCCGAGTCCATGACGGAAAATCAATCAAGGAATTATACCTAGCAGTGTCGCTTAAGCCGTGCCATTTCGACAGTTAAACCCGGACCAAAGCTGCATACAACAACATCCTCAGTGCCAGGACCCATTGTCCGTAATTTGTCAAGCACAGCTAGCACTGTGACGCTAGCTGTGTTTCCCCTTGTGCTGTATACGGCACTGGTTGCCCGAAGCTGATGATCGGGGATGCCCACAGACTTTGCCACACCCTGGATAATAGCTGCACCACCGGCATGGAGGGCCCAGTCACATTTTGTAGGTGACGGTAGGTCCTTTTCACCGAAGAGCCGCTGAAGCGGCCGATGTACGGCAGCAGCGGCATGCTTAGGCAAAGTCCTCGAGAGATATACCAGGAAGCCCTGCGAGACCGTAGTAACTGATACTTCGTCATAGGTTTCGGGAGCAACGTTTTGGCACCAGTCTGCTATGGTGAAGAGACGTGGCGTCTTCTCAGTTAGCGCGAGATCGTTGCATAGAACAACTGCCGCCGCTCCGTCACTGAAGAGGGCGGCACCGATCCTTAGCTTGCCGGACTTGTGTGCAGCCTCGAGCTCGGCGCGGAGGTTGATGCTGCTAAGTTCACAGGCGACGACAAGGATGCGGGCCGGTCGGCCACGGAGCGAAGCGGCGCAGGCCATGCTATTGGCTACTCGCAGTGCGGCCAACCCTCCCGCGCATCCTGAGCCAGAAATTAGTGACCTCTCGGCATCTCCCGAGATGCCAAGCTCCTTGGCCACAAGGTGATCATAACCAGGGCATTTGCAGTTCGTCGCCGTCACCGAAACCATGTGGGTGATGGCTGACGCCGCAATACCGCTTTCGCTAAGGGCCCTTCGTGCAGCACCAGCCGTCAACGGAGGGGCATATTTGTCAAAAGCGTCATGGACCTGCTCGATCGTGGGAGGCACTGGCCCTCGCCACATGGGATCATTCCAGCATTCAAGGACGGCTCGCGTCTGAACGCCGGTCTGCGCGTTGACCGTGAGAAGCTTCTTTAACCTGAGATCTTATGTCAGTTACCCTCCATCAACAGACAACTGATGAAAACGTACCACGGAGCATCAGCTGGGTAGATACTCTCGGCGTACTCCCGAAGGTCCTCAGTCCCAACAAGAAGCTCAGGCCACTCAGAACCTAGGCCGGTGATGGTGAGGCGATCGCTTATCTCTTGTCTCGCACCATCGTGGTTCTCGGTCTCACCAGGAGAGGACCAGTTAGCACCCATTTTTGCTGTAGATATTTAAAATAAAAGACAAAATTCAAGTTGGACCTAACTAGTTGACTCTCGCCTGGCTTGGATCCCTTTCCCCATCAATGCCGCCCTTTCACCTCCTTTTAAATGTTTATCTCGGTATCATCGAAGTCGTCATCGCTAAGTAACCGAGGGCCACTTCTCTGACTAACATGAATGGGTCCATTTCCAAGCAATGTTCTAAGTAACATCCTAAACATCCCGGGTCAGATAAGGCGTACTATAATGTGTGGAGAATTCCGTCATCATCGTGCGAAATTCAAAGGTCGTTGCTGAAAGATCGGTAGAACAGGCCGAAGGAAGGCCTCTGGCGACGATCTTGAACGTTGAGGAAGTGTAAGACGCCAGCCAATTCGGGAAGGCTTACGGGACGCCTGCATGCCAAGCTAGCCGCCAGGCATGAGTGCGGCACGGACAAGGCGCTGTAGTTCGGTTTAAGCGTTCGATGTTGCCGATTACGGTTAACAACCTCTACGGCTTAGTAACCGTGATTTAAATCTTGCTCCCCGATGGTTCGATATGGTCTTGCTACGCCGCAGTAGCGGCATTTCAAAAAAGATACCGAGCTCGCAGGGTGAGCGTTTACTGGGGATACAGATATTACGGACAATTAATCTACCATTTTTCCTCTCAGCCCATTTGAGATAGGCTACTGGAGATGGCGGCTCTGTAAGGTGATGGCGCCACCAGAGATGTGTTACAGAGGCTGTGCCTGATGATGGGGAACTCTGGATCCAACATGCAACTTACAGACTGGCTAATCGTCCGATAGCGAAATATCCTTCAGGTTGGTCATCACGATAGTACTCCCACTAATGTTGGAAGTTCACATGCAGATCTCTTACAACTGCAAGACAGGGTAAAATGATACGATGATTGCTGATGATTTCCAATAATTCCAATCAAGTACGGGCTCTGACCGACACTTCTTCCGCATGCAGATGAAAGGTTTGAAATGGAATCAACGCATAGGCTCTTGAAATTGAGCTGACAACCTTTGCCCGGTTGCATGTTTACCCTGACTTGCACATATAGTCCACAGCGTCTATGCTGTTAAAGTTTAGGGACTAGATCTTGATAACTTTAGCTTAATCATCGCATTTCTTATAAAATTCAAACTTGACCCACACAAATTAACCTATAGAGGGCTCGAAGCTTACTTGTTAATGGTTAAAGGAGGACAGCAAGTTTGAGGGTTTACAGTACAGTGGCATGAAATATCGGGCTTCTGGGTGTTATTTATAGTACCTATATCAACTTCTGGTCCCCGAAGGAAATAGCAAATAATAGACGCTTCATTTTAAGATTATTATCATAATGCTAATACCAACCCATAATAAACAAAAGTCACATGTTTATTGAGCTCTACAGGCTATACAAGAACGATCATTTGAAATAGGGATACTCTGAAGAAAATATCTTAGTAATCATACGGGAGAACCCGTATTCAGTTTCGGTACTGGTAGTGCTAAAAGGACATTCAAGATGGCTCAACTGCTCGGCCTTCTACAATGGGTTAGCAACTACACGAGATACTAGCCTAGGACCCGGCGTACTTATCTAGTGCCCATACTCGGCATTCGCCACACATACCAGTAGCTTCTATAGGGCAAGTTACGCGTGGAGGAACGCAAATAGGCATTATACGTCTACTGCAGAGTTATGTCAGAGAAATGATTCCATCTACCCTTGCCGATACTGAATACCTATGAGGTAGGCTTGATACCATAGTAGGCTAGCTGCGGCATACTCGTACCCATGCCAGAAATAAGCAAATACAATGGTGCGATCCAGGATAGTAATGCCGATTGGGTTCAAATGCTCAATTCAATATACCGGTTCTAATACCGATGCCCATGTTGAGGCTCCATTTACAATAGTGGTTGTCAGCGGGCTCCACTATACCACCTTTGTTCATGTTCAGCAGATCATTATTAGAGCCGAGATCCTTTCACCGTACACTGAGATTTGCGAAATGAAAGCCTGGGTCCGGAATCAGGAGTGCCTAGCAGTGGGTATTGAAGAGCACAGGCATCGTTCAAATTCGGAGTATACTAACTGTATTGAATGAAATGATTACCGTTAGGTTGCGTCTACGGAATAGTCGATCCTGCGTGATTTAAATCAGTCAATAAGCCTCCTTGTTATAGCGTATTGGGTTCACCCGGAGAAAAGGAACTACTATAGATTAGCTACTAAGAGGCTGTGAATGATTAATGAACTAATCGTCACTACATAATTAGCCAATGCAGTGCTTCGATGGCGTATAATGCCATACACCCTTCAAACGCATGTGATAAAGCTGAATTACGCTCGTGATATGGTGTCCATGACGATTAAAGATAGTTATACTTAGCTATCTTATCAACCGATGCTAGTGTGCGGCACATTATAAGCTGGCCTATGCGGATGCAGGGTTCCCGCATTAGCGACGATCATGGGCCGTACCTTGTTTTCTCCTGCGTCAAATCTGCTGTAGAGTCGAGCCAGTAGCCGGTGGATGTCGTTTTTCTTTAGCCGTTAGGGTCCTCCTCGCATTTTGTTGGTCAGATTACCCCGTTGGTTAACAAATCGATAACGCGGCCTACGCTAATAATACCACTTTATTTCCATGCTTGCCGTCCGTTACTATTGGTAGTCAAATTGATAGTCTGACGGCTGGATTTGAAGGGAGATAAGCACCGCATACGTACACAATGTATAAGGCACTTATCACCGAGGATGAGAGCACGTAATTACTCTGACATGCAGGTGCAGGACTAAGCCGGCCAAGCTTCAGATATGGCATCGACACTCGAACTCCTCACGAAAGCCCGTTTAACACACTTGCAGTGCTGTGTCATCGTGCCAAAAGCACTCTAGGTTTGATTGCAACTCGGCGGCGAACCTGAAGTCGACTTATAGTGGGGGACCTGCCAAATCCAGCCGTGATTGATGATCATACATACCGCAGCAGTACTGCCGCAGGTAGGGCTCTTAACGCCGGGCGCCAAGTTATATCCATTACCCCTGTTTCCCCCAAAGGTTCCCTTGTTGGTTCTGCAGGTGCATATATTATTCAGCTGCAATACATAGTAGATCCCTGACTGACTTATCTATCCTCGTCCTTGTATTATTTTCTCCAACATGAATGTTCACGTTCAAGTTATAGGATGACTTGACCAAGAGAAGCATGTGATAGTTGTGCCATCGATACTGCCATCAGATGTCGGAATAGGTCGGGTAGACAGGCGGACTACCCAGATCTAGGCTTTCGTTTCCTCCTCCAGAGATCGGAGTTTTGGCCCTAGAATGAAGGATATGTATGTACAACATAGCTAAGGATAGTGTACCGAGGTATTCGGACCTTCGCGCAATAATAAGAGTATACGAATACTCCCCTTACTCAAGATCCTAGCAAGTGGTTAGGTGAACTGGCAATTAATTGCCAAGTTCAGGAACATCCTATGTATTGCCCTAGTTGACCCAAAGTCATAGACATGAGCGCTGATTTTTATACAACATATATAACTACAGTATATTGAAAAAAGGTTTACAGTGCTTGATGGCGTGTCATATTTCGAAGATGTAAACCCCGTTAGTGCCTTAGAATCACTCCGCCTAGCCAAGGTAAAAGCAGGTATCCAGATGTGTACGCTGCTTTCAGCCATTCTCTTCGCCCTTCGTATGCCATTAGATAGCTGTATGTGCGTTTTTCACTTTTCAATTATCCCTGATAAACACGACTTGTTGCTAAGAATATTGGATGATGCTCTTGTATGGACATCCGATGTGTTTCATCGCATAGTCTTAACCTACTTTGAAAGTTAAGGTCTAAATACCCCAACGCTTCCTATTGGGTAACAATACTGTGAAATAAACGAGAATTCCATCCAGAAAATAAATAGTCTATGTTCGGAGCTTCTTTGCGCATTGACAAGTGTCCCAGATACGCCTATACCTTCAAGTAGTACAGGGATCTGAAAATATTCTAACAAAAGAAAATAGCTGTTAATGGTGCTCTATACATATATCTCCCAGAGAACCTTTCTAACCCCTCTATCACTGTCTCTAAATACTAGGGTTGATAAAACGTGAGGTACTGCCTACTGTCTACATACTTGTACATTGATTACAACTATGATCTGGTATCAGACGCCATCAAACTAGGCGATACTTTCAAGCTAACGTAATGTGACTTTGTATCTATCATTTCCACCGTGCCTGTTCGACGTTTTTCCTATCCTCTTCGCATTTTGTGGCCCAATAGGGGGAAATGGCTTTGTGCGGCTCTATATTACATGCTGGAACGAGGACTGACCAGTTGGCCTTTCTATTACGCTTCAGTGTTCTACGCTATTCTTATATGCGAAAGTCCCTTTCTTGATACCCATACCTTCTAGCTTTTCAAGATGATAACCTTAAGGTATGTATGAGTTCCATCTCGTCCGTTTAGTGGTTGCCAAAGCTGGGAGACTGGGTTGCTAGGATTCGAATTACAAAGCCAACCAAGGATGTTTTGCAGTATCCATTATTATTTTGCGCCGCCAAGGATTTGTCAGCGGCTTTGACTCTTAATTGGTTAACGGATAACCCGCCGTACTCGAGGAGGTTGCTGTCGCATTGGCACTGATAATGCAGATTCTCCAACTTCCAAGCAGCTTAGACTTAGAGGCGAATACTCCTGAGCAGAGAATGACGGCATGTGATACATAAAATACACCATGCATGCCGAGCGTGCCGGCATGATCTCAAGCACTGGCAATAGTCGGCACATACACTATCTGCAAAGGCATGAGCCCCAGCTTAGGTGAGTAGCAAGTTTGTAAGGGTGCCAGTGGAAGCCCGTTCCAACCCTGGAAGACTCGGCTCCTTCCGAATTTTTAGGCAGCTATGCTGGGTTCTACTATTCAGGGGATAAGGGGATCGAGATTGCAGGGTGCAATTACAACCTCATCATCTTGTTACATCGCTTTCATAACGCCGATCGTATATATCGGATGCAACCATGATATACATTACTCCCAAGCACCGCCAGACGGTTCGGTCTGTGTATCCTTGCCAACGCGCACACTGCGGGCGATAATTCATTCATATGAAACCCGATTAACACCGGGTTCTTACCATGCAAAGCTCTCATTATGCCACCATACATAGCGACCTTTTCTAACCCATACTCCCACATGAGACCTCAACTCGCGGGCCATAGCCTCTGGTCCGCAGACCAAAACTGCCACCCTCTCTTCAAATCCTTGCCTGAAGACATCATCTACGATCTTCTGTAAATTTGGTCTCCTGTCGCTGTGTATCGAGACATGCCTGGTTTGCCTTCGACTCTCGGGTAGGCTAGCCAGCTCTACATTTTCGCCGTCACCGCTTAGTCTCACATCGCCATCTACATCTTCTGTAACATCTCCAGTGAGGAACAGCTGTATATTGTCATCATCCACAATGCTCTTTCCTTCCCTCGATGTGGGCCATGTGGCATCGCCGGCACCACGCACCGCCCAGACCATTTTGACATGAGCCCCGGGGTTCTCTGTTAAGATCCAGTGATAAAGGGGAAGTGTGAACGTCGCTCCCACGCCGCCGGCAACGAATAGGATCCGGTCAAATTCAGTGCCTGCCAAGTTTGGGAAGCGTTTGGCACATCCATAGGGACCATCGAATGCTAACTTGATTTTGGAACCGTTGTCTGTATTAGTTGCGAACCCCGCAAAAGCTCGCGTCATGGGGCCATCATGCTTCCGAGCAACTAACGTTAGTTCTCTAGCACTCTCGTCCACTGCCGCAACCGAGAAAGGGTTAAAAGAAAACTCAAAGACGAGGTGGGCTGCTGCTATAGGGTTCCTCGCTGGCCGGGAGGCAGCGGGTACGCTTAGGTAGATGTGCGTGCCTGGATTTTTGGCAAAGCGATCGATTTTATCCGCTGGGATGCTCCCGACGAGTTTCACAAGGTCAGTATCCGGGACCTGTTCGAATTTTACTTCAGCGACCGTTGTATGGAGTTTCCGATATGCGATGTCGATCAAAAACACGGCAAGTGACTCCCATACGTAGAAAGAAGCGTGGTGCGCATGGAAGTAGATAGCCGGGGGTAGCGCGAGCGCTACTAACAGGTGAGTGATGAAGAATACCCTATACGAGTATTGCCGCACAACTGAAAGAGCAGTCCCATACAATAGGTGCATAGCAGTAATCAGGGTGAAGCCCAACACAGGAACTATAGAGGTGATTTTCTGGCCGAGGAGGTTGTTCTGGTAATAGTAGTTAAAGTAAAATACCGCGTGCAAGGTTACAAATACGTAAATAACGCGACCAAGGACACGGTGCCAGCGATTGACCTCCTCATGCGAGGACTTGAGCACCAGCGCGAATGGATTGAGGCTCTTCAGAGAAAGTAGGTATTGTACTGGGAATTGCGACACACCGACGATGCCAAAGCGTCGTGTGAGATGAAGATAATCTGGAATGCGTATCAGCGACCTCTATATCCTCCGTATTCTCTTGAGTAAGATGCAAATCATAGAATGAGCTCACCATTCCCCGTGCCTACCACGCATAGAACGAATAACCAAATCGCCCAAGTAACTCCGCCGATGATTTGATCCCGCGGTCCCCAATTCCAGCCCAAGAAGGCGACATCATCACCAAACCACCACTAGAAAACTCAAAGTCAGTTATCGTCATTTGGAGCGTGATTTGTGAGAATGAAGGAAAGCTTGCGCTCTGACAGTTGTCCAAACAAAAAGAAACGGCTCCGAGAATCCCTTACAGCAAACTTCCTTGCGTTCGCACTCCACGAACCCACGGCACTCAACCGCTTCCGCTTCAAAGTCGGCGAGTCTGGGACAGCGGCATACGACCCGCGACCGGATCCCGTTAACCTGGCTACCGCCCATGTGACCAGGCGATACAGCAGAAACAGCGCAACGGGGACCAGCGTAGACAGCTGCGCAATCAACCCATAGCGATCGAGAGCACGTCGACGCGCTTGTAGCTGTGCCGTGTCCAAGTCGAGGAATTGGTAGGGCCAGCCCATATTTGTTTCCGCTGATGGATTGGCCGGGTCCGATTTATCAGCCGGTTAAATCCCACGTGAACCAGTCGGGTGGTACCGAGACTAGCCAAACATGAGCTTCGATTAAATGAATTGCAATGAATTTATGTATTTGTTCATGTGTAAGTGGGAGACGATGTTAAGTGAAAGCTTGTTTTCGCTAGGACCGGGTTCCCGGGAAAGTCGAGCTGAGATGACACCGTGGAACGGCGATAGCAAGCTTCGGCTCGGTCGGCGTTTGATTTGACCAGGTCCGACGCAGCACAGCGCCTTCGCCTGGGTATTCTGCGCCCGCTGATTGGCTGAGACGCTAACAATCTGAGTATCGAAGTCTTCAGCCACCAGCTCAAGGGCTCAACGTGTCATCAAATTCGTACAATCGCTCGTCGAGTCGGCATCTCTTTTGGCTTGGCACGCCATCTCCCTATGCTTACTAAGTTTCGGGCTTATCCCTAGAGAAATCTGGATTTCATTTATATGCTGTACCTACAAGTAATTATACCTATCTTTCATCAGTATCGTCTTCCTTCCCTTGGGATCATACATCTCTTTTCCTCTCATGTGTTTCCCACTGTGCCTGGCAATTCTCTTCTTAGTCGCATTGATAAGAGTAAGGTGATTACGGCCCATGTTTCTCATTCTCGCTTGACCTTCAAGACGGTCACTCCAGTTACTATGCAAGATGGTGAGATCCTCGTCAACCTCGTATTCTTTCCAAATGTTGCCCTTTAATCATAACATTATCCTATCAAACAGAAACGTCGCATCAGTCATCAGTCACCAATGAATCGGATGCGGACGCTTACAAGCATGCCCTCCCAACCGAACCAGCTTAGGATCCAAGCAATTGTAGTCAAACTACCTTGCCAGATGACATGCTTTACTTTAGGTCGCAATAGCTGGTCCACGATGCTCTTAGCATACACTTCAGATGTCATAAAGTCCTGACCTTCAAGCATCTTCCTTCCCTCGATGAAATCCTTGATAGGCTGATACAAGCTCCCTTCTGGCAGCTTGGTCGGCGGCGCATTCCTGAACAAGTCCGACTTAACGCTCCCTGTCTTAATCGTAACAACGCGCACCCCTAGCGGCGCGAGCTCCGTCCGTATGCTAGCGCCCAGACATTCGATCGCAGCTTTTGACGCATTATATGGGCCGAGAAACGGTGGTCGGAGGACAGAGTTCACGCTCCCGATATTCGCTACGAGAGAGTCCCCCGCACCCTGCTTAGCGGCCTCGATTAGTAGAGGGAGAAACCCCTTCATGACAGCGAAGGCGCCCAAAACGTTAACCTCAAAGATCTTTCTCGCTTCCTCGACGTCGGTGTCGGCAAAAGGCATGATCTGTAAAACTCCCGCATTGTTAATCAAAATATCTAATCTGCCGCCCGTCGCTTCCCTGACGCGCGCCACGCCGCTCTCAACCGAGGATCCAGATGTCACATTCATTTCGAACGTCTCTATCCCCAGTGTAGCGAGGTTCGCGAGCTGTTCGTCTAATATCCCGGTCGCAAAAACGCGGTGGCCGCGCATGTGGAATTCGGTCGCGAGGGCTGCTCCGATGCCAGAGCCACAGCCTGTGATAAGGACTGATTTGAGCGGCATCTTATATCTTTTTTAATATGGCATGAGATGTAGTAATTGTAGGACATCTATTATGTGTGCCTTGCGTGAGAAGTGAAAGTTTTCTGGTAACATGGTGATATATGGATCCACGGAATGAGGGGTAAAGCTCCGGGAGACTTTAGCATTAGCATTAGTAGGCGGGTACCGTTACGGAGCATATGGATTTGTAATCTATAGGTATTATTTAACTTTGTCACCCTTTCTTCGTGACACAAAGGGGGGAATTATTGAGTTGAAATCGAATACCGCTGTACAAGCCGAGTTCAAAATATTGTTTCTCAGGGTGTGATACAATGTGGAATTTTGGAAGAGCCAAGGCTATCGCCAATAAGATTACTAACGAAGAGCAACGCTTGCTCCTCACGTCTAAGTTGTGTTAACACCTAGAATATATAGAGTTTGAATGATTATACTATTCAGTATCTTCAAAATCTTGTAGGCTGTGCGATTAGGCATCGTTAATTTAAATTAAATATTGTAACCGTGAGTGAAGCTGGGCCAATTTTGATAACGATCATGGTTCTTTCTCTCGTCAAGTACTTCTATGAATATTCACCATCACCGCCGGGGTGCTTCGGATTCTCGCGCTTTGCAATCTCACTTCCACACTGTCTCAATCGATGTTTCTGTGTTCTATGTTCTATGTTCTATGGTGCTACGCTCTCTTGCCCGCTGTTTGCCCAACAGGTGGCTAGTCGTTATCGCTCCAATACTAATTACATTCAACTGGATAAACTACAACGACCAACCAGCTCGGAGGGTTTCACTATCACAACACCGTATGTGAATTTACTGAACAACATGATTTTTAATATTCTATGTCATGCATTCGGCCGATAATACGGCGATGTTCCAGGTGTCTATACCAGGAATTCATTCTATATATAGTATTATGGCGACAACCGCCGGTACTGGGGCATTTGTTATTATCCGTTTGCAACAGATTCCCCGGGTGCGAGCGGTTCCATACTCCCAACCGCGTGTTTTTTACAAGAACTCAACCTAAGCCTTTACAACCGGGAAATAAAATGCTAGGTTAGAGAGTCTGCTAGGGAAGTAAGCAGTACATCAACCATGTCAATATCCAGCTCTCTACAACTGAAGGGAAGGTTCTTTTCCATTTACAGGGTATAATCCAGCTATCGCCCGGTGCTATTCTAAGGCTAGATGGATCTTACCACCAATACCAAACCCATCAAGGCGGAGTCACGCAATGAGTCGTAAATGTGGCGGTTGCATGGGCGGAGTTTATCCCCAACTAGCCCGGGGCTTATGGTGTGGCATCCAGCCACGGTAAGATTATCTCGTGTGTAATTGAAATTGTAAGAATGTTGTCGGACTAGATAGAAGCCTCTTTCGGGTACCACGACCCTGTTGACTTAATTACAATGCACGCATCCACAATTATTCAGGCCCCGAAGGCCCGAGGAATACGATTAATGGTGCATTTATACAATATCACTTCCAAATAGATGCTTGCTCAAGATGTGTACCTAAAAGATTAAGCCACCGAATCTAGAAATGCCTAGTACGTCTAACTTGAGGTGTGATGGGTAGATTGGGCAAGCCCCAACCCTCGAATTAAGGGGGAGGGGAAGTCCGGATCAATAACTCAGCTGAGACCAAGATCCAAGAACAATGGTGTCATTTTATTTACGAACTGTTTGTTCTGGTAATGCGGGATACCATGAGGCTGACGATCCGTTGCCCTAACGCATTTCCCCGCAATCTTAGGTAACGTGTAGACAAACTTCATGCAGGTCAAGCTCGGTCCCGAGAAGCGTAGCCAGTTCCGAGGGATTGAGGTGATAAAATAATCAGTAAGCGAACGGAGAGAGGTTTGCCTAAGTTAGGTAGGTCGGGAATGGGACGGCTAGCTACCTGTACCCGGAGGCAGTTACGCCTAAGACTAATTGTTGTTGAATGTTTGTGAAGCATTACAATTGGCGCCGTGCCCGCGTGATAGTTGGCAGAGAGTGGTTGCATGCATATTTCAGTGACGGAAGAAATTGGTTCGAAGATCTTAACCCCGGTTTCTGCAACTATTGAATGTGTCGCCCCATTTCCGGCAGATTGGCGCATGAGGCGGCTGATAGGCTTCGGGCTTGACGAATAGCCACAACTGCTACAGGATACCGTATGAATCAATACCCGTAATAAAAGCAATCGGACCCGAGACCTCTTGGCTTATGTACAGTTAAGATAGTATAAGATCTTTGTTGATCACTAACTTACCATCATGATCCTCTCCCTCCCGCTAAGCAACACACCTCATCCAGATTTCGATTCAAAATCAAACGACTCTTGTTCGTATTACTTCACGTTCACCTTGGGCCACAATGCGCTACATCACCCTCGTACCACTTCTTCTGGGCAGTGTGATAGCTGCCCCGTATGAACTCATTTCCAAGCGCAAGCTCAGCGACCACGAATGGGGTCATAGCAAGAAGACTGGGTGCCCAGCCTATCTCACAGAAGGCCAGTTCGAGTACCCGCACTACATAACCCAAATCTCTGCGAAGCACCCTAATAAGGCGTTCGGACCTAAGTACAACGGCGTTTTTACGCCCAATGACATCTCCACTATCGCCAGCTTCGACATCCCGGCTTCGCGTGCCGACGCCAACTGCACGTTGGAGTTCCTTTTCCCTCACCGAAGCCAGCTCAAGACCTCGTCGTACTCGTACAAAGGAGTTGGGACGTTCTTCTTTACTGGGTATAATCCAGGAAGCTGTCCCGGCCCTCAGACAACATTCAACAACCAGCCAGCGCCAGGCCCTTTCCCACCCTTCCCGCCTATCCATATGGAGCCGGGATACGCCTACACAATTGATGTCGGCCCGTGTACTTTTGCCGCAGGAACATGCGTCGCCGGAGGTAACGTGGCGAGCTGAAGTCAATGTCGAAGATAATGTAAAGCTAACAGGTAGCAGTCACCTCAACAAACGATACATACTTCTCTTACTTTCAGGACTATAACGAATGCCCTATTGGCATTTATACAGCATACAGCTATGGCTTGCCTTGCGAGCCACCCTTCTGTTAGCTAAGCTGTTACTTATGAAGGTAGGGCGATGATGGCTCAGGCTATGCTATGACAAGCTGATGTATCTGTACATAATCCCATCAAGTAATCTAGCAACATAAATGAAGTACCAGTTCCCACTTCAGTTATTTATCGCTCTTCAGGGGGACACCTAAGCTGTGGACAGTTGGGTGGCACGTTTCTCTCTTGGCGTAGCATAAATGTCGTGTCCGACTAACGACGGATCGGGGTTAAGGGATGACCACTATTTATCCCTATGTGCCCAATGGACAATGAAACAACATTTTGGTAATTCTAGACCCTGCCCATTGAACAGACTTGTACCAGTATTACTAATGGCGGGCCTATTGTGTTGCTTGTAGTTTGAGGCCGAAGATGTATTGGGGTCGATCAGTTAATACTTCATGGAAAGGCTGGGGTGCCGAAGATGTGACAGTTATTATGTCTTAATCTCTAGGTTCAAATAAAACGTCAAGGATCTAGTCTAGGTTCGATTCTTGCAAGCATTTCTCATATTCAACTGTTAAACGGCTGATTAACGTGCTGCTAGAATAGCTGCAAAAGCATCGTCAAGAATTTTAAGACCCTCGTTTATCTCGTCGGCTGTGACAGTCACAGGGGGCGCAAGACGGAAGACGCCACCCATTCCTGGCAAGTTTACCACGTTGCACGACAGACCCATCTCAAGAGCTTTATCGGACACGAGTTGGCCCAAGTCAGGTCCAGGGGCCTTAGTATCGGCGTCGGCGATGATCTCAATAGCTTGGAACAACCCTCTGCCACGAACATCGCCGATGCACCAATACTTCCCCTTCAAAATCTCCAGGCCAGCACGCAACTGTTCTCCACGCTCCTCAGCTCGCTGGGCAATATTGTCACGCTCCACAATTTCAAGTACCTTATTGCCGACCGCTGCAGTTAGAGGATCATTCAGATGAGTCGTCAGCCATAAAAACTTGGATTGGGTGAGGCTGGTCGCAATCTCGGCGGTTGTGCTGACGGATCCCAGAGGTAGACCACAGCCAAGAGTCTTTGAAAGGCATAGAATGTCAGGCACAATGTCATCGTCCTCGAAAGCAAACATCTTGCCCGTCCGCCCGACACCTGTCTGAGCTTCATCCATGATCACGAGCATGCCTCTTTTCTTGCACTCTTCCACCATGCGCTTTAAGTATCCCTTTGGCGGAACAAGAATGCCACCAGTCGATAGAATTGGCTCCATGATAAAAGCTGCCAACGACCCGACGCTCTGGCGGTCGATCATGGACCAACTAAACTCAAGTTCCGTCACCCAATCATAGGATCCATCAGTCTTCCGGAATGGAGAACGATAGGCATAGGGTGCAGGGAAGGCCAGCATGCCTGGTGTTGCCGGCCCACCGTTCTTGCGACCTGCCGAGTATGTAGCCGATCCAGCTCCTTGGGTCAGCCCATGGTAACTTGCAGAGAAAGCTACTATCTCGAATTTTCCTGTGAAGACTTTGGCCATCTTCAATGCCGCCTCGGTCGTCTCAGACCCAGTATTGAGGAAGAATGACTTCTCTAGAGGAGCAGGCAAGAAGCGCGCCAGGCGCTCTGCGAGCATCACGACTGGCTGTGTAATCATGTTACTGAGAAGATGGTCGAGCTCGGCAATATTCTTCTTGACAACCTCCACTATCTCGGGGTGACAGTGTCCGAGGAGCGAGCTCATCTGCCCCGATGTGAAGTCGAGTATTTCTCGGCCTTCCTGGTCGTATAGCTTGGTGCCGAGGGCCTTGGTAATGATAGCAGGCGAATAGGGGACACCAGTGCTCATGAGATATCTATTGGCCTTGGCCCAGAACTCATCGGTTTGCAATTGAGCCATGGCGCTTAAGTTGGGCGAAAGAGTACGTAATGAAAGACAACTCGCAGACGCAACATCAGAAAAACAGGACGACGTATCCTTAATATATATATACAAGGGCCCCCCTCTTTTGGAGAGGTTGTGATAAGAAAATGATCGTCTGCACTATCCCTCCATCTCGACGGGGTGTAAAGTCGCGTGCGTACCAGATATCACACCACCATTGCCTGTGGAGTATAGATATACCCACCTCCCCGCGGGAAAGCTTCTGCCGCGGTCATAACGTCTGACTGCGGCACGGTCTAGGGTCGCTGAGTTTAGAGGTACATATCAAGGGGATTTTCGGATATTAAGTACTCTAGCTCGATTAGTTCCACGATAGTGTTCCATAGGCCTTAAAGCAACAGTTAATGTCTATTGCCTACCGCAACTACAGAGTACCAATACATATGAGAAGCACACTCAAGGAAGATTCCTCTACATTAACGGAGTATTCCAAGATCAATTGGGAAGTTAGTAAGCCCAAATATTCTTATCTAACGTCTAGCTAAGTTATTTATTCTCATACTAATGAAAATGTAAGCCATCCAGTTGTGGCGTATCCCAGTCATTCAGGAACATCTGGTCAAATTCGGTAAAATCTGGCTGGCAAAATTCTTGCAAGTCTGATATCGTCTCCAATGGTCGACCGTCGGAAGCAATGTGATCGAGGATACTGGCATATTGCGCAACGCAAATATTACCAAGATCCCAATTCGCGCGCTTCTGATGCGACTGTAAGGCTATAACCAAGTCCCTTGCAAGCTTTAGGTAACGGCTTTGAGCGACGCTGATCGCCCCTTGCTCAGATTCCAGTGCGCATCTGAAGAGAAAAGCAACTGTTCCCGACAATGCAAAGGCATTGAAAGGTAGCCAAAAGCCTCGCAGCACTACGTCATCAAGCTCTTGCACAAATAGTACAATACTTTCAGCGGCTTGACGGGAATATAGGAGACGATGGTCCAAGTCTTCTGAACCTATAGACTGGTTCTGCCTAACCTCGTCAATCCCAAGTTTTTGGGTAAGTAGTCGGATGTACAGATACGAAAGTCGGAGGTTCGCGGAGCCTGGAATCGATAGATTTGTTCCTCTAAGTATTGTTCTTCTCAATTCATCTGTTAGGTCATCTTCCCACCGTGCTAGCTTTTTTTCTAGGAGAATACGGATTGTGCCATTTTCGTTGCTCGGTGTTTGATGCAAGTTAAAAACGTGATCCAAGTATGTTTCCAAGACCTCACTCAGTTTTGCAAGAGCCTCAAACGTAGAAAATGTGTCAGAACAATGGGTACTCTGGACGTCGTTGGCAACAAAAGCCAATGCAGAGGGCGGGACATCATGCTGAGATGCCCTCAGTTGCTGAGGAGTTCCGGTGGTAACGCTAAACCTATGCGACCATGTCAGGATCTCTTCTTATTAGCGAGATACTCAAAACTACCATTTATCAAAGATCACGATTGCCCACCACAACCTTGTCCTTAAGAGCTTCTCGGATGAGCTGATATTCCAGTCAAGGCAATCCCGATTCAACCCCAACGAGTGGGCCAAGGAGATTGCTGCCCCTAGAAGGACTCCGTTACCAATCATAGCGGTTAAGGGGCGGCCAGATACATTTAACAGGATAGCAGTTATGGCAGACATTCCTGGTGATGCATAGAGCTCTGAATTGAGCGCCTCATTGGCCTTGTTCCATATGAAGCGAAGGTCGGGATAATGTCGGCCTGAAGTTGATGATAAATTCCGCCAGTACACAACTGATTTCGCATACAATGAGGCTAAGAGGGCTGGAGATATTTTGTCTTTCTCTGTAGTATATTGTAGCTTGAAGGTGCGCTCGTCCAATACTGGAAAACATCGATGGACTTTGGAGAAGTAACTTTCCTCTCAGACCTGGATTAGGGGCTGGTAGGGTGAAGAAAGGGAGAAGGCGACATGGGAGCATCTTACTTACACATCTATAAGGGCGTCACAGTGCGGCTCAAGAAGCTTAGCCACAACTTCGCAGATCGAGGATGAAAGCGACTGAGTGGGTACATGGCCAAGAGGACGCCTTCTGACGGCATTGAAGAGGACTGTTTTCTGGCCAGAGGTTAGATAGTCAGGGCGGGTTGCTATGATGCGACTTGCGCGAGGGCCGATGCTAGTACAGTTGAACAGATAGTTTGCGATTAGTTGCGCGTCAGGAGTTTGGACTGGCCCAATAATGTGGGACTCGTCTCTACTAGGAGAAGTAGGTGCTAGGGATTCTGCGAATGGAATCTCCAGCGAGCGGGATGACTCAATGGCAGGTAATAATGCAGATGTACCTTGGGTAGAAACGTCGGACGGAGGGACAGGCTGGTATGTGGACGCGACAGGCTGGTGTGTGGACGCGACAGGCTGGTGTGTGGACGCGACAGGCCCGGGCCGGGAGAGAGGAGTGTTCGGTCTCTCTCTCGCCACTCTCTTCTGGGCTCTACGATGCGAGTTCACGGCGCTCGTTGCTGCCTCTGGGAACACGCACTCGTTTCCGTGCAGCTTGCAGAGAAGACAGGTCGCCGAATCTGCGCTATCAGTTTTGCAACGAGACTTCCGCTTCCTGCACGGGATACATGCTGGCTGAGTGTGTGAACGATATATTCGGTTTACTACGGGTAGCGTTGCCATGGTTGTTCTCATTGATGATTCATATGTAAAGCGCTTGGTAGATTATAATTAGAGAGGACGCTGACGTTGAGAAGAATGGCCGCGGGGAAGTGGGGGGGACGCAAGAGCAGCAGAGCCCCTATAACGGCACTAAACTAACCAATCAGAGGGCTGCAGACACCTTTAGGGTTCAAGGGGGGTCCGGATATGAACTTCTCAAGCTCTCCCTTCCTCGGGTCAGTCAAAGCTTTCCAATAATGTGACTCATTCCGTACCGACTAATTAACCCGTCTTGTGTTGTATGTATTATTCAACGCTTGTTCTTTATACACGCCCATAGTATGTAGGAGTAAAGATGGCGCCACTCAGCAATGAAGAAAAGGACACCCTCCTCTCCAAAGTGTCTCATGCGCTTTCAGATACGCCTTATGCCTGCTCCTCGCTTGTGCAACTGACAAACGGCACCACCAACTTTGTATTCCGTGGAGAACTAGTCCATCACATTTCCGATGAAGTAACCGGAAAGACCGCTTCAACTGTGATTGTGAAACACTCCCTAGAACACGCAGCTCTCAACAAAGACCTACTAATTGATGCGTCACGCGCCGTACGTTGTTTTTATCTCACCCAATCCCCGAAGGAATGTAGCAATACTTCGGGAGGGGTAAACCATTCTGACTTCTTGACGTGTTATACAATAGTTCTACGAGGTGTCCATGCTTGACGCCCTGAAGGAGCTCCCTTCTGGCATCGGCAGGATCAAGGCTCCACGGCTCCATCTCTTCATTCGCGACGCGAACATCCAGGTCCTGGAAGATTTCCCTGCCACGGTTGACCTCAAAAGTCTCTTTGTATCTCCAAATGCAAACAGTATTCTCACACCGCCCGTAGCGGCATCTATTGGTCACGATATAGGCTCGTGGTTGCGATCGTTCCATGATTGGTCCATGTCCCCAAACGGCAGATTGAAATACATAGGCGATAACGAGCCTATGCGTAAGTTGAAATATACAATCACTTATGATGCCTACTTGAAAGTGCTCGAGAACCACTTCCCCGATCTTCTAGAAGATCACCGGCCGCTTTTGGAGCAAGTTAGAAACATGGCCGCGGAGGGGTTTGAGAAAGTATCCGAAGGCCTAGACTGGGGGCTTATACATGGCGACTTTTGGACAGGAAAGTACGTCCCCTGGTTTTGGCTTTTCGGCGCGGGCTTAGATTTTCCAGTGAGGAAATGAGCGAATTGACTAACCCTAATCAAGTATTCTGCTTCCGCGCGACATGTCGCCCTCGGGCACACAGCATTCAGGTAGTGTGAAACTCTCCATCATTGATTGGGAATTCGTTCAGTTTGGCCATCGCGCATACGATATCGGACAGATGATAGGAGATATCTATGAGCGGGGACACTTCACAGGGGCTGAAGGCGCCATACCGGCGATCGAGGGGTTCATTAAAGGCTACGGAGGGCTAGACAGCGATGAACTTGCTTTTCGCATCGCCATCCACGCAGGCGTTCATTTGATCGGCTGGTATATTAGACGAGCTCCGACTGCTCCTCTGACATTCCCCCTCGAGAGGGTTACCGAAGCCATGAAGATTGGGAGGGATTGGATTCTAAAGGCATGGCAGAAGGACATAATGTACTTCAAGAGCAGCCCATTAGCGCTTTTATTCGAAGAAGGGAGAGTGGGTTCAGATAAGTCATAATGTTCAAAAGAATAGCTTAGACAAGATGATGCGTCCGACTAGAGTCCTTCCACTGTCCTCTTGCCCCACCTGCTCAATACCTAAACCCGATCATTTAACCAACAGATAGTTTCCAATGACGCATCCGAATGTTTTCTCATTGTTACCGAGTACCTATGTTTTTAACCAGATTTCGGAGTATTCCAAATACATTAAAGGGGGCCAAAGATAACGACATTGTGCTAGATCGTCGCCCAATTGTAGTATTAGACTCAGAGTATCCCAGATAGTCGTTTTGCGTTCAGGGTTCCAAATGCCTTTGAGGTTTATACTCGTATATTTTCACACGGCCAAGTCCAAATGCCAACGTCTGCCAACCCTCCGGCAAGACAGACAGTTTGAATCCCGAGACCATCGGTCGGTGAGGATCAAGAGACCTGCAAGAAAGGCCTCCATCGGAGGCAGCCGGTGAGGGGTAGGCCAAAGGCACGGATCCCAAGGCTGCCTCTAAATAAAGGGCAAAGGCAAGGTTACATCGAAGGATATAATAGGAAGGCCAAGGACTCTTTAGACCCAAAGGCAATTACTAGTTGAATATGAACATTATTCCAAGCCCTTGAACACAAGCCCTTGTCACAGTATGTTAGCATCGAACCGGTGCCCCCGCCAAGTACACTATCCTATATCTAGTTGCGGATAGTCGTGTTGAAACTCTCCTATTAACTACGAAAATAATGCCGATTTTCAACAAATACCTCTACGAACCTTTGGGCGCAGAGGACGGAGTTCGGCTCATCGCCTTATACCCAGCGACGAACGACGAAGATCCCCTCAGTTGCTCAATTATCCAATGCCGACGCTCGGAACAGATTGCAGAGTACTCTGCAATTTCATATGCCTGGGGCGACCCCGAGTTTTCACGCAACTTGGAAATACGATGTGATGGTGACACTTCATACATGAGGATCACATTCAACGTCGATTGTCTATTGCGACGTCTTCGGGCATTCCACGTGACGGAATATTTGTGGATCGACGCGATATGCCTCAATCAGGCTGATGAGGGTGAGAAAGCTCAACAGATCCCGGTAATGGGGCGTATTTTTGGCGAGGCAAAGGTGGTTCATATTTGGCTAGGTCCCGAGGACCACATGACCGCGAAAGTGTTTGCATTTTTCAAGGAAGCCGGACTGCTTCCTAAAGTTGAGAAGCGTGAAATGGCTAATCTTATGGGGAAAATTCTCGGCGGTTTGGATGGTTTACGCGCGTTTGGAGATTTCGCTGACCGGCCTTGGTTCTCACGCCGCTGGGTAATTCAAGAAGCTTGTCTGGCTCGGAAGGCTACTGTTCACTGCGGTACCCATTCTACCCCTTTACCCTCAATCGTCCTAGCAGCAACACGGTTTCAAACTCTAGACATATCAGATTACCCGATCCGGGTGATGACGTATTTACGCACACCGACGACCGAGCTTACGATACTGGAACTCCTGTGGAACTTCCACGAAGCTCGCTGCCTTGAACGCAAAGACCGTATTGCTGCTCTGTTGGGTCTCATACCAGATGGCCATCGATTTCATCTCAGTTACACTTCCCACTGGACTGAGGTATATAAGCAGACTGTTGCAGGAATTTTTGCCCTTGGTAACAACGACACGGGACTCCAAGTGCTGCTTCATTTATTCGAATTTGGGCCTGTTATGCTTCCAGAAGATATTGCCTATCCATCTTGGGTCCCTGACTGGTCAAACTCTCGACGACGGTGTCTCCCTTATTATTCACCTATGAGGAATACAGATAATGTCCATGACCCATATCCGACTCCCATTGGAAACGGTGCAAAGGCTAGTTTGACATTCCAGGACGACACTCTTCAAATCCACTGGAATGTCTCGATTAGTGGACCACGACATAGAAAAGTCATCTATGCAACAAAATCTGACCCGCCTCCGCAGAATGAATGTCAAACTACGGAGCAAGCTATAAACATTCTGCACAAGCTCTTCCCACATACCGCTAATTCGAAACCGCGGGTCCTCGCAGTCGCTTCTTTTCTCAAGATAATTGTTGAATTTAGGCATTCGAGTCGGGATCAGAGATGGAATAAGTCTCTCGATAAGCACATCAGAAAGATTATTCGGAAGTTACCATATTCATCAAAGACAGAAGTATTGAACTCTTTGGGGGCACTAGAGTCTCTTTTACAAGATTTCTGCCTCTTCGAGCTTGAGTCGCACGAGCCGAAGTCTAAAGCCAGTGCAGTTTATGGCTTTAGCTCTCAGAAAATCCAAGTAGGCGACGTGATGATACCGCTCTGGGATGCGAAACGTACAGCTGTGTGGAAGGAAGATGTACAGATGAACACAATGCTCGCAGTGAGATGTACTAAGGGAAGACCCCACCACGACGGGATGGGCGTAAATGAGGAAAATATAATTGAGGCGGGCAGGATTATAGGTCCGGCGGTGTGTATTCATTTGGAAGGTGAACAAAGTCATGAACATGGCCTATTCAGTGCGAAGTTGGACGATCGTTTACATGAACCGCAGCAGTATTCAATGCAATTAATTTAGGAAGGTCGAAATGGCGTGCTACGATACTTAATATGGTGTTGTGATTGGTTCTTCAAGACTGCTTTCTTGATTGATGATAGAGAAGTCCAGCTCCCACCGGCTAATAGCCAGTGGCCACAGGAAATCTAGCAGCCATTGTGCCAAATGGTTGTGTAATTATGTATTGTCCCAGAGGATAGGGGCACAATTATTATTTGGGCCTCTTGGTTCCCTATCCCCTTATAGTACGAAGCCTTCAGTGTCAAATAACAATTGTATAAGTTTGGCCAGAATACTGCTATTAAGTGAATACCATACTCCGATGTATGGATCGCGGGGGGAACGTGTGCCAAGGCGACCTACATGTTTATATATGCTTAAGTATTTAGTATCTAAAAACTTGGTATATCTAGTAAACAGATAGAATAACTTCGGTAGTTAAGTAGGAATAAATAAATATTGTTTCGCAGGGGAAGTTTCTCGTAAAAGAAATAAGACTCTATCTATTAAATCGCTGTCACACGGACCAGGCCAGGTGCCCACGCCTGCCAGCCTTCCGTCCAGACATACAGCCTCCCGGCAAGACACACAGCCTTAAGGAGCCACAACCATTAGTCGGCGATTATCACGGGACATGTAAGAGTTATAGGAGCCTCGTATTGCGGACTGGATCTAAAACAGCCAAAGGAGGGGTAATAGCCAGAAGCCCAAGGCACCAGCCTTAGGGCTGTCTATAAATACGAAGCAAAAGGCAAGGTTACATCAAAGGTTAGATCTAGAAGGACAAGGACCCTTTAGATCCAAAAAGAATTATTAGTTAAATACAACACTGTTCCAAGTTTTCACAGTCGCTTAGCTGGTTATTAAATATTGTTGGCTAAATAGTAGGTTAGAACTGTACACGTGGTTGACTAAGGCATGGTGGGTCGCTGTGTTGTATGTATGCGGGGGTACTAGGCAGCGGCTGATGACTGATGAGGCACGATCAAACATCTTCTACGTCTTCATATTTATACTTATATTCCTCTATTCTCTCTCTCTTTCTCCAGTTTAGCGCCACTAGCCTCATTTAACACTCGTCATGGCGTCTATTCTATGTGTCAATGGGCCGGGATCCCAAAGTACCAAATTGTCGGCGGGAAGCATTCTCCTTGATGTCCTCCCAGTCGAACTACGCCTGAAAATCTATGAATTCGTCTACGCAGATCTCATCAACGAGTTATCCGATAACCTCTTCGGCGTCTTCTCGCTCTATGATTTCCTATACGACTATACGAGGTCAAGTCTAGAGAGTCATATTGGCAAAACCGGACTCACCGGTCTGCTTTACACCTGTAAGAAAGTACACGACGAGGCCCTCGAGGTACTCTGCGGCCAAGCTGAATTTGTCCTTAATATCATGGGGGATGATGATGGTGATGATGAGGAGCGAACTGAGTTTCGGTTCTCCAAAGGCAGCCGACGTGAGTAATTTCCGAACTTATCGGACACGTTCTTGACATTCCCAGGAGCACAATAGCCACCTGTTGAGCTGTCATTATGTCTATCACGATTCCTAATACCTTCCCACATATTATATCACCTAATTAGTTTTGCTGCGATAGCGCAATAATAGCGTTTGGAGACGTTTGGCTTCTAAAACAATTAAATTGACGATCGCTAACCCAGATTGTTGTAGTCTTAGGGTTTGCGAAGAGTCTGAAGATTAACCTTGAGCCGCTGTCCAATGCGACCAATGCGCGTTTTGTGAATCGAATTCACCATTTTCTAGAAATGATCAATTATGGTTCCAATATTCGCTCCCTCCAGATCAGAATTACTGGCCCGAATCTCACAAATCCAGAGTGTCTCAATCAAATTTTGCTGGCCCTTTCAAAGCTACGGACAATGGGCAATCGCATTGATGTATATGTTGGGGAGTTAACAGAAGAACTACTCAGTGCTGAAAGCTTTAATCTTTTTCTCGGCACAATAAACGGGTAAGTTCAACCCTGCCCCTTCAAAGAATGCCGGTTATAGGAGAGTAAATTGACTTATTCTAGTGTTAACATGGGGCGTGGTCATCATGCGCTCGAACCCAGTCATTACGATGGTGAAGAAGATTATGATGATTGAAGAAAAGTCGAGGGAGAAAAGTCACAATACAAAGAACCCCCCCAGAAGCAACCCGGCTAATCAGTTTACTTCCCCGACATCAGGTACCACTTAATCTCCTCTTGACTAATTTGGGTAGGTCTGTATGACGAGGATTATGGTAGCTAGATGGGCGAAAAACTATAACAAGGGCTCGTGAGCGGGGGCTTGGCAGGGTACTTATTCAAGTCGGAATAATCTCATATGGGGCCAAGGGAGCGATGTAGATATCCGACTCCCCTTCTCCAGGCCGGACAAATTGCAGTGTTTATGCTTGAATAGCCTCTCCCAAATCGCCGGTAGCACCGATTCTTGCAGCTGCCTATCTTAGGAGATCAGGCAGGGGACTGCAAAAATCTGATCTGATCTGATCCAAACTGATCTGTTGGCAGTTTGTCTCTCATCTGATCATTTACATATAAAGTCGACATATGACTTGAAATCCACGCTGACCATGCACATAAACGGTCTAGTAAGCGAAATTTCCCATCTTAGCAGAGGGGAGGATGCAAGTACTTTTAATAGGGCTGTAGGACCCGCCACCATCCGAATGCGAGTGGAAGTGGGTTATAATTGCAGTGGTATATGCGGGTGCACGGGCGAGACAGCTTAACCAATTAGAAGGTATTATGCAACCGCCATGAGGATAAGACGTATTTGTAGAAAATGAGAGGATTGCTAAGTGTCAGGTAGGTAGTTAGTTGCTTTGCTACACACTTAGCTGCATATTTACAGTATTATTGACGAAGATTAATCCCAAGTTTTATTTAACATGATAACCAACTTTCCCATTAAATTCAATGTTTTGGGCTGCATATAGAGGTGTACGGGTGGAGGTGTCTACTGTGTATGCGCGGACAGAAAAGACTCCTCCCTCCTTCTTTCAAGGGCACTCCTAAATCTAAAATCACGCAAGTGCTGCCCTTAGTTGCGACGAACCTCTGGAGTAGCGGTGGACGGATGATGGAAGTGTACCATGAAGCACAAGTCATCATTTGGCTGGCCATACATAGTAAGATAACACTATGTAGGTACCTAGCTAAATATAGGATGTGCCCGCCTGAAGTGACTGTCTGCTGGATATTTCTAATTGAAATTAGATTCGCAAGTTTTGTGGTGGCCATTCACCTATAGCACAAGAGCTGGATGCTATAAGTGATTGTGTTTTGGTGAGAGATATTTCTATTTCATGGGGAGAAGGTCTAACTACTGCTATGGAGGGCAGGAGTGTTACATGGTGATGCGCTTGATAAACATGGATTTTAGGGACATTGATAGGGTCGGATGCAATGACAATTCACAAAATCTTAGTAAGTGCCAGGTATTGCCGAGTCGGTTGCTCCGGTACGAGACCCACGGCAGCAATAAGCTCTGGAGGAACCCAATGCCGCCAGGCTGGAGGCCGATGGAGATTGCTCAAGGCCATCAAGGTACCCCCACCTAAGCCTCGATTTCCGGTTGATTTGGTTGGGAACCTTATTAACTCCCAAAAGACTTATACTTTTCATGTGCGGATGGCGCCTGAATGAGGCTGGAGGGATGACGGGCAGGAGATTATTGGCGATTTCTTTTTCTTTTGTTTTGCCGTCTTTTATTTTTATTATTGAATCTTAGCATAATAGAGTAATTTGCTGTATTCATGGCGGCCCAATGACGTCCCGGGTCGCCATCGCACGCGATACTGTCGCATTCCCGAATGACTGGGTAGGTACGTAATCTGGGGAAGACGGCGGCCGTCGGAGTTAAAGTTAGGGTGGCGGAGTCACGTGACTGAGATAGGTAGGTAACCAAAAATACTAAGCTCAGAGCCGATCGGTTCCACGGCTGTCGGGGTCGCCTAGAGCAGATCCCTCAACAAGTATCGCACGATTGTAACCTAGCAAAAGCTAAACCCCTGTTCAAACTCTGTTCCTGTTCCAGGCTGAATGCGAAAACATTTTGCGCTGCCGCTTGTCTACCTACTCTGTACAGACCGGATATACCCCAAGGCTATGACCTCCTGGCGGTGGTCTTCAATGCAATGGAGGAGCCCCAAATGGGTAACAGTCAGAGCTAGAGCTGCTGTAAGCTGATAGATGGGGGAGCTCCACAACATACATACGCCACGTACCTACAGTACCCAGCCGGCCCCACCGCGGCAGTACGTATCTAATCTACATAGAAGTGTGGTACTCCCTATAGTACTGTAGATAGTACCTACAGGCAGGTACCTAGCACCCGTGGCACCCCTTTCCACAGGCGCGGGCAGGGTGGGTACGACAACCTGTCACTGTCAGTGGGTAGCTAGGGCTAGCCAGGGCAGACTAGGGACAGGATGTGGCCGGACCTTGCCCCCGACAGCCGTGGTGGGGCAAATCGTGCAGCGGGAGGATGGATCTCGGTGCAGCACGCACAGCGATGTCGCAATTCTGGCCCCAAAGCATCTCAACTCCACCAATCTCGCAATTCTTCCTCTGCTACTCTCGTTTTTGCAGCCCAGCTGCTGTGCTGCCCACCCCGAAGACGAACGTGTCGAAAGAAGTTGGAGCTATCCTCAACTAAACTGTCTCGTTATCTCCAGACCATTACCCCCCGCCAACGGCTCTCGATTTATCACGCCAGCCAAATTGATGCTGTCTTAAACAGGGATGTTTAAGAGACATCTAGACCCTTGATTACCCGTTCTGGCCCCAACCTATTCGAGCCGAGCCTCCTCGACCTACCATACTGCACTGGGTCCTGACTGCTAGTACCGACAGCTTTGCTGAGTTGTTACAGAAATAGCACGCCATCTTGCCTCGTTTGACCGTCACACCGTCATTTCGCCTCCTGCCTCCCCTCTCAAATGCCTTAGTCTCTGCTCCAACATTTCGCAGGCCACTTCCTCTAGACTCTAAGACGCCGCCATCTTTTCTGTCGATGCTGTCGCCATGGAAAGCCTAATGAGTCTGCCCGCAACATATCCTTCATTATCCTCAGTGTGGCACACCAACCCCGCCCGTCAGTCCAAGGACGAAGCCTTCATGCATCTGAACCAGAAGTCGGCCACCCCGCCTAATGGCCGCGCACAACTACTACCCATCCCGCCCAAACAGGCTGAAGACTCAAATATGAAGCCCTCAAGAGAGAACTGCGATAGGAGGAGACCTGGGGAGGATGATAGCTCCCGCATACCCAATATCTCGCAACAGTCTATGAGCCAATCAGTAACGCCTTTCCTTCGCGAGCATATCCCTAGCCTGTACGCTCCTATCGGCAAACCGGATCTCCCTTCGATGGCAAACCTAAAAAACAAGGACCCCAATAGCAAGTATTGTTATAGACACCGACCAGATTCCAAATGTCGCCGGGCTGCTGATGAATCCAAAATGGCCCTGATTCAGCGGGTATGTTGATGTTTGATCGCCCTTCATCAAGCCGAATGACATGATATGCTAACTTATTTTCACAGGACCTCGAAACACTATCTGCGGGAGATCGCCAAGCAATTACAAATGTGTGGTCGTTATTTTCTGCGGCTCCAACTAAACAACGAGAATTGATGCTGCAGGGCATCATAACACAATGTTGTTTCCCCCAGCTTTCTACAGTCTCGCGAGAAGTACACGAACAACTGAAGATAGACTTCTTGTCTGCACTGCCAACCGAGTTGTCACTGAAGATCCTATGCTACCTTGACTGCTCCTCTCTCTGCAAAGCGGCCCAAGTCAGCCGACGATGGAATACTTTGTCTGGAGATGACGTTGTCTGGCACCGTATGTGTGAGCAACACATTGGGAGGAAGTGCGAAAAATGTCAATGGGGCTTGCCTAGACTCGAGAAGAAGCGATTGCGGGAATGGAAAACGCACCATCCGCATGCACTCCCCCCGATCCCAGCCCCAGCCCCAGCCCCGGTCCCAATTCCTGCCCCAGCTCCGGCCCTAACTCCGGCCCCAGCCCCAGCCGTAGTTGTTGACGACCATGACAGCCATAACCTTCCAGTTCCGACAATCACAAAGCGTGCCGCAGAACCCAACGAGGATGAAGGACCAACTAAGCGCCGTTGTACCAAAGACAAAACCGATGAGAATGGAGCGAAGACAGAATCAGCACAAGGGAAAAGGTTCCGACCATGGAAGGACGTATACCGAGACCGTTTCAAAGTTGGTTCAAACTGGCAAAAAGGCCGGTGTACAATCAAAACCTTTACTGGCCATGCTAATGGAGTTACGTGTCTCCAATTTGACGACAATATGCTCGCCACTGGCTCGTATGATGCCACTATCAAGATCTGGAACATCGAAAAGGGCGAGGTTGAGCGGACTTTGCAAGGGCACACCATGGGTATTCGAGCCCTGCAGTTCGACGACCGAATGCTCGTCAGTGGAAGCTTGGATGGTACAGTCAAAATATGGAATTGGCGGACTGGTGCCTGTATTAACACGCTCAACCACCAGGGAGGCGTTATCACAGTACACATGGAAGGGGACTTCCTTGCATCCGGATCCATGGACAGATCTATCAAAATCTTCAACTTCAAGACGCAGCAGTCGTTTTCTCTGCGTGGCCACACTGACTGGGTCAACCAAGTTCGATTAGACGTGACATCTCGCACCCTGTTATCGGCATCGGATGATTGCACAGTCAAGTTGTGGGATCTGGATTCTAGAACATGTATTAAGACGTATGAGGGACATATTGGACAGGTTCAGCAAGTTTTGGCTTTACCTGATGATTTCGAGTTTGAAGATGAGACTGTTCGTGAAACGGATGCTTCCTCTACGGCTAGTAACCGCAGTGTCACACCGGTCACGTCGCCAAGTCCACATAGCTCCGGCCGTCAAGCAGAGGAGCGGCTGGCGTATGGTCCGATATTTTTCAATGATCCCGACCGCCCATTGCCTCCGCGGTACATGCTTACAGGATCCTTGGACGCAACACTACGGTTGTGGGATACTGCTACCGGCAAGAGTCCGCGGTGTTTTTGGGGACACGTCGAAGGAGTTTGGGGCCTCGCTGTGGACACGCTCCGCTACGTCTCCGGGGCCAATGATGCGACTGGTAAGTTATTCCCGTGCCTATGGGCTCAACCAGTGCTGACCCTCGACAGTGAAAGTTTGGGAGCCGCGTACCGGCAAATGCGAGCGCACGTTCACCGGCCATAGTGGACCTGTCACCTGCGTCGGCCTCAGTGATAGCCGTTTTGCGAGTGGAGGCGAAGACGGAGAAGTTCGTCTGTACAGTTTCGAGGGCGAGCCATGGGAATGTCGCGAAAGAGGCACACCATCCTAATTGTTTTTGTTTGTTGGTTTTTTTCGGTTCACGTCCACGTTCTCATGAGAGTTTTGATAGTCCATGATTTCCAACGCGCCATATATACCCCTTTCTTTCAACATGCAGGTTTATAACGGGGATACAACACAAAAACATCAAGGGCGCATTCATAGAAACTCACAGGGCGGAGCCTAAGCTGGAACAGGATCAGCAACGGATTGGGGCTTGGGCGTTTTATGTGGCTGGCATGCCATTTCCGATAACGATACTTTGATTGTTTAAGATAGGACCTTATCAACTAAACTTAATATCATCGCTTTCCCCGCGCACATGGATTGTTGATCGATGTCTCAAATGTGCGGTTGAAGCTTTTTTCGGATAGGCTGACTCGTGCAAAAATATCTGCATGTGATGATATCTGCGTGTTATTGCATATGTACATACCAGCGAAGTAGGTATGAGGTAGCACTCCTAGAGCTTCCGATGCAACGGCCGGGATAGTGCCACAGGGATGGCAGCTAGAATCAATACAGAGATCGACTTGTTCGAGTTGAATCCCGTTTCAACCTCGGCTGTGCTTTGAAGCCGTCTTAGTCCGACTCAGCTGGTTCGGGTCGAAGCCACAGTTCACACACAGTAGATGATACTGTGGACTAGTGGTTATTGAGGGTTGGCGGGGAGCGCCCACTTTATCCCACCCCGCAAAATCACAAGCTCGGCTTTCTGTCGGCTAAGCCTCCATGAGCTCATAGGCGCGAAGGAAACGACGTCACTGCCTGTGAGCATCACGACAGCACGCGCTCCAGGGGAAAATCCGCATGCGCCAACCGCTTCGTTCATGCCGAGGAGAAAGAAAGAGGGAAAGCCCAATTGATATTGTCGAGAGATGAGTATTAGTATATTTATGACAATGCAAAGAGCGAGACTTTTACCGTGGGTGAAATTCAACGTCGAAAAGACGCGCCAATGCTGGAAAACTCCGGTTCGCCGAATTCGCAAACCGATCCCTTCCGGCTGCCCGCACCACTCACTCAACTCACTTCCCTGGTTAAAAAACAGGAACAACTTACACATCAGGACTAACGGGGGAAAGGTAGGCTAGTCCAAGGAGGGAGTCTTTTGATAATTCGCAATGGCCACCGGGACGGAATACGGTACTCGTAACAGTAAAAGCCGAGACGTGACACTCGCTCGCCCGGCTGGACAGGCGCAGGGATCGAGCCCTCGCCCGGGATTTATTCCTCTGTCTGTACATGAATACCAACAAGATGAACATTTTTAGTTCTAATTCTCCACTGTCCGTGGTTCGTTTTTGCTTCTGACACAGCTCAGGTAGGCTAGACTAGTGTCGTCTCGATTCCCATTCTTTTCGCTTTGCCGCTCAAGGATCTTCTTTTGCATGTCTCGTGCTCTCCCCCTTGCCCCCACATCTGAGAATGCCGCGGAACAATGCGGCCATCTACTGAGCTACTTGCACTAGCAAAGCAAAGCAATTCTTTTTTTTTTCTACCCGACACGTGGAAAGAGGTGGGTGTCGTTATGTGACTCAAGCCCTTCCCACCTAGACGCCCTTGGCGTAGGGTAACCTAGTAATAGTTCCGTCAGGGTCGTTAGCACTCTTCTTTTGTTATATAGATCTGCCCTTAGCCGCACCTCGGAGTTGAGGGTAGCTCTCGAGGTAGCTTTGTTTCTTATTGTTCTTGAGACCTCTCTCCTCTCTGTCTCTTTCTTAGCTTTGAACCATTACTTCTTTGTTAAAAGACCTTTCCCCGTTTTGCTCATCTCTTATAATCCCGGAAAAAGAAGAAGCTAGAACACGAGCTCCCGAGCTACCCTGTATACATACTGAGTCGTGAGACGCCGATTGTGTTTGTCCGATTCGTCATCCCTTGTGCGCATCTCCGAGAAGCTGTATCGAAAACCTGTTAGAATTTCTTACATAGCGAGGTTCGAGCGTAGCCTACGAGCTGTACATTCGGCAAGAGAACAAAGAGTAGAAACCAACCAGTCAGGTCCTAGTGGGCGAGGTCGGGTATAGTTCAAACAAAGGGCGCAAGCCCAGGCTATTGAATCGTGTGAATTTGCGATGGCGACTAAAGTTGGTGGTAAAGATGGCAAGCCGCCGCCGTCCGCGGCGACGAACCTGATCGGTGAGTTATGATACGAGAATGCCCATATTCCAACACCACGTCGACGTCTTCAAAGACGGAGATGCCGACGTCGGAGCAGCCCTCGCTGACTGGGCTGGTTATACTCGTAGCTGGCGGAGGTGCTGGTATGATGGAGGCTCTTGTGTGTCACCCTCTTGGTACGTACATCCCTATATCCCAAGACGCCGCATTCCAATACTCCTCGACTAACACGATGGCCACCCCGCCGCAGACACGATAAAAGTGCGCATGCAACTCTCGCGCCGCGCGCGCCAGCCGGGGGCGCCGAAGCGCGGCTTCATCAAGACAGGGGCGGAGATCGTGCGTCGCGAGACGCCGCTAGGACTATACAAGGGTCTGGGGGCGGTGCTGACGGGGATCGTGCCGAAGATGGCGATCCGGTTCACGTCGTTCGAGGCGTACAAGCAAATGCTGGCGGACAAGCAGACGGGGACGATCACGGGGTCGGGGACGTTCGTGGCGGGTCTCGCGGCGGGCGTGACCGAGGCGGTGGCCGTTGTGACCCCCATGGAGGTCATCAAGATCCGGCTGCAGGCGCAGCACCACAGCATGGCGGATCCGCTCGACATTCCCAAGTATCGCAACGCCGCCCACGCCCTCTACACCGTCGTCAAGGAGGAGGGCGCCGGCGCCCTGTACCGCGGCGTCAGCCTCACCGCCCTGCGCCAGGGCTCCAACCAGGCCGTCAACTTCACCGCCTACACATACTTCAAGGAGGCGCTGCTGCGCAGGCAGCCCGACAACGCGGCCCTACCTAGCTGGCAGACCACGGTCATCGGCCTCGTCAGTGGCGCCATGGGTCCCTTGAGTAACGCGCCCATCGATACTATCAAGACGAGGTTGCAGAAGACGCCCGCCGAGCCGGGCGTCAGCGCGCTCAAGAGGATTACCACGATCGCGGGGGATATGTTCCGGTAAGTTCCGCTGCTGCCAATTGTGTTTTGTCTTTTGAAGTGTTGAGGACCGTGGGTCCCCTTGGTGTTCGGCTTTCTAATTGTTTTGGGAATTCTAGGCAAGAGGGTTTCCATGCTTTCTACAAGGGCATCACACCTCGAATTATGCGTGTCGCGCCCGGTCAGGCCGTCACGTTTACGGTATACGAATACCTGAAAGATAAGCTGGAGAAGAGCGGGCCGTCGGTATTAACAGGGAACAAGTACGAGGAGTAAGGATGTGTGCTCAGTATCAAGTGCCACGTTAATGGATCCGAGCGTGAGTGAAGGAGATAGTTCAATGTTCATGTTAAAGATTTTTCAAATATCATGTTCGTAAATAGCATCCGCATTTTGGGAGGCAGTATTTGGCATCTGTATCGATGTAAAGAGGAAGTAACAGCGCATAGTGATTTTTCTGTCCCCTTGTATTTTGTCCTTTTATTTTTTGTGCCTACGCCTCATAACCCCGATACGCATGCCTTCATCAACTGCTCGCCAGGCCACAAGCAAAAGTAGCATTGGTTAGCACGTCTCGGTCGTTTGATTCATCGACCGGGTCTCTTGGGTCTCCTGAAGGCTGTCTTCGTCTCCACTTTGGGAAATAGTTCTTCTAATACCAGCTCTTCGGTAATTTCACTCGGGTCCTCGACCTCGAACTTCTTCTCCACGGCACAATTGCACTCCTTCTCAGCCATGGTCAGTACGGCTCGCTTCTGCAGCGGATAGATCATGCGGTTCTTGACGGCCTTGGTGCCAGCCGTCGCCGGATTCGTGTAGAAGAAGAGGAGGACCTCCTTGCCTTCGGCGCCAACGCGGGAAGGCCGGTGCCGGAAAAAGGTGAATCTAGGTTCTGAGGTAGAGATGGCCTTCACGGCTTCGGCGACTGATGCGGGGTTCGAAGAGTCGGGCACTAGTTCGACCGCTTCGTCTTGGGAGTTGATTTTCTGCCGAGGTGGTCAGGAGGTCAATCTACTGTACATGCATGTGCATGTGGTTCTACCACGTCGCAGAGAGCGGCAGCGGAGTTGAGAACTCACCAGCATCACTAGCGAACGCCCGCCACCGCGGCCCAACTCCGTCAGCGCGCTCAGGGCGTCGTTCTTGACAGGCATGTTCATGGTCGTACTGAGGTGGATCTCGCGCACGCCGGTGCCAGTACCGGCCTCAGCCTCAGCGCGCTTCACCTCGCCGAGGGTGCGCTCCTCCTCGGTCAGGGGCGCGTCCAAACCAGCATGCTTGTCGTGTCTAGCGAAGCCGGCAGCGCTCAGCTCGTCGGCGGTGGTGGCAAAGATGGTCTCGCGGAAGTGCTCGGATCCCAGCTCGCGCACCAGGGTCAGGCGCGTGGCGGCAAAGAGCATCTTCTGGCGCACCTTGGCGGTGTCGGGGACGTACGTGACGGCGACAAGGAAGGGCGCATGGTCGTAGCGCCGCAGCAGCACGTAGAGCGGCTCGTCGGGCTTCAGGTAGTCGGCCAGCTGGCTGAGATTGGCATCGAAGGTGGGCGAGGAGCGGGGTAGGCGGGCCAGCGGCGTGAGGGCTTCGGACGAGATGGTGACGAGAAGGCCGAATTGCGACGTGTCCGAGAGGAGGCTGGTGAACTGGGAGGCGAGCTCCTGCGAAGCTGGCGGGCGGGCGAAGCCATGGTCAGCCAGGATGCTTCTTTCTCTCCTCGACTCGGGCAAGCACACCCATCCACCCATCCACTTATGCACAGACGCAGAAGCATGGTGGTGTAAACGCCAAAGACCGCATAGTCTGGGCTAGGTAGGGTTTCGTACCTGATATACCAGACTGCATCTTCTTGCCAGCTGGATACGTATGGCCGTGAACTGTGAGACACCAGAAGGCCTGCTCCTGGAAACGGGTAGATCCGCTTTGGTTAATAGGTACGGAGAGATGGGTATGGATGTTTGGGCAGACACGAAGATTGCCGCGCGGGCTAGCTCACTCGCTCATTTATTTATTCATAGGTAAGCTAGCTACAGTAGACCTACTACCCCGCCATTGTTGGGGGAAGGGAAGGTGGGGGGACCGTAGTACAGGGGTACATACAGGTAGGGACCTGGGTGGACATGTGGATATCATGACATGAGGTGAAAGGAGGTATACAACAAGAAGATTAGGTACCTAGTTTCCTATCTAAGAGGTAGTAATTTTATGTTATATATAGTATCCAAATGACAACTTTACGAAAATCTAAACACCCAAAGACTGTCTATGCCAGACTATGCTTGGTACCAAATGGGCCGAATCAGATGGACAAATGCTCTGTAATATTGTAATGCGTCTAATCAACTTCTAGACAAACTTCATAGCTTCGTTATTAGAGAGAGGGAGAGAGGGAGAGAGAAAAGACATGACGGTCATAAAATCGTTGCTGTATCGGAGAAAAACAATCATCTCTATAGACGCTTGCCACCAACAAGGACAAAGGGAAGACAAGCACAGAAATACGAAACATATGAATCCGAAGACAAATGTAGCGACACCATATCTTGACTCAATTCAAAACTTCAGCACCCCACCCTCCTCGACCTTCGTGAAAGCCGGCAAGAACCGATTCTTGTCCGTCGCAATTTTGGCCAATCGTCTTATGCTCACTTGCGAGTTCAAGTCGAAGACGGAGACCTCGGACCCCAAGTCTTTCAGCAGCCACGATCGCACATCAACTGCCACCAACGAGTCCACTCCATAGGCGTGCAGGGGCTTGCTAGGGTCCAGGTCTGCAGGGTCGACGCTGAGCACTCGAGACAGCTTATTAAGCAGGGCATCCAGGACGATATTTTCGGCCTCGACCATTGATGCCGCAGTTGCGATGCGAGCGGCATGCTCCGCTTCCTTTTTCACTACTGTCGCCTGGTCTGCAGAGACGTCAGATTCGAGTTGTCCGAACTGATTAAATAGCAGGTCTTGCATCCAAGGCGGCTCTGCAATGCCTAGAGGGACAAGCTCATGCGGCAGTCCTGGCCGCAGTATTACCTGCCCCTTTTCAACGGGGAGGAGCTTTGGCGCTAGTCCACAATGATAGTCCAGAACCGCGAGAACCTCTTTGACAGGCATGGAACCGTTGCCCGCTGCGCGCATACTCTCCAAGAGCTCGGGTTTATCGGCGACGAAACCTACGTCCTCGATCGCAGGAAGATTCAGGGAGACTGCAGGCAGTCCTTGAGACAATCGATAGCGCGCTAGAGCGTCCTTGAAGGTATTTCCTGCTGCATAGTTCGACTGCTCCTTGTTGCCGACGATTCCCATTGTGGACGAAAGTAACACGAAGAAGTCTAGGTTATTTCCGAGTACGTGATGCAGATTCCAGGAGGCATCGACTTTAGGTCGCAGAGCATCATTCCATTCCTCGAGAGACATATCGAGAAAACGGTTATCCTATCCTCACATTAGTAACGGGTACTAACACGGTCCAACCTCAGAAGATCTTACCTTGAGCACCATGGAGCCCTGTATGCACCCTTTGATTCTTGGCATATACGTCAAGCACTTGGCGATACATATTTCTAGCGCTGATTTGTCTGCCACATCACACGCGGGAGCCGCGACCTTTTGGCAAAGAGGTGTAATTTCATCAAGAAAAGCTTTAGCAGCGGGCTTCACGGGACCATTTCTTGAGAGTAAGATGAGGTTTTTCGCACCTCGAGCGACCGCCCAACGGGCAATAGCCTGGCCAAGCCCACCAAGGCCTCCGACAATGACGAACGAAACGTTGGGATCAAATCGTGTTGCAGGTTTCGTGCTGGGTACAACAGACACCACATCATCGTCGTGAGGCTCGAGAACAACTTTGCCAATATGCCTCCGGCTTTGTATATCGCGGAAAGCATCCTGAACTTGGGAGAACGAATACTCCATAGTTGATGTGCGCCGTGGATAGTTGTCGGCAAGGAGTTGCTTCATAGCCCTCTGGAAAATACGTTGGGCTCGTTTGGAGTCATTTTTCATGAGGTATACGAAATCGAACTGCTCAAACCGAACATTGCGGCCGAGATTTCGAATGCTTAAAGAGGTATGGCTAGAAGGGTCCTTTAGCCCTAGCTCAACGAATCTTCCAAACGGTGCGACGCAATCCCATGATGCCATGATTCCATCACCTGAGAGGCAATTCAAAACTATGTCAACACCGCGAGATTGAGTAAGCAGGCGTACGCCTTCTTTAAACGACGTGTCTCGGCTAGAAAATATGTGGCTGCGTGGGATGCCATAAGTTGTATGTAGGAAGTCCTGTTTTTCTTGCGTCCCTGCGGTCACAAAAACCTCGGCGCCATGGAGGTTAGCCAATTGTATGGCCGCTTGGCCAAATCCACCAGTCGCAGAGTGAATTAAAATAGTATCGCCATCCTGGATGTTTGCATGTTCGGCAAGAACAGCATAAGCCGCCGAAGAAGCAAAAGAAGTAGAGGCAGCCTCTGCCCAACTCATCTGTTCGGGAACCTTTGTTAAGAAGGCGTCACAGGTTCGTGCGTAAGTCTTCATCGTCCCAGAAGTTGAGAGCCCCAAAACCCTATCGCCTACTTTAAACATGGCATCAGACCCGGCTCGCGTGACGATACCAGCAGCCTCAATGCCAGGCACCACATCGCCACCTACTTGGCCGAGTACTAAAGCTAGATCACGAAAGCTCATCCCGGTAGCCATAACTTTGAATTCGACGTCATGCTCTGCTATTTGCGCTTCAAATACCAGATCATCCTCATACCGAAGCGTGTCGAGTTGAGACAGAGACCCTATCTGGAGTGATAACGCACGTTGATCAGTACCGAATCTCTCTTCGACAGCCTCAAAACTGCTAGTTTGCGCCTGAACATGCTTGCTTATAAAATTGGCCGGCACCACCCTCGCGATGTGCACAATACCATTTATAACACGGAAAGAGTTCTCTGTGCTGGTGTACGATGTGCGCAAAATTTTCATAGTAATGTCAGCCAAGATTGGGATGTTGTCCACATCGTCGAAAGAAATCGTGATAAATTTTAACCCAGGATGTTCGGCTCTGATGACCCGCGCAAAGCCTGCCACTAATTCGTAGTCCGGGTTAATGCTGCCGTCTTTGGACAGCCAAAGTATTCTATTACTCCGTGCTATTATGTGCTTGAGCGAGGCAAGCACCTCAGCCGACGGGTGTCGCAGAATTGGAGATTCCAGATCAGTTAGGATGATGCAAGTGGATTTCTGGAAACCTCGGTCGCGTATTTGGCTAAGGTCGTCGACTTGGTATGGTGCCTCCTGTCCGAGAGTGCCACAGATCCCAGCGGCCACCTCCGATTGAGAATGTGAGCCGTCCAATTTAATGATAAATGCAGGAGCTAATTTTGGACGTTCTTCAATCTGTCCAACCGCGGTTGATACCAGGATAGCCCCGAACTGGTCCGCCGGGTCTGGAAAATCTGGAAATACGGCGTCTATCCCAGAGAAGCCCGTCGACCGTAGGTAACCGCCCCAACTCTCTTTAGTCATCAGCGGCCCGAATGCTCGATGCGGCTCCTGTGAAAGCCACCAGCCAGGTAGCGTGCCGAAAACAAGATTGACGTTGAGCGCAGTCGGGTTGGTACACTCATACAGTAATAGTTTCCCCCCAGGCTTAAGAAGTTGTCTCGTATTGCGTAATGTTACTTCGATATTTTGTGTCGCGTGAATGACATTTGCTGCGATGATTATATCGTACTGGCCCGGTTCGAATCCCTGCTCTTCAATATTCTTCTCTATATTCAGGACTTTGTAGCCCATTCGCGCTGAATGATCACTGAACAGATCCCGGGCCACTTCGAAGAAAGCAGGCGAAATATCAGTAAAGCAATACTCTTGAAACCTCTCTTGATTTCGAGTTAGCGCCTTCATGATGGACTTCGTGGTGCCACCGGTGCCTGCACCAATCTCCTACATATTTGGGTTAGATATGAAGAACAACTAGGTGAGTAAGGGAAGGCGTGTGTATTAGAAAGCAACGTACAAGAAAATTCATCGAAGGGTCTTTATGGGTCAAGGCATCAAGGTAGCTGCTCAACTGAGCGAAGCATCTCTCTGCACCAAAGGCGCCTTGGTAGAAGTCGTCGGCTAACTTTCCACTGAAAAATACCTCCAAGGGGTCGATTTCTCCCGCGAGGATCCGAGGCAAAGCTTGTCCAACAGCAATGATCAAAGCTCCTTCTGGACTTTGCTGAAGCTTTTCAATATCGTACTCGATAGGCTTTATGGCTATATTTTCAACAGCGTGTTTCAAGTAGGCCAAGTACAACTGACGATGCCGGGGCATCCTCTTGAGCTCATCTGTTAAGTCCAGGCCGAGGGCGCTGCGCATATAATCTAGCGATAAAGACTCGTAGGCCAATAACGAGTATGCTGGGCCAGCACTATCCACTGCGCCCGCAACAATAGAGACAGGCCTGGTCAAGGCAGGGTCAGGCTTCCACTCCATATGAAAAGCGATGTGCTTCGATGACTTTTCGAGGTGAATCCCATTTCCACGGACAGCGCTGAGTACAAATCCTTCACCCTTGACCATCACCAATCCCGTGTTGTTACTGATGGCAGTGAAACGGCTCTCGGCCCCGACAGGGCCCTGTTGTTCAGCTTGAGCCCATACCATGTAACTGTCATCGAGATCTAGAGATGTGGCAGAGACCCATAGTTCTTTTGCGTAGAAGGGCACAAACGCCGTTGGAGATTGTGTAGAATTGCATACCAGAGGAACTAAATTCGCCTGTATGATACCATCAAGACTCGCCGGATGTATAATATGAGGTTGGAGATGTTGATAGGGCATTGACGTCTTGATGCTTCGAACCGGGTTTCTCACTGTTGCTTGCGTTGTGGATGTTAGACCTACCCGAACCTCTTCCAACGTTTGAAACTGAGGACCAAAATTATTGCCGCAATTGTTAAATGTGTTGTAGACTTGTTTTCTTGATATCGTCCTCAAGTCACCATGTCCTTCAATCAATTCGTTCGGCATCCGGTTTTGTGACGGCTTTTGAAATCCATCTGCCGTACGTGAAACTTCTTTCACGTAGTCTGGGTATATATAGCCTCGGCAATGTTCAATCCATTCGTCTTCAGCTAACGTGAATAGTTGGAATTCATTCCACCCTATGCCATGCAACATATTGGCCCCAGTGCATGGTCGCAAGTAGAAGTGTGATTCAACCCCGCCTTCGTTTCGTAGCTTTAACGCTTGGTGAAATGAAACATCTGAGAATTTGAAGCCCTTGAGACTTTTCTTAGGGTCGGAAATCTGACGACTAGCCTCTATTGCCATAACCAGCATACCCGCCTTGACAAATTGTATTAGCTTCCAGTAATAGAGGTGTGCTAACATAACCGGGGGGGGACTTACAGCAGGATATAAAATATCATCAAAAACCTTATGGTCGATTAGCCAGGGGTTTTCAGATATGGAAATATGATGACGCCAAATAGCGTTGTTCTTGTTCCAGTCTGGCGCCGGTGCTCCTAGAAGCTCGTGGCGTTCATATCTCGGCATACGCGTATTCTTGCTAAGCCGACTTTCAAACCAATATTCGGTACTGTGGTTGAAAGGATAGCTAGGTAGATCTGTTAACATGGATGCTATATCAACGTCAAGATGAGTATTGTTTGTCCCCAAAAGATGGACACCATGTCCACGAGCCCATAGTGACCCTGCAGCCTGCAACGCACTGTTTACTGCACACGTGCCTCTTTTGAGAACAGTATGAAGTGTGATATTATCAACCTTCTTCAGAGCTTTCACGATAGTTCTCAGTGGGCCGTAGAGGGTATTATGCGGTCCTACTTCCAACACGTCGGTAATATCATCAGAAAGACCCTCCTCAGGCAATAGGATATCGGGTTTTTGTACCGGCTTCGCAAGCATCTGCATCACCGCCTCACTGAATCGGACTGGTGAGATTAGATTATCAGCCCAATAGCGGGCGTCCTGCAGTTCGGAAGCAGAGATCATTACACCTCTAGTAGAAGAGAAAAATCGTGCTTCATGGCGATAAGGTTTTGAGCCAGGCTCTGCATGCTGAATTGTGTTGATGTATTCCTCATAGATAGGCCTCATATGTCTCGAATGATACGCCATTTCGACATTCAACTGTCTCGCAAATATGTTTTCGGACTTGAGCATATTGACGAATGAATTAACCTTGGCAAGGTCGCCGCTGACGGTGTGGCTGTCTGGGCTATTCAGACAGGCTATTTCAAGCGTGCCTTCCCTCAAGACCTCGTTCACGCGGAGTATACGTGATTCGGTTTGCTCCTTATTGAGGGCAACAGCAGCCATCCCTGTCTTGGTCTCAGAGCTAATACGAGCCAACTTGGCGCACAGTTTTCCCCGATAATAGGCAATCTTCCATGCTGACTCGCGAGAGATAGAGCCAGCCGCATACGCCGCAGCGATCTCACCCGAAGAGTGACCAGTAATTGCATAGGGAAATACTAGAGCGCTCGAAGTCAGTTATTGACTGTTAGAGTATAATTAATGAGGGTTTCGGGGGGTTCCAGACACAATCTCGATCGAGGAAGAAAAGCTTTCACGCTCGAAATCACGGGAACTTGAAAGTGAGTCAGAGAACTACTTACTACCCCAAGAAAATAATAAATCCACCAGAGCGACCTGCAACGCGGTACATAGGGGTTGGGAAAATTCAGCACTGTTAACACGTGATTGTTCCTTCTCTTTCAGTAATTCAACTGCCGGTTTACTCCTTAGCTATGTCAGCCAATGATATGAGGGGGGAACTTACATATCAGCGACCATGGGCAATTCAGCTTGCTTAGATATTTGTCGGCTGCATAGAGGCTCTGCTGAAAGACGGAATAAGTCATGAGCTCGCGTCCCATTGTTGCCCATTGGGCTCCCTGTCCAGTAAATATCAAGGCGAGGCGAGGTTCAGATGTCGTTCTAGTTGCCACAGGTTTCAAGGCCAACGCCTTTCGTAAACTTGAGCAGGAATCCGCAATGGTAAATGACCTCCATCCATGATGTGTGCGCTTTGTTGCCAAGGTATAATTCAGATCCCTCATGAAATTATCTCTCTTTGTTGGAGAGGCGAGAGTTTTAGACCGTTTATCGGTGTATTCATTAAGCGAGTTCCGTACACGCAAAACACCATCTTCAATTATATTAGCAAGTCCATTCGAATATGAAGATGATAAAATCGCTGAATAGTGTAGGTGCTGGAAAGAATCTCAATGTGCCTACCTTGGTCATGTGAAGACCAGACGAATAAACGACTGCATGGAACCGCCACAAATCCATTAGCACCCTCATCTCTAGTCTTGGGATCTGCTTCCTCAGTTATACCGCCATTCGTATAACAATAATTCCCGTTGGTCTTGTCCTTAACAGAGGGCAACAAGATGCCATCAATTCCACTGCCATTCACGTGGATGAGACGGTTGTCATGGTTGTGACCTGTTAACGTTGTTAGTGGAGGACAACCCGTCAAGAGAATATCGAGATACCATTAACGTGGGGTAATGACAATCCCTGGGGAATTTCGGGGGCCAGCACTGTCTGGTGGCGACCAACAAGGTAGTAGCTTCTTAGAAAGTGTAACGCATCGTCAAGAACAACGTGGGCATTCGAGCCACCAACGCCTGACAAAATTAGCGTCCTGAGTAGCTGAGGCACAAACAAAGCATAGCATTGAGAGATCTATTTACCGAATGAATTGATTGACATTCGTCGCAGCCCAGGCTGTGGCCACGATAAAGCTTTTGTGGGAAATTGCAGATGCCATGAGCCTTGAATCTTCGGGTTGAGTCTCTCAAGCCATGTATTAGCTGGTATCACACCCTGTTCAAGGGTATATATCCCCTTGATTACCGCCGCAACCCCAGAAGCACCCTCAAGGTGCCCTACGTTACTCTTCAGAGCACCAACGTAAAGCGGCTGCTCTATCGATCGTAACGGTCCAAATACTTCTCCGATGGCACTGGTTTCGATAGGATCGCCGACCGAGGTTCCTGTACCATGGGCCTCGAAAAAGCGCGTAAGTGACATATCAAGTCCAGCTTGGGAATAAACACGCCGTATAAGATCTACTTGGGCGGTTTTGGTTGGTTGCGTAATGCCAGGAGATCTTCCATCTTGATTTGAACCTGTGTTCCTAACAACTGCTCGGATTGTGTCTCCGTCCCGGATACTTCGTGCATAGAAACGTATTAGTCGACATCTCTAAGTCCCTCATCATAGAACTGGATAGATCATGTGAAATAAGGAGACTGGGGGATTAAGCCCGGCAATGGTTTATACATACCAATCCGACACCCTTTTGAGTACAATAACACCAAACCCTTCCCCCCGTCCGTATCCGTTTCCTCTCTCGTCAAAGCTTCGACATATCCCATCCGGGCCAAGAACACCACCTTTGTCGAGTGTCATACTGAATTCATTAGAAAGTATGAGGTTGCAACCACCCACAATTGCCATACTAGTCTCCCCCAGTTTAAGGCTATTGCAAGCCTGGTGCATAGCCACCAGACTACTTGAGCAAGCCGTGTCGATAGTAAGACTAGGGCCCCTGAGGTCGTAAAACCAAGAAACACGATTTGACAACATGCTGACAACGTTCTACAGGTCTATCAGTATCGTCTCCTTACAGGGGGTCTCGGCTGAGGCAAAGAAGGAATATCAAAACATGTTAGCAGCACCCAGTAGACGTGGGCCACGTTATCTAGATGATGGCAATCTCACGTACTCCTGTGGCAGCATACTTCAGATCTTTATCTAGATCTTTCTCCATAATTGAGCGATAGTCAGAGGAGAAGCATCCGACATATACACCGGTCTGTGTCCCGGCCGCGACTTCAAGGGGTATTCCGGCTGATAGCAAGTTAGTTTAATCGGGAGCGAACATCTCAAGGGCCACGGACCATTCTCAAGTGCTCTGTAAACGCACTCAAGCATTCCTCGTTGTTGCGGATCCATACTGCTGGCTTCCTTGGGTGTTATGGAGAAGAAAGGTGCATCGAAGGCTGCGATACTGCCCTTGAGAAAATGGCCATGGCGGACTCTGGTCTACTCGCATTCAGCAGAAGCAATGCTGACACGATGATAGAGTCGGACTTACAGTGCCCCTTCTATTTGGATCAGGGTGCCAAAACGAATCTACCTTGTATCTGTCTTGCGGCACCTCTGTACGCGCTGACCTTCCGGCAAGTAACAAATCGTAGAAGTGTTCCGGTGTGTCCCCATCCCCCGGCAATCTGGCGTCCAAGCCGATAATGGCTATAGGCTCATCCATCTCTACCCGAGAATGCCTTTGGGGCAGAGGTGGTAGCAGTAGAATAGTCCACGAGGATCACGTGGAGTAGCAGTAACGGTAACGAGGTGGCCTTCCACGGGGGCATTTTGTACTGCATCAAAATATCAACCTGGTAGGGTTGCTTGTTCCACGTGCAAGAACATGTAAGTCATCTTCTTGCGCAACCTCAACGCCAGTCATGTTGTGCAGAATTAGGCTAGCTGCCCCAATCAACGGCACACCAGGCATGATGTGGGCGGACCAACGTTCGCTTTCGCACCAACACACATACACTACTACTGTACGTATGCAGTTCGGCGGAGACTAACAAGTGCCGTTACAGGTAGGTATACATTCCGTACATAGTATGGCAAAATTCGCGGAGACTGTGGAGGCTCTGTTGGCAGGAACACGGCAGCCAAGCGGTGTGTTGGTCTCTTTGTGGTGTTGTTGGCCGGCATCGTCACCAACAGCACCAATATCACTAACCTGCCTATTCCCTTTCAGACAGAATGCCGATATTGATAGTGGGATATCAGTAACCGATTGAACAACATCTCAGCCCTTTCATTCGCCACACAGTTCTTACTGCTTGCCTTCTCCTACGCAAAGAGAAAGGAGGGGGCTGGGCTTTGGCTGGTCCGGTAGGTCAGCACGTAAGTAAAGAGAAGGATCCAGTGACAGAAGGGTTGCAGGCTGAACAACAAAAACAACCTTGAACAGTTCAGGATAGGGCCTATGTAGGGCAATTACAACAGACGGAGGTAAATTATGCTCCTTGTGTGGGAACATATACCGGTACTGTGCTGTACTACAGTATACTATTAATGAAGCTACTACACGTACGGTTGTTCATAGTGGGCATCGCTAGTGGAGGTCGCACACTTGGCATGCCGGCTTTGTAGGTACATTTTTAGCTAAACACCTATTTATAGGTAAAAATCATGTTCTTTCGTTGCGCAATATCCTTCCTCCAGAGGGGCCCTGGTCATAGAATAGACAGATGAAAATATCAGCTAGGCCGTTCTTTTATAGCTGCTCGCAATATCATACCCACCGATTCCCTACCTCGGTATGTATATATGTATACCTAGTGTTTATAGGTATGTGGCTTTATTGAGTGGCTAGTGGCCACTTAGGTATACTCCCATGATAGTGTAGTGCAGAGCAGGTAAATTATGGGACCCAAAACCACACTTTGCTTGGGAATGACGCGCTTTAGAGACTAGCCCTAACCCAGACGATAGGTATGATATATCATATGGGTATCATATGGGTATCTTGCCTACATCCCTAACTACCTGCCTTAGGCAGACTTGGGTGCCTAAGTCCGCATATGCGTATGTATGTCCTGTATGTAGGTACAGACTATACCGTACAGTGCTGCATAATGTAGGTAGGTACGGTACAGCACCTATATTAGGGCAACCCCACCAGAAGCCCTGGACTGCCCTAGCTTTCTTTGCTAGCTGGTCCAGTCCTAGCCTGAGGCCATGCCCTGGGAGCGATCCCCCACCCGCCCTGCTGGTCGGTCAAATTGTGGTGGCTGTAACCAGGATGGGGTGTCTTCACGAGATCTGGCTCCCCCACTGTTTCGTCAAGATGCGACGAATCATCAAGTCATCTCTCTTCCAATCGGCTGGTTCGGTGCATCATCTTGATTGATGTCTTGCAACTCTTGGCCTGAAGATCTAGACCGAGGTAGGGAAAGTGGAATCAGTAGCGAAGGAAGAAGGGAGCCAGCTGAAAAAAAAAAAGACTCAGAACAGTGCTTACCTACCAAAAGGCCAACAGTCACACCAAGTTTGATTTGTTATTCCCCATTCCCCATGTCCCCAGGACAGATCGCCAATAGTTGGGGAGGGCGCCCGATCTTTGGTACAACCACCGATTCTATAGGCTGGGGAAATACCAAATACCGGCAGGCAAAACGGTAAACAGGTACAGTAGGTACAGCATGTTGGGTACCTATGACCTATGCAAGCAAGGCACTGCACTCCCACATGGATTGATTATCGTAGATTAATTATCACGATCAAAACAGCAAGCGTATGTGATAGTCGTGCCGATCCCATCTCACTCCAACATCCCCCTGCTCTCGCGCCTACACCTACGCCTACGCCTACGCCTGCGCCTGCGCCTGGCACACAACCTGCCTGCACCAATATTGCGTGCGACTGACTGACTTACTCAGCTCGCTGGCAAATGGTACGGCGAGCCGTCTATCCTGGAATAGCTCTCGGCCGGGCCCACCCAAAAGGGGAACTTGGAAAAAGCACATAAGTAAGAAAGGACGCGACGACAGGGTATGCCGTCCCTCTGGTCTTGTGACCCGTTTGTTTCCCGCATTCGACGATGCCCATTACTACCTTGGAACCATTGTCCCACCCATAGTCCCGTATTTGCTCGCATTCGACGTAACATTCCATGCTTAGATGCCTGTTGCCCATGATATGCTGCAAGATCGCGTAGGAAGTCAAGCAGGCATCGTGGGCGGCCCGTTCAGGACAACGAGAGACAGCGGTTGCGCGCGCATCGAGGCACACCGCCCCGAGGCACCGTGGCCTACATCCTAATGGAGAAGTCTAAGTCTCACTTAAGGGCAGTCGGGAGGTCAAGTATTGGCGATCCCGCCCTCCGCCCCTCCGTCTCGGCCACCCTCGCCGTATATTCCCAGACGGAGCAGCAAGCCTCGAGCCGGGGTGAAAGCATCCGGCCACCCACCTCTTCAACATCGAGTCAATCTGGAACACAGCCAGAATGGGACACGACCGGCCATAGCTACTATGGCAGTAGGGCTACCGTGGGTTTACACTCCCCTAAACCAAAGTTCCAAGTCAAGTTGACAGGACCCAGACCAGCTCTGAGATCGACGACCTCAACCTCGAGCCAGACGAGTTCTGGCCGCAAACAGACTCTGAAGATGACGACAGTGAAGGAGATGGAAATGTCAGCAATACCTTGAAGAGGTAATTCAGGTCGCGCATACTCTTTTGTCGTCACCGACGTGACACTAATCCTTGTATTAGGACAACTACTGCCAGGTCGAGTAGCACTGCCCGTAAATTCAGGGCAATGTTACAAAAATTCGGCAGGTCGTATAATAATCGTAAGTCTAGTTTATCTACCTCCTGAATTGGGACGATGCCAACATGATTATTTCAGGCTACGATTTTCTACCGAACGATGCTGTAAGTTTGGCGTTAAACCCCGAGGCATCGAACACCACTTACTCACATATGCGCACGTAGCAAGAGAAAGACAGAAATGGTGAGCAATGGATCCTAAGTTGCCCTCCTTTTAGAAGTTGAGCTAATTCAACTCAGCTCTCCAGCATAATATTGTCTTAGAGATGTTAGATGGGAGACTGCATCTAGCACCAGTTGCCAACGCCCGGCGAGTCTTAGATCTGGGCTGTGGCCCCGGTAACTGGCCACTGGAGTTTGGTAAGAAATCGTGGTCACGTGCTACTGTGTCGTCTCGCTGATAGACAACAAGCCAAGAGAAACCCCAATACATTTGTCCTTGGTGTGGACATCGATCCTATCACGCCGCCCTTCCATTTGCCCAACTGCAAATTCCGGGTAGCAGACTTCAATGAGAAATGGTCATACGATTTAAATTTTGATTTCATTCATCTGCGGCATCTAGGAAATCTGCCAACCAAGGATCTCCTGACAACAATATACGGGAACTTAAGTCCAGGGGGGGTAAGTGCATTACTAGCCGCTCTACTCGATGACATTAAGAGAAGTTCTACAGCAAACTAATAAACGGTCAGTGGGCGGAGTTCACCGAGTGGGTTGTCGCAATACAGTCTACTCATAGGTCGTTTACCGAGACATCTTTCTATAAGTGGTTGACGTACTGGAAGTCAGGTAAGCACTGATAACCCTAAAAAGTTACCCTTGCTAATTCCAATTCAGGTATAAAGAAAGTTGGAACAACGGTATACTATCCACTAGAGTACAAAAGACTACTTACTGGGGTGGGCTTCAAAAATGTGACGGAGAGGAAGTATGCAGGTTAGTACCAGGTATTCCCGACAGTTGTCCGGTCTCGTGGTGGCATCTACCGCATAAGTGCGATGCTTCTTGCCCGATTCCTTCACGTGGCTACTCATCCCATTCCCGTGTTGCATTATAGTTCGAATTACATCCCTGTGTAGATGACTGCTGACCGATGGGCTGGTAATAGTTCCGGTAAATCCATGGCCCCCAGGCAAACAGCTGCAGAGAATTGGGTCTATGATGGCATTGAATATCAACGCTATCCTTGAACCCATGTCTATGCCTATTTTTACAGGGGTCTTGGGCTGGTCACCAGACGCTGTTGAAGCTTTATTAGCCGAAGTCCGAAAAGAAATAGCAGATGTCAGGATGCACGCTTTTATGACCTTGTAAGTATACCCTCCCCCCTTGGCCTTTAATGCATCCCCGTAAACAATTGCTGACGGGAGATAGATTTACTGTTTACGCTCAGAAGCCACGCGGGGAATCGTCTTCTAGCTCATCCGTGAGATCCGCACCCGTATAGAACCTATGCATTAGAGCTACATCGCATACAGCCAGGCCAACTGGTTTAATGAGTCATGGGATTTTTAAGAGGTTCAACTGTGAACTTGGAAATGTTGGGAAAGGAAACCTTGTTTGAATCGTAGGGAGGAAGTTCGGCTCAAAGGAAGGTCGAGAATCACTCGAGAGCGGTTCCATCCAAACTTGTAGACTGGATGGATATTCATCGCTACCTAAGTAGTTAAGATGAATTACTAGATAATTATCAGCTTAAAGCTTGTTCTGATACACGATTAATGTCCGCATGGTGTGATTGTTATCTACATTTCCGTCACGTTGGTCAACGTCAGATCAATTATCACACTTTACGCACGTTCTCGCTGCAATCCAACGCATCCGGCTCTTGCGAACCCGACAGTGCTATCGCACTGTGCCGCACTTAGCTGTGTTTAGTGATGATTGCATGCGATCCCTGTCGAGCGAAGATAATCAGCGGGAACTATTCCCAGAGTTGTCGGATTTGCGAGCTATCTACACTAGTCTAGAATACAATTTCTTTATTCCATTTGACGTGGAATGTTATCAACTCCTAGGATCATGACATGGGTGCTCATGTCATGCATTTACACTAGGTGAAGTTAGGTGGTCTAACGTATTGAGGAAGCCAGGGAATGCCCAGCTTGGTCCTGCTAATCTCAACACAGTACAAGGGCGTCGTTGATGATGATCGTTGGCTGAAAACCTGGGCCTCATTGGTATCCAGCAGGTATAGTGTACTCAAGGACAACATCACCACTGCAAGGGAGATGACGTTTGCCCAATTCGAGGCATCCTGAGACCGCATTGGGTACCAGTCATGCGTGTTTTTCCAAAAGTGGATTCGGCGGTCACTGACTCGGCGAACTCGCCCTTACAGGTAGATGAGGTCCGGAATCAGCCATTCATTGGTATACCTGCAGTACTGTAGTATCGTTAATTCATAATGAGAAGTGCCGAGTAGTGTTGTTGGCGATTCAATTCAGGCACCAACGCATCTGCAATGCAGGCCAACAGGGAGAGCAACACTAAAATTCAGAAACGATTCCGAGGGACTGGTAGACCCCCGATTTTCCATTTATACCACCATTTGTTACCGCTCGGCGTGCAGGAGAAACCCTGGCATGACGGACGGATGGCGTTGCTGGGATGCCCCCGGATGCAGCAGGGTCGTTCCGCTGCCAACATAGTATACTACCTGCAGCACGTTACATAAAGCTATTCCGAATTAAGAGCTTTGACATATCCCGCCCCTTCGCTATACTACCTTGGTCCCAATTTATGCGAAGCGAAGCCAAGTACCTACACAGAACTCCATACCAGGCTTTACACCTCAACTTGGAAAGGCCATGGAGTTTGTTGGAAGATACTTGCGCTAACTACACCCAGATACTAATCGGAGACACTTGTGCGAAGACTTAAGGCGGTCCGAACCCATTGTATACTAGCCGGAGCCAACGAAGCGTCGATGGGGGTATATGATCATTGGAGGGCGGGGCTCGGTCAATCAGAAGACTTATCTTAGTGAACCAGCTTAGTATAGGTTCGTAGCTACTATGCTCACAACGAACTTTGTTGTTTTCCATTTATCATTTACATCATAGAGGGCACTGCCAGTGTGTAGTATCTCGGAGCCAGTTTTGACAAGTTTTCGCACACGTTATGTCCGCAACAAATCAGACAGGCCAGGCGCCTGGCCTATATGCGAACATCTACTCACCTACCTTTCTGTCAATTGTCTATGATGTCGTCGTGCTTCGCTTTAACCTCCGATATATGTGGCGTTGTCCGTAAGTACAGTTCAATTTGCCTACCCTCATCCCATCCTCCAAATCCCTCCAACATAAGCATCTCACATGCCTTACCTATTACTAACTTAAGTATTAATTATAGCACGGATACTGTCCTGGAGCCCTTCTTCGCCGATAATTTTTCAACAAACCACCTCGACATCGGTGTCGCAACAGGATACTTCCCAGCTACAGCTCTCTCTCGCCCATTCCGGGCACAAGCGAAACATTCCATTGCACTAGTAGACCTCAACCCTAATCCTCTAAACGCGGCACGGGCTCGAATATTATCCAAGGCCCCTAATGCTACGGTTATAACTGTAGTCGCCGACGTGACGGAGCCACCGCCACTGGCATTACAAGACTCCGTGTTCGACTCAATCTCGATGTTTAATCTGTTCCATTGTATTCCTGGGACTGAAAAGCTGACGGCGTTCAGTCTGTACAAAGACCTTCTAGCTGAGGGAGGGGTCTTGACAGGCTGCACTGTACTTGGGGGCAGCCATGCAACAAATTGGTTTAACTACCTCTACGTAAAGCTATACAACCGGCTTGGAATCTTCCACAATTGGGAGGATACGAGGGAGGAATTTGAGCGTATCTTGAGGGAGAATTTTGAAGAAGTCGAAACGACATTGGTTGGCATGATCTTATTATTTCGGGTTAGAAAACCACGCAGGGCCTAGTGTTACAATAAAACAGGGCGCACTCCCTCATCATCTTGGAAAGCCTATGTAACAGTGCAGAATCATACGATAAAATAGGCGCGCTTCTCCCAGCGCTTGAAATGACGCCAGCGAACTATTCGATTAAAATCATCCAAATACTTATGACTCGTTCATTGCTTATTGTCGCCACTAAGTACAGTATACTCTCGTTCCAGTAACATGAAACTGTAGGACAAGAGACGTCATATTTGTTACAGTCTCAACAACATCACATAGCAGACGAGGAACATCAACGTACCCCGCACGTCGATAACTTTCTATTTTTGTATTGTTGCGGTTCAGTGATTTAGTTCTGTTCCGTGATAATATGACTTAGCTTAGGGGTAATAAGGAAGTAGCGTCCCCTATAAATATCTACCTCGTAAGCCTTTAGTAGTTATGTAGCCATAAAGGTTCAGTCGTCAAACATGGAGCATGATGCTACCACGAGGTGATAATTGTGCTATAATTAAAGTACCCCAAAGGCTGTATAAGGCGAATTAAACACTGCTATAAACTATTCCTCGGAGCACAGACCATATTTCAGATTGAGAAGCAACAGGGTTTCCTGTAACCCGGTGATAAAAGCCCGTGTGGTTCCCGAACTTGTACTGTATGACGATATGTACTTACAGTATATCGTCCGACGAACCCTGAAAGTAGTATGTGTATTAAGTGGCCCCCTCGCATTGCCACCTCACAGCCCCCCATGTCGCAATGATCAAAAAGAAGAAAACAAGAGATAATGGTTATCTTGAATTATCACTGAGTAAGGTTGATGGCGCGAAACGTCGTGACCTCGGCCCGAAGATTACGGAGGCTTCGGGATAAGCCGCCTATCATCATGTGACATGCTATAAGACATTACGAAGACATTGATATCCATTATATCCGGCGCACGTGGCCATGTGGGCTGTGGGAAACGGTTTTCGTGCAATCGACAAGCTAGTTCTCATGAATCCCTGTAGGCAAAGTACAACATAGGTAACCAGCTCGGTCCCGACCCTTGGGAATTGATCTCTCACACTGTCTGTTTGATATTATTAGGCATATGATAAATCATTTCTAGTCACATCTCCACGCTACTGCAAGAAATCAGGCTGGAAATGGATGTGCTTGCATTATGGGGCGTCCTTGAGGGCCAGGGAGGAGCTCTGAAGGATCAGCGGGCCAGAGGGTCGTGTACATGTGATTTGTTGCTAGCACCATCTATTCGCCAGGGATTTCCCATGGAGCTAATTGATGGCTTCACTTATTTCCTAGTTGGGATTCTTTTGGGTTTGGCGGGCATTACTGCAAGGCTACGATTATCGGCACCCGACTGAACGATGCTATGCGTGTGGACATGATATGCATTCGGGTGGGGGGAGTCGGTGTAAGTAAACACGTACTCCCATGTTCTAGGTCATGAGGCCTTCAGCCTCATGATCCTGGTTATTTGTACCAGCTATCCAGTGGTGTCAGGCTCACTTTTTGCAGCTGTTGTTCAGCTAACTTGTTACCGTCTGGTTGCATACGCGTGTTATGAATACGTGGAAAAGATAACGCAGAAGCTATACCATGTCAGATTAGTTATGGTCTATGATAGTATATCTGCTTCATCCCGCATTGCTGCCTGGGGATGGTATATACTAGGTATCCAGATACTTTGAGCTAATTTGTTCCATGTAGTTAGTCAATGAGATCACTAACATAGCTGTCTTCTAGAGTGTGAATCGAAGGAGGTAGAGATTTAAGCATTTACCCATTTAACCGTTCATGTAGGTCTAGCAGATCCCTTGGTTAACATTACACCTTCGACTTCACTGAAGGTATTGCGAAGTTGAATTAAAGAGCACAAATAGACACTACCACTAGGTCACCAGGTCTTCGATATGATCCAAGCTTCCTTTCAACAAATCAACAAACCTCTATGGATTAAACACGTTATAATCACTATACTTTGACCATTAAAGGGCCGTAAAACCTCCAACATAACTTTAATATCTGGAGTAGTAAATCTTTCAAAGCCATTTCGTGTGCCGCCAATATTAATAGAGCGCGGACTAAGAAATACATACAATAATATTTAGGTACACTATCCTTTAACTTTATAATAATTATATAACTCTTCAAACACAACCGGTCACTAATTAGCTGTTTTACATTCAGATACCTATACTTAGTGACTATGATTGGACGCAACATAACACAGCAAAGATCCCTCTAATATTTCACGGCCCTTAGTACGTAGCTAAGGCTTAGTAACAAGGCTCGGAAAGATGATTTGGATTATAATAATCTTCTAGGGCGTTGAAGGGGCCATGGAGGTTTATTCCCTCATTCCACTAAGTGAGACGCCCATGGACTCAATGTCCGGATAGCCATGAATTTACTCATCGACCTTTGCTTTGGTTTGCATCCTGAAGAAGGGTCTTGCACTTGTATGGCTATATACAAGATATGTAGGTCACGATCTTAAGCGCATGTTGGAAAATACAAGCTGTTAAGTGTCCTTATTTATTGCCCTGCTTATACAAGACTTATACACACCCCTACCTTAAGATCCTGACACAATAAAAATAGCTTATTTTTGCATAACTCTTGTCGGCATTGTCAACTTCTATTAGAGTTCGTAGTCCTGGGACTGCTCTTGAGCAAGAGAAGTGACATAGTCCTCTGTGTAATCCCCGATGAAGGTAGGTTTGGACCATGCAAGAGCATTGTTGGGTTCTGCTATGAGTGGGATTGATTTACAGGCCACAACTACTGCAAATGAGGACGAGACAAAATGCGCTTTCATCAAGCCTTGTTCGTCAAGTCGTTGTTGAGAGCATTGACGATGACATTCGTTCCCTTGTTCAGGTCTTCGAGGGCGGCGTTGGATATCTTGGAATTGATGTATGGACAAGAGTTAAGTAATCGAGACGAGAGCTTAAGCCCTGGTAATAATGAAACTTGGGAATGACATCAAAGGGCTTGTCGCTGGGAGGCTGGCTGGGGTTTGAGGGTGACTAAGTGAGGGCAGTGATTCCGTAGGTAGTTGGCTCGGCATGAGGAATCGAAGTGCCGTTCTGGACATGAACCGAAAGTTCCATAGGTCAGGTAAATGTATGTATTATTCTGTAAATTCTCCAACACTACAATAAATTGACTACCAGCAGAATGAGGCATTTGAGTTTTACGGAAGTCGCCATCGCCCCCAAGCTAGCGTGTTGAGCAACCAACTCAAGGATTCTTCACTGCGTGGTGCTTGAAATTAGAACACTTGCCGAGAGCTTTTTCAATCAGTACCGAGACTTCAATTAAACTAAGGATTGCCATTAGATGCACCAATCCATTTCTGTTGTTGTGTGGTGCTGTTGGTACCTTGGTACTTCGCATGGTTGCGGAATAGTTCAAAGATGCTACAGTGCTGAAGAGAAATAGCATTGGGTATGTATGTATGCAGCAGAAAGGTCCCGAATTTGCTCTCCAGCTCTTTTTTTTTTTTTTTTTTTTTATTGACAGTTCATTAACGTGACATAGACGTTGGGAAAATGATGAAGGATTAAAGTCTATTCCTTTGGTCTAGGTCCGTTCCATACTTGTGGTGTTTATAGGGTCGATTTGCAATGTGCATTGCAAGACGCCCTGATAGCATATATATGCAAGATTTCGAAAGGCTATGAGGTGGGAGAATCAATGTGCGTGGTCATCGGATAGATGCTTAGATTACAGCAGACCTAACACGAGCAGCCGATGTGGCGAGCTCAATCATTAGAAGGAGAGTAGCTGCCACAAGTGGCCATGTCGATTACCTCGTTCAAGTGAAAAGTTATTATTCTTGCTTTCGAAGTCTTCCTATTGTAGCACTGTGCCTTTTTTAAGGTTTCGTCGCTTCCGAAATGTTTAAAAATTATTCTCAAAATTATGATAGCTAACCCAGAGCTGCAGTTGAGAGTCGGCGTAGAGGTTCTTGTTGCCCAAGGGATAATAAAACATAATGAAATAGTAGTGAATCTGATAAGTAAAAATCGAGGTATGCGGCATGTAGGACCTGGTAGTCACATCATGGTCTATCCTTTAAGAAACAACACGCTGTGCAATGTGGTTCTCGTGCGCACTGCCGACGGCGAGAGATGGCGAAAAAACATTCTGGACAACACATGGAAGGAAGGAGAAGATGTTTGACTGTTACTGTGGGCGGTGTCCCTTAATCTAGCTTTTGACATGTTTTCTTTTCCTACATAGGCAAGAGAAGAGCGAAAATAACCCTCGTTGTTGATAAATACGGCAAGTTCCTTCCGGTGCTCGGTTAATACAACTGCATACCTAAGTACTCCTAAGCTACCTTATACCTCTGCCGTACATAGGACGCAGTGACTCGTGGTTACATTAGATTAATATACTCCTGTGTCGTGAAAGAAGTAGCTGATGCAATAGAAGACGCTGGGGCTCTAACTTTGGCCTTTGCCTGTACGAACCGGATCAAGCTAGCTCTTGAAACATACCAGTTCGTCGGGCAAACCCGTAGCAAATGGATTCAGGCCAGCGCAGTCACCCGTACTTTGCATTTATCAGGCTAAGAGAAACAAGGAAGAAGATATGAGTCAATCGGACCCGCGAGCCGAGGAACAGCAGCAAATTTGGATTGATGGGGCGACAGACAATTCCGCTTGTTTTTGCGGAACGTTGGTGTGATGGCAGAGGCGATCAATAAATTCAACTTCTTGGCTCAGGAGGGTTGTGATAAGCTAAGGTAGATAATGATGCCATCTATGGGAGTTTGGGAAAAGATTATATATGTCATGAGCTATGGTAAATGAGAGTCATACCCCCTCTCAATTAATCGTTGCGCTGCCGCCCAGACTTCGTCTGGAATCGTCTGATGGATCTGGAAACCCTTGGCCGGGTATTCCCGAATGCGAATGAGGTCGCCGACCGCGATATTGATGACCAAATCTACCGGGTTATCCTCGTTCGGATAGTCCTTCCAGCTCAGCTGTGGTGATGTCACGAGGATCTCTGTCGTATGATCAGGCCACTGCTTTTTGAAGGTCGCGTATGTTCGGCGCTCCATGTAGGGTTTCTGAACGAGAATGAATGAGCGTAGAGATAGCTTTTTCTCTTGGAGGAGAGCGTAGGTGTAGCGAACATTCTCGCCAGTGTTGGTCGACTGAGGCTCAACTATGAGTTTTGTCGGGGATACCCCCATTCGGCGAGCAATGTCTGCGAAGACCTCGGCTTCGGGCTTGTCGAAGCGGCCGTGCGTGAGCTTGCCCGACCCCCCGGAGAAAATGAGATAGTCGCCGTAGCCGTCGAGAAATAATTGGGCGGCTCGCTCTGCCACGCGCGTGTCGAGACTGCACAGGCAGAAGACGGCATCTGCCTTTTGATAGATTTTCGAGTGCAGCTGGTGATACTCATATAATGTCTCGGCATCCTGCTGTACCTCAGGCACTGCTGCTAAGCCTGCTGACATAGCTTCCGGTTATGGCACGTATAGTAATGATTGTATAGCCTGGATAGGTAGGCATCTGTTATGCAAATAGATATGCAAAGAGCCAGCCTACTAACCCCTGTTAACCACAGTACAGCACCTACATTACACGGGCGATCCTCCCTGAAAACCAAGGCCAAGTTGCAAGTTGATCACGTCCGATAAGAGTGAGAGCAGAGCCTGGTTTGGGCTAGGGAAGTGCATGGATCGCGCACCCCCATGACCTGACCAGAGGAGGGCTTGGCTGCCTCGTACTGTTAATGCACAGAGAGCGAGGTCGGTACGCGCTGCCCCCCACGGAGATGGTCCACATGTATTCAGGTATCCAAGTTATCAATCTGATAAGATCTTTGCGACCCTCGGGTAGCCGGACGGGACTTTCTCCTCCGAAGCTTTCAAGGCGGATAGATCAAGCGAGTCCGTCACAACGATGCCGGGTCTTCGCATCAGCGACAGAGAATGGGCGCTTGACGTATTTCGCCAAAGTCTCAGCACATCCCAGCTTGCATCTCCCCTCCAAGTCGCCAAAGCTTCCCAGTTACCGTTAGACGACCCCGAGAAACTAGAGTATTTACGAGATTTAATCCGATACATCCTCGAAGGCCGCACCATCGTCGCCTCGTATAATTTAGTTCTTCTAATCATTCTACTTGTTTTTACTATATCCCATTTTTATCAGAGCATCGCAAAGCGTCGTAAGAGGATAGCCATTGAGGCAGACTATGCCAGCGATGCCAGCGATGCAGTTCCCGAAACAGCCGACGGCGGTGAATACGGCGGGGACTCCTCCTCCAGTAGTACTCTGGAGGGCTCACTGTCGTCAGCAACCATATATCTCAAGGATATTAATGCCGACATGGAGCGGCAGCCGCTGCTTGGGGACCGGCGGGACCGGGTGCCTCCAAGCCGACCGAAACTCAACGCGTTCGCTATTGTTCATTCGTGGTTGATGTACCAGCCGCGCCCGATACCATTCATCAACCGATCGCTGCCCTCGAACGCGACATCGCTCTTTGTAACCGGATATTATGGCCTCAACATCTTTGCCCATCTCTTCAAGCTCCCTTTCGAGTTGAGGTATTTTTTCGTATTTGCCGACCGTGCAGGATACGTATTCATCGTGAATCTCCCACTCCTGTACCTCCTCGCAGCCAAGAACCAGCCCTTGAAATTCCTCACGGGCCGCTCATACGAGGCACTCAATATCTATCATCGCCGAGTGGGCGAGCTCATGTGCTTTGAGGCCGTGGTCCACTTTGCGGGCAATGTAATCTGGAGGCTATGCCTGGAGCCCGACTGGCTAGCAACGGAAAGCATCCGGCATTATTTCACCCATCCCCTAATTCTTCTAGGGATAGGCGCGTTCGTGTCGTATGAGCTGCTCTACTTCACATCGCTTGCAAGTTTCCGCCAGAGGTGGTATGAGTTGTTTCTTGCCTCGCATGTTTTTTTGCAGATCGCGGCGCTCGTGTTTCTCTGGCTACACTTCTTCACGAGTCGACCGTACGTCCTTGCGTCACTGGTAATCTTCGTCCTAGATCGGGCTGTGTGGAGGATATGGCTGAAGTCAACTACCGTTACTGCCGACATCAAGGTACTTGAAGACGGAGATACGGCGTTACTCTCGGCTCGTTGGAATATACCGCAAGTGGAGAGTCAGAAGGTGATCTGGCGGTCTTTTGGCCGCAATATTATGCATGGATGGCGTCCCGCCGACCACGTCTTCATATCAGTCCCCGGTTTTGGCGTAAGCAACACTTTGCAGGCGCATCCTTTCACCATCTCATCTGCAGCCCCGAGCCGTGATGATGTGTCAGCGCAGTTGAATCTCCTAATCCGTGCATATTCTGGATTCACGTCAGAGCTGCTCGGACATGCACAACTCCACTCTACTGTTTCTGTAAGAATAGACGGTCCATATGGATCACAGGACCCTCTTCATGTCCTTCGAAAGAGCAAGTCAACTATACTCATCGCCGGTGGGTCCGGCATAGCGGTTGTCTTTCCTCTCCTCTGGGATCTAGCAATAGCACATCCAGGGAGGAGGCAGATTCATTTCATGTGGGTGATCCACTCTAGATCTCAGCGGTCATGGCTATCAACAGATCGATTAGATAAACTGCGTGAAGCCGGTGTCCACATTACTATCCCTCAGCCTACCGTTGAAGTAGGTAGACCAGATGTCGCTAGATATGTTTCGGAGGTTGCTGGGGCCTCTCTAACTGATATCAGCGTGGTAGTATCAGGACCTGATGGACTTAACCGGACCGTGAGAAATGCTTGCGCGCGGGAGGTTCGGTCTGGGATAAACATTGATCTGCGGGTCGAGAAGTTCGGGTGGTGATTCGTGTGGGTGGGTGAATACTTTCACATCAATCCTCAAACCGGTCAAACAGTTATTCTGATACTCGAATCCTGGGATGCTTTAGACTGTTGGCATTACTATATTTGGGCATAGCGATAGAAAGAAGAAGATTGAATTTGTATATAAGGATGTAACGAACTTCTATCTGTCTATAGGTTTATTAGAGATGAATTAAAGGGTATATGTGAACCCCTCAACTCCCTCAAGCACCTTCTTGCCACTTATAGCTAGCTTATTAGCAAAGTGAAAATACACGGAGAACAACGCCACGATGATTATCATCAAGATGTGTGAGCCAATAGAGACGTATATAGCAGTCGGGTACCAAGGTGCTTCCTCGGATCGGACAATGAAGCTGCCGGCAATGCCACCAGCCCCGTTTAGAGCCGTAACAGTGGCTGCGGTGAAAGCGCGCTTCCATTGTCCAGTGATATTATTCGCCATATATGCTGATAAGGCTGCCCAATTAGAAACATAAGCTCCAGTGGCCAGGAATGTCCCGAGATAGCGCACAGCATCCTGTTTGACAAACCCTAGCAAGCTGAAGCCGATGATCAGGGTAACACAGTTGAAAATGATGACTGGCCCCCTAAGGCGGAACTTATCCCCGACGATGGAGGAGAGAAGTACCGGTATCACAGCATAATAGTATGGCGGAGCGTTGAGAAGAATTGCTTGGTTTTCGCTAAACCCGAGGCCCTCCTTCAGAATAGAAGGAAGAAAGTAAGACAGAGAGGTGGAGACGAGGTTGAGCAGGAAGAACATGACGGCAAAACCATAGATTTTAGGGTCTTTGGCGTGGATAAAGACCTTAGGCCAAGTGAACTCCTCCAATTCGACATCTTTGCGATCGGCGTTTATACGGGCAACCGCAAGCTCCTGTTCGGCGGCTGTCAGGAACCAGAACGATTTGTGCGAATTTTCCGGGAAGTCGACCATCCAAAAGTAAGTTACGAAGCCAATCACAATCGATATGAGGCCTTGCACTAAAAACATGTATCGCCAGCCGGCGAGACCGCCCCGGCCGTTCAATTGGTTCAGCCCAAAGTTGACGATCCCGCCCGTGGCTAGAATGACGACCTCACCAACCTGCAGAAATGCGAAACGCGTCTGTTGTTCCCGGCGAGGATACCAGGCCGAGATTAGGTACGTCAAACCGGGATAAATGCCACTCATGGCGGCTCCAAGCAGAACGCGCAAGGCAATCATCTGCTGCCAGGTCTGAATGAAGGCGGTAGCCATTGTGATGACGCCGAATGAGAAGGTTATGAAAGAGAACCATGGTCGCGGACCAAATGTGCGCACGGCCAACGTCGACGGCAGCTGAAAGACAATGGAACTGATGGTGAAGATAAAGATGGAGATGCTGAAGCGGTTGCCCGTCAGTCCCAAGTCGGTGGGCAGCGATGTCACCGCGGCCGAGCTGATGACACCTGAGTCCAGCAAGTTCAGTGAACATAGAATACCCGCGATCGTACATAGCCGGAGGTCGACCTTCAGCCGAAGGCGTCGTTCGAGTGCATCGTCTCTTTCAATGTCGGCGACATCTCCAGTCTCTTCCGAGCATTCAATTTCGACGTTGGGGGAGACATCCCCTCCTGGCTTGGAGGGCTTCGCCGTCGGTGACGGTGTCGCTATCAACGGCGAGGCCATTTGCGGGATTCGTTTGTAGATGGAGGAAGAGAAAAGTGAGGTATCCAGGTGGTCAAATATTTGTGTCTCCCTTATTACCTACTCACCCCTTCGAGCCCTTCCCTTCTCCGCCTACAAGCGTAAATGTTCGCGTTCTTATCCTAGCTCAGCCAGCGACAGTCACTGTTACATTCCAAGCCTCAATCGGTCCACACCAACTTCCAGGGCAAAAGAAAAAATATGGAAAAAAGGACGGCACTCTACTGCACAGCTCAGGCAATTCAGCCCAAGGTCGGATTACTAGCTCCATTACTAAACTTCTAATGCACCTCGTCCGAAGCGTCTAGAAGAAGGCACTCCACAGCTTCACAGCACTCATAGTGATTGCGCACATGCATCTACGTGTCCATTAGCCTTCGACATCTTCCGTGTTGCAGATCTTCGCTTCGAGTTCGTTGAAAAAACCGAACAGCCTATTTATAATCAATGACAGCTGCTCGGCCGCTAAAGGAACTAAATAGGTGCCGTTGACTTGCTAAGTCAGGCTTTCCGATCTTACAATACCTACGCCTAGCATATCTTGTACTACAGCAGTAGTAGCCACTGGGTTAGGTACCTCCCTCCCCTAAGGTAGGCTAACCTTATTTGACATCGATATGTAGTGACCGTCGGTAGTGACCAGACCCTGCATTGCGCCACCTGTATATCGATTTCTTTACCGGCCAATCAACATAAGATTTTTTTTTTCAAGTGCCAAAATGCTTGCTTCTTGATTATTGAGCACCTGACCCCCCCAGAACATGCATAAGTACTGTGGCTGGAGAAGAACCATGGTTAGATTATCACCAACACACATACGGAGTACAGTAGGGCCTCTCGGTTTCCGAGAGCCCAGCACACTGGCAGGTATTTTTCATTTTCCCCACCCTGCTTGCCAACATTTGGTGAGCCCAATACTTCCTTCCATTAAAGCCACCAATGAATGTTTTCTCACATTAGGTACGTTACAGCAAGTCTCCATTCATTTCTCAAACTAACTAAATATATTATAAGTAAAGCCATTCAAGCCGCCCATATCGTCTCAATCGTGTTCTCGTCATACTCCAACTATTGAATCCGTGGAAGTCTAGCGGTATTCGATAAATCGTCGGCATTCAGTAAATCAACCCCCAGTGCCTTCAGCGACTCCCACAGGTATTCACCAGGCAAATTCCCTATAGCCGATGAGGTTAGATGACCGGAAACAACGGTAGGGGCACTTAAAACTCACAGTATCGAGCTACCAGTCCTTTCGCATGAGCCTGATTCACTTCATTGGTAATCGTATTCATTTGAGCAGTGGTCAAAGTCGGTGTTTTGGCATCTCCCACAACATCCTGGAAATCCGCCGAGGCGACGTAAGAGTTCTGCGACGTATAAGTCGTACCACCCAAAGCCCCAAGATTCGCGTCGTAGAAGATATCACGGTTAGGTACACCGTCACCCGTTGAGATTCGATCAAACGGGGCGCTGCCGCTGGCCACGACCGTGATGGCCTTTTTGACGAACACGCCATTTTCCAGCCTGCTCAGATATCCCGCCTGGCGAAGGGGATCCAGTGCCTTGACGACGGCGTCCAGCGTACCTGTGTCGCTAGTCTTGAAGTCGACGAGCAAAACAAGCGTTTGGCCTGGCCGGGACTTGTAGACGGATCCTCCGTTGTGGTCGATGATTGCTTTGAGAGGATTGACATACTGCGCGCGGAGGGTTCTTCCAAGTGTCGGAAGAATATGTCCGATGATTACGTCTCCTTGGAAGAGCCAGACGTCCGCCTCCATGCCAATACAGCCTGCGCTCAAAGCCTGGAATACCGGGATGTCATGATCATAATCATTGTGACTGTGACATGAAACCGGGAGAACACTGTTCAGCGAATCCAAGGGCCAAGGGTTAAGTGGGGCACCAGATCCTTTGTTGACGCTCTGAGCCGTCAATACGGTGGTGGGTAGTAGCTTGTTGAGGGCATCCTGATTAGGCGGAACAGAGTTCCCCAATGCGTGATAACTGACGCCGTTCGTCCCGACTTGATAAGTCCCTCCCTTCGTGTCCATGTTGGTGGTACCAAAGCATTGCCCGCCGGCTGCAGAAAGCGTTGCGAGGTATTTTTTGCACGAGGCAGCTGTTCAATGTGAGCGCTTAAGCTATGGCGGGGAGATTGGTCAACTCACCATCAACAGTATGAACCGAGCTTAGCTTGTTATGGATCTCAACTACCGAGCGTTAGGAATCCCACTCCAGTGCGGAAGACCGAGTTGACTCACAATACACATAACCCAAGAGCCCATAAGTCATGGGATTCATCCCGCCATTTAGGAAAACCTCTGTGGCCATAGACAAGTAGTCTTGGCTTTTCACGGTTTTCCCATCGGCCATGTTACAGAATTGGTTCACAGCCGAAGTGAACCCCTTCCGCATATCAGTACCGCTCCCAATTGGCACATCGGGGATTGCCATCCAAGTACTCGAGCAACTTGAGATGCCATCCGTGACAAGGGCTGTTAGATTAGAAGATGCTGACGAGGCTGTGACCTTAGATGACTCCGGAGGGTATGTTGTCTGAGGCACTGCCCGTTGTTGCACAAGCGGCGAGGCCTGGGTAAGTTAGCATCACTCTTCACAAAGGAACCACAATCTTACAAGCGCCACGTTGAAGGCAAGGCACCCCGAAATGATTGATCGCATCTTTTTCCGAGGCTATATAAGAGATATATTGTACCTATCTATGCCCAGCGGAACAATCAAGGGAGATGGAAACCAACTCACGGTCTAGAACTGGCTTATATATATACATATAGTATGACTAACTAACCCATGGTAAGGAATCTCAGAATACAACGATACATCCACATGTTGGTTCTTCATGCCGTTAGGAATCCCCCCGTGTGATGTTGAATTGAGAGTGGAGAGACAAAGGGGGGCACCCTGATGTTAGCGGCGGCCACTGTCACGATGTCTCCATTCGCCCAAGCTGTTCTAGGAAGTTGGTCAGGGGACTGGCTGAGATGTGCCGAATGACCGCTATCACGCCCCTGCCGAGCCTACCAGGTTACCTGGGGCCTGGATCTCAAGTTACAGCGCAGGCCATGTCGAACAGCGGCTCAGCACCAATGAGAGGCAATATCTCCGCACGCGGGGAAGGATTGGTTCTTGTTGACACCTCTCCTTGTCACTATTGCAACTTATATTTCCCCTTAGCAATCCGCCAATTTAATTCTCAGTTATTGTCTCCAAATCCGTCCTCACATTCGATCCAAATTTTCTATAAAATAGGGACTGGTCTGGGTCGTATATACACTACAATGCGATGAGATTAATCAGGGCGATACTCTCCGATAACTATCCATTGAAGCCAAGAATGCCGGTGTGAATAACAAAGGATCAAGATTGGCAAGGATTGAAGCGCCGCCCTCCTTCCCTTCCTACGAATCTAGCGAGACCTTCATGAGTAAACTGCGCCGACTTGCATTGTCCAAGACCCGCGATCCGTAAAGGGTAGGTTTATATCCCGGCTCAAAAGACCGGTGAGAACTAGGTATAGGTAACTCGAACATGCCATCTTATTGTACCAGGCACAGTAGCCAAGATAGCTGTTTTTTGTTAGTACCAAAGCCGAGGCAGTTAAAGCTACTTCGCGTAGTTCCTCCATCTATTAAGCCCGTAAAAATATCGCTAATTATTTGGCAGTTGCGTAGCTGCGGCACAGGCCCATAGGAGCTCTGGAAAGCAAATCAGTTCGATAACAGTACATCTCTCCTCGTGTTTTGTCTCTGCATGTTTTCATGTTAGACCAAGCAATGCTTGAATACGAAGCTCATCATCACCGGTTTCTAAGCCTATTCCTTACGGCAAGCAGTCACAATCATTCGCGCTTATTGTGTCATGTACGGACGAAAGTTATCCTTTCAAACCCAGAGTTACGTAGGCGAGCGTTTTCGAGACGAGTTGTTCCATTTCGGCTCGATTCTAGGCGCTTAAATAAGGATCATTCAACCGAACAAGCCTTAATAAGATGAGCACACACAGTTTGACACTGCTGCAAACGAGCTGTCATTAAGATGTAACATACTGTCGCTCCCTTGAGCTACTAGATGATATCTAGGCTGCGAAGAACCATGTGACACCCCGAGTACCCGTACCCAGTTTTCACTCATTCTATATTTTGAAAACTGCCTCCAACTTTTCCGTTGCGCGGTCGCAATGATGGCGCCCGGCGAAATACCAAATCCCAAGTTCCGCCATATGCACCAAAACAATTACTGACAGTGATAGATATTGAAATCCCGCCTCGCGTTCTTGTTCCCCTAAGCCCCGATGCCTTGATCTTCTCCTGACACGTTGTGAAATATTCTTGTAGGTTTTCGTATTGACAAGTAGCAGAACCCCAGAACATCCGGTCTAACAGGGAGCATCTCAATGAATAGTAGTCCTGTTCATTGGCGGCGGAAGGAGACCGCTGCAGCTGCCCTTGTCATTCTGAATTAGGCAGTAGTGGTCAGGCTCTTGCGCGCAGTCGAAGACCATCATGGGCCTGGTGCCTCTGCACCGGAGGAACGAGTGCATGGTGTCGCAGACGTCATAGACGCCGGACTCTCGCGGGCACATGGTGGCGGCTCTGGGGTGGTTCAGACCGACAGGCGTGCCGACGCCGAGCGCGACGAGCGCGAGGAAGGCGAGGAGGACAAATTGGCGGAACATTGTGTACGTGATGAGATGGCTAATTATGTTGCTGAGTGGAACTTGCTATAGGTGGCCGACGAATGAGTGAATTGGCTCGCACTCTGTGTTTTTCCGATAATTTATTACTGGTGCCGACTTCCAGGAAGCCATTACGGCTTCTCTTTATAAGAAGCACCGCCTCCTGGCAGCGAGTCGGCCACTCATCTCTTAGCCCTCCGAAACGGAGACACGGAAGAAGTTGTGCTCGCAGGCTAAATGGAATCAGCACCACCACTCCCCGTTATAGGGCCTCGACTGTCTTAGCCGACGTCATTCGTGCTCCTGTCTAACGTGCCACCAAATATAGTTGTTCTGCAGCGGAGAAAAGACCACCAGTGGCGGATATGTTCCCTCCTCCTGGAATGTCTCAGCGTTGTGCTAAGTTGGAGTAATTGCAACTCTATTTCATCATAGAGTCCGATCATCAGAGCCTGCTTCATGTTCTCTGAAGAGCTCAATTGAAAGTCAAAAGCGCTAATCAATACGTGTCCTTCAATGTCCTCCGTTAACGTTGAGTGTGACACTATTTTGGAGACGGAAGAATCTATAAACCTTGAACCACGTTTTCTGCCTATAACCGCGACTTTGGTTGGCTATTCATAGCAACAGCCATGTCGATTTCGTTTGTTCCTGAGGACCTTGGTTTTGGGCTCGTCTAGCCCCTTGACAACAATATACGAGCAAGCAGAATTTTCTGCAGTCGTAACAACGCGCGGTGCTTCCTACCTTTGCAAGCCTATCTGTCGCGGCCCTTTGATGATTCGACTCCGACTGTAGGTGCTTGGGACTTTATTTCGTGCTGCAAGATAAGCACTTAAATACAACATACCAAGCTTAACTCGTAAGCGGGGCTATTAATAGTTGAAGGTGCTTAATAACTTTGGGTCTTAATAAATCGCTTGACGACAACGCGCGTATGCCAGAGTTTGATCGCATGCGTCGAAGATGGACCATCACCATCTGCTTAATGAAGCGATAATGGGCCACCGCTGCGATTATCCGTTGCATGCAGTCGAAGCGATCGCTGCGACTGTCCAGGACTGCCAAGGTCAGCATAGTCATTTTGGCACGCGATCAACAGGCGGATCTATCTTTTCGTACCGGTGTGCAATTGCTAACACGACATTAGCCCTAGTTTGATATCTCAACAGCGCCTAGCAATGACTGCCCCGAGATCTCGAGGAGTGGGTAATAAGAATCAATATACTGCTCGTAGATACTATGCGAGGTTTATATTTCACCGCTCCTGACGATGAGGAGGATATTAAGGAGGTTTACCCTCGTAGTGCGTGCACATGGAAGCGTGGCCTTCTAATGAGACGAGTCTCCGAAGAGAGTACTCTTATTTCTGGATCGCCTCGATGCATGAGGTAGAGCTTACTATTATCAATGACGAGGTTGGCACTTCCAGAGGCTGCAAGGACCTTTTCAACTTTCTAACATGATAAGGGGTAAGGATGGTCACAATTAAGCGGTCAACCCCGGAACATGTAGACATTCAACAGCGAGAAATGAATTGGGATATGGAGACATATAGGATTTCTATAACAGTCTCATGCAAGGGGATGTATATGACTATAATTAATAGAGGTCATGTGCTAGAGAGAGAAGTAAAGAGAAATTTAATTGATATTACAATTGTATAGATTATATATTAAGGTATTGAAGGGGTATCACTAATTCCCATAGCTATTAGTCACCTATATCTCACTATCTTCGTATATAGAAGCCGCCTTGGCCATAAGCCTCATCTTTGGCCTGGGCCCTCTCAGTACGAATACCTGCCCGATGTATGGGGAAGCTGTCAACATGCCTCTGCATCTGAGATCTCAGTCCAATATATTGATCTATCATATTTCTCTGGGCCTTCTCAGTCGATAATATCTCTAGGCACACGTCGGGTCGCCATCTTTCGCGGCTCAAGCTCGTGATTGCGATTTCTTTGTCGCGAGAAGCGGCAGCAAGAATCTCAGCAGGCAGGCGTGAATGGTTCGGCACAGGGGACCTAAGAAACGCCATGACGATGACTTGCATTTTAGAATTTAAAAATGTTGTCTTCTCCCCGAAGTCGTACAAAATATGCACAGTAGCAATTTTCCGCGGAACGACCATTGGGACTGCATCGGGTGATGGGCCGATATAGATGATAGCTTCGCGCCAGCCATGCAGTGTTCCATCTCGCTTATCCTCAATTGAGGCCCAGCCAATGTAAATACCATTGAGGCGGAGCAACATCTCGTCAGCAACATTGCACAGATTTGCTGTTGGCATCTTGGTCAAGTTCCGGCTTTGACCTGTCCCAAGAACAACCTTCCCGCCCAATGTCATCGGAAATGGTTTCTCGGGGCCAGAATCTCTACCTATAACACCGGGCAGTTCATCAAACGCGTGATCTTCATGGAACGGGCTGTAGGTGACATCTCTTGTAGCGTCGAAGCTTTCTTCAAAGTTGTCGAATTGCTCTTTTATGCCGGTCCGTGCCAGAGCGAATCTTTCAGGGTGCCTTTTTACGAATGCTGGCTGTATGCTCTGCATTTTGCTCTGGACCATAGCCTGGGCTGGGCCGACAACCCTTTGGACGTACTGGTTGCCAACCACAGATGCTGCCTTGAGCCCGACTTCGAGAGGTAAAGTGGCCAGGCTGGCACCACGTAAAACACTGACGTCAGAAGAGGTGCTCGCGAGCCGAAAAGTAGGGGATGGGCAGAGTGATTTCTTGGAGCTTTCTCCAGAGCACATGACTATTCGTAGATAGCCATCCTCAGCCGCGGCCGGAATACGAAGAACACATGTTTCTCGTAATACATGCTTAGAAATGCGCTTATCCCTGGCGACTTTTTTCAGGAATTTCTTTATGTCCCTCTGCCACGCTCGCTCGTCGCCTTCCGGAACACTCGACGCTGACACCTCAACAGAAGGTGTGACATCGATCCAGTTTGAAGTTGCTATACGAGTATAGTTGTTAGAAATTGCCGCTTATAGAAAAGATTTGGCTCCTCGTCAGAGGTTCGGGCACATGCAGAAGCAATGTGAGAGCAACGTCCTTAGTAGAACGGGAAATAAACAACACCGGAACGCATACTTCTCATAAAAGCGCTCGCAGCCATGCCCATATTTCCAGAGAATCCTTTCCTTTGTATCCAGAACGATCTATCCGACGGGGGGGTAGAGTCTCCGAAAACGCTGATTGTGACATTGGTTGAAGGGCCCTTGTAGTATACTATCGCAGATGAGTGACGAAGGATACTATAGTGTTTGGTAGATTCAAAGGGGTGCGATATTAGACCCCCTGCGAAATACTACAACCCTTAGAGTTAGTTTTGAGCGCTACCCGCAAATCTGTTGGGGCCGTGGGAAGCTATTGGGATATTCTTTTGACTACAGATGGTGCTTCTATGACGCAGAAGTCACCAAATAAGGAATAACGCTCAGAATTACTTACAACAGTCTCATCAACGACCGCCTTCCACCTCGAGCTAGATGAAATGATAGTGGTGGGCTCTGGAGACGAAGAAACAACGGGGAATTCAGATGAGCTCGAGACTAGTGTAGGTGTCGATTTTGCCCCCCGGAGCACGGGTGAAGGTGAGTCTCGAATGAGGGGTTTAGACACTACTTGGGGCTGTCTGATGACATTTACTGCCGACGCTGTTCGAACTAACTTAGGAGATGGCTCAAGATAGTCATCTATTAAGTCATCAAGAAGATCATTAGACTCCAGCGGAGATTTAGCAGCTGTTTGGGCGACGGGCTTTCGCGGTATCTTGTCCATCGTGTCTCAACACGCTTCTTTAGTCGTAGTTGACCATGACACTAGAAAGGACCAAAACGTCATTCTCTAGGGAGAAGCTACTCTCTGGACGAGGATTCGAGTTGAAGAGATTTCGAGAGTATGTGGGGCCATCGAGAGTCTAAGAAAGAAGAAAGACAAGGTTGTTGTACACTTGATGAACATAGGTACGGTAGAAAGTATGGGGGACGTCCAGCTATCATTTAGTCTACCTACGGAGTGCTTTCATGTTAAGGCCAATAAAGAAAGTCGCAGGTCTCCCAGGGGACTCGGCTCTTTCATTAATCGAGCTACTCTGTACCTCAGGTATTTGTGGAGGATACCTGGCAATCATCGGTCCCTGTCAGGTCCAGCAGGCCGGCTCCATCGCTGGGGGGTCTGACTAGGGGGTCTGGCCTGTTAAAAGTGGGAGCTATTAGGCAATAAAAAGTTCGCTAAAAGTCGCTAACCTTGAGGCAACGTGGAGATCTACAGTGCACTAGTATGCCTAGGTGCATGCCTTACGCACCCGGGTCCTGCCTATCTGCTCCTTGTCGCCACTGAATGTACCCACTAAAAGCTTCTAGCTTCTAGCTTTAGAGCTACAGAGCTGTAGAGCCCCCACGACGCAGCTAGCTAGCTGCCTGGTACATACCTAGCTTCAAACCGGGGCATGACCAAGTCATGTCCAACGTTAAAGTTGGTAGCCATGACAGAGCCTCACGTACTTTAGTTTTCATGCTGGCTTCCTCATTCTTCGTTTCCATCTTCTTGCAGCATCTCTCGTCTCGCATCGGCTATCTGTGTCGCCGCCCGCGTCACCACGCCGCACCCTCTTCACTCTCTACGTAGGTCGACGACTAGAATGTAGATGTCGACGGTGGCCACTCAGCGCCGAGCTGCCCTCGCGACTACAATCATACCTGGTCCTGTTCATCCGCAGTGCCCACTACAGCCTCAACCTCGCCTTGGTATCCCGTCTCCGGCACCATGGCTTCGCCAAGTCCGGCGTCGTCGCATTCGGCGTCGCGCCCAACCTCTCTTCACGTGTCCCCCTCCTCCTACGCCGACTCGGTCCCCGTCGAGAAACTCGTCCAGCACCTCCTCAATGCGAAGCGCTCGCTCTCGTCCATACAGCTTGTCCTACGTGCAAACAATCTCGTCCATGCTGCTCGCCAAGCCCACGAGGAGTCCGTCATCCTCTCGGCACAGTCCCAGTTCCTCCGCCGCGGCATCGGCGAACAGATGCGGTTGCTTCTACGCGTGCGCAAGGGCTTGACGCGCACTTACGACAATGGCAAGCGAGAGTTCAAACAGACCATCAAGACCTTGGATGCCACCAACGGACGGCTGGAAGACACCATGAACGTCCTGCGTGGTCGCGCAGTCAACAGTGCCTTCCGTCCCCCTGATGAAGAGAAGCGGAGTCTGCTCGACTTCGTAGATGAGGCTCAGGTGGAGAGGATGAGGGAAACACTCAAGGAAAATATCCAGGCACTACAGGTAAGCATTGTTGCCCTTGTACCTCCTCATACGCCCCCTTATGCCCCCTTGCATTGTATTATGCATGGCCCAAGGGACAGAAAGCACATTCTCTCAGAGCTGTGGCACATTTCGCTGACCCCCGAGACTCCTAGGCGACACAACAATCTTTCGACAGAGACCTTCTCCAGTTTGAAGGCGACCTGCGTAACCTCAAAGCTATCATGTCCTCCGCTCCCTCGCACACATCTCCCGACACCTCGCTGAGTGGACCTCCTCTTTTACACTTGCTCTCTGCCATGATCGACAATTCACATGCTATGGCTGAGCTCCTAACATCCCTCACGAAACATTTTGACCTCTGCGTCACCGCCGTACGAACGACCGAAGGCGGCCCGGCCCTCGCTAGAATCAAAGCTGCCGAGGCGACTCAGTCCCAGGAAGGTGATGACGTGTCGATATCAGGCGTAATACCGGACCAGGGGTCGCATATGCCTGATTTGCAGCCATTGTCGCCGGAAGATAGGGCGCAGATGCTTGAGGTGCTTGTGCAGGACTCCTCTGAAGTGGAAGATGTGATTCAAGAACTGAACGAACGTCTCCATTCCGTGGAAATGGACTTTAGCAACCTGGACGAGCAGACGACCCAGGTCAGGTTGAGTTATCTTGGCACACTGGATGCATTCCGCGCGTTGGAGGATATTGGTACTAGAATCCAAAGCTACGTGTCTGCGGAAAATGAGTTTCGAGACAGGTGGGTAGAGGAGCAAGAGACAATACACGATAAGATTTCCGAGATGGAAGAATTGAGAGGATTCTATGAGAAGTATGCCGGTACATACGATCATCTCATTCTTGAGGTCGAACGACGAAGAGCGGTTGAAGAAAAGATTCTGGGTATATGGAGAACCGCGAAAGACAGTGTTGAGAAGATCATTGATATAGATCGTAGGCAGCGAGACATGTTCCGCCAAGAGGTTGCAGATCATCTACCTACGGATCTATGGCCAGGCATGGATGATCCTATCTTGAGATGGGACGTCGTACCATCTACAGACAATCGGTCGGACCACCAAGGGTCCGGAGGCACCCCAGCCCTCGATAAGAGCGTCATCGAGGGGGCGAGAAGGCGTCACCACCTCACGGATGGCAAACAGTAGGCTTTTGGAAGCGGCGGCGTTTGGTGTTTTAGGAAACTCAAACTAAGTATTGATGATATGGTGGCTAGGGTTGGCGTTACTAATGGATAGCACTTCAGTAAGGATTTAAGCTCTCAGCAATTGGTTGAATTTGATACCAGCTCCAGGCTTAGCAAAGGGCCTATGTTGCGTTATATCTAATGTGTCACAGATCAATCTAGCGACTCGATATGTGTTGTAACATGATCCAGCAGATTCGTCTATAACCAACAAGCATACATTAGATTCGAATAGCAGAATACTAGAACAATCTGGAAAGCATGTAGTTTGTGTATATAGTCTGCCCAACTCCCGGCTACTGAAAATACTTCTGATCGTCCGTAGTCCAACTCATTAGTTCCATACGTCTAAAGAGGCGACCTAAACCAAAAATGATGACACCAGACGAGAAATGGGTACAGGAAAAGGGGCGTACCGGATACCAGAACGCAGCTCTCGATGAATTGATGATACTGACCGGGCTTCAGAATGTTAAAACCCAATTCCTCCAGATTTGGTATGAGTCTAACTCGGATCGAGCGTTATTTAATATCAGCAATGAGTTGTTAAACGCCGTCTTTTTAGGAGATACTGGGACAGGTTTGAACTGAATTCGAAACGTGGGTATTCTATAGAACTGACTGAGGAGCTCCAGGGAAAACAACTATTGCCGGGATCTACTCGAGATTTCTGGCCTCTCTGGAGGTCTTTGGCCCACTCCAAAAATGGACGTGCGAAGAGATTGGTGGCTTATCTCTTGCTTCAAATGGAGTTCTTGGGGTCGAAGCACTCATTGATCAAATAACAAAAGCTGGCGGAGGTACCTTATTTATCGACGACGCCCATCAACTTTTGAACGCGCAAACTGGTAGAGGCGCCGACGTTCTCGATCGTATAGTCACCTCTATGAAGAACCCTAAGGAGAAAGTTGTTTTCATATTTGCAGGGCGGCCATCGGATATGGAAAAGTACTATGAACATAATAAAAGTTTACGTGAGCAAATACGTTACACGTTCGAACTCCAGGGTTACGACGAGGACGAGGTATGGCAGATGTTGCATCTTCGAATGGGACGGGTCCTCCCGAACGTTCCTATCTCAATCTGCAATCAACAACCGCAGTTGTGCCTTCTGAGAGTAATTGCCCGACGAATTATTCTGGCCAGTGATGTGGCGGGATATGGTAATGTCTGGGCCGTTCGGAACATGGCAGCTAAGATTAAGTCACGCTTCCTGTGTAGATTGGGCGAGAACGTGGACATCGACTATAACTCGAATTCCTTTAACTCCTATATCTTAACCCAACACGACGTACTTGGTCCCGGCTATGCAGATAACTTCAAAAGCAAAGCCCTGGACGTATTAGACGGGATGATTGGACTGGAAGAAGTAAAAAAGTCCGTACGCAGTATGGTAAAACAGGTCCATGTCAACCGCACCTACGAGTTGAACAACATTCCGCTATTGCAGACATCGTTGAACAAAGTATTTCTCGGTAACCCAGGCACCGGCAAGACGACCGTCGCGAAGCTCTATGGACAGATACTCGTTGAACTTGGAATGCTCAGCAACGGCGAAGTTGTTACGAAGACACCGGCAGATTTTATTTCAGAGCACATGGGCGGAAGCGAGAGCAATACTAAGGCAATCCTCGAATCTACCAAAGGAAAGGTTTTGATCATCGATGAAGCATACGGACTTGGCAATAAGACGGGCGGCAAAGGAGCCAGTGGTCACACAGACGCGTATAGGTCGGGCATTATTGATACACTAGTTGCGAACATTAACAGTCAGCCTGGGGAAGATCGATGTGTCTTGTTACTTGGCTACAAGGACAAGATGGAAGAGATGTACCAGGACGTGAACCCTGGGTTCAAACGCCGGTTTCCCCTAGAGAGTGCCTTTGTCTTCGAAGATTACGATGACGGCGAGCTGAGAGAAATTTGGGAGAAAAAACTCCAAAGCCGCGGTTTGAAAGCAACAGGCGATGCTAAACGCATGGCTATGTGGATCCTTAAAAGACAGAAGCATAAACTCAATTTTGGAAATGCTGGCGAGGTCGACATCATCCTTGACGCGGCTCAAAGACGTTGTTTGGAGCGGACACCAAACGATGACTCTTCCCAATTCGTACAGCCAATGTGCCTAGAAATTGCTGGTGAGTAATTCTGGGAGCCATTTTCTTCTTAGCATGGCAGATTTTAGAGTACCAACTTTTCTGCCGATGCCAAAACGGTGTCTGGAAGCTTCTAAAGCGCTCGCAAATCATGTTCAAGAGGGATTACTGACTCTAGGTGTTCCAGATATTGATCCGGACTATCGTCGCCTCACCAACGCCAGTGCTATCGTAGATGAACTCTTCGAGGGTGTCGTCGGCTGCGATGAGGTGCAAAAGGAAGTCAGAACGTGGCCCACGCTGATCCTGAATACGATAAAGGGTGGAATTGACATTGACAAAATATTCCCTATGAGCTTTGCCTTCACAGGACCACCGGGTAAGCAAGCATATCACCCATCGGTCCTAGTAGAGGCCAGGTAGTTAATCAAAACTTATAGGCACGGGCAAAACCACGACGGCGAAAAATATGGGGACTATACTATATAGTCTTGGTCTTCTTGCCAGCAACGAAGTCGACGTCGTATCAGCGACCGAGCTTGTCGGAGAATATATTGGGCAGACAGGCCCCAAGGTGCGACGACAATTCGAGGCATCTCTTGGGAAGGTGTTGTTTATCGACGAGGCATACAGACTCGACAACGGTACCGCTTTTGGGAAGGATGCCATCAATGAGATCGTGACTCTCCTCACTGAGGACAAGTTCAAAAATCACCTCTTTGTCATCTTTGCCGGCTACGAAAAGCACATCAAACGCCTGTTAAACCAAAACCCGGGTTTGGCTTCCCGGGTCCCCAAACAGTTGCATTTCCCATCATTTACAGCCGAGGCTGCAATAGAGCTCTTATGCCTACAGCTGAATGAAGACGGGTTTAACACCATGAGTTTGGACGATGGCGGTTCAGTCGAAGTTGTCAAGGCAATGGGGTCACTCGTTGCGCTGGACAACTGGGCGAATGGCCGTTCAATCGAGAACTTGAGCAGAGAGATCAGACAGAAAGCATTAACTGAGGACCCGGACGGTCCTGTACTCGATATCAGTGAAGCAACCATTTTGGATAAAATGGAAGCGATGCGGCAAATGTTGATACAGCAGCTCCCAGAGCCAGGCGACTATGATTTGTATGTACCGGGATCAAATCCGCCTCAGGCAGCATCAGACATGATGACGGACTCTGAACCAAAATTACAGATGATATCGGTAACGAAAGCGCCAACGCCTAAACACGGATTGAAAAGGATGCTCAGCGACACTTCAGTCAGCCAGTCATCTGCTAAAACAAACAAGAGACAGCGGAATGACGCGAGCGGTGTTTCTTTTGGCATTATTCAGCTCGCCCAAGAGCCTCTTGAGGTGAAATCTGAGGCCGAGAAGATAGCAAACACGAATAGGCGGAGAGAGCTACAAGAGGAGCGCCTCGAGAAAGAGCGGAAACAGGAAGAGCTCCAGGAGCGGGAAAAGCAAGAAGAAGAAAAACGACAGAAAAGAGAGATGAACCGCAGGGCCAAAGAAGATGACAGACGCAAAAAGGCGCAAGAGAAGGAGAAGGAGAAAGCCAAAGCCAGAGCGAAACAGCGAATGGCCACTCTATGCCCTGCAGGGTACGCCTGGCATCATACTGGCGGTGGTTGGTACAAGTGCGGCGGAGGTAGTCACGAAATACACATTCCGGATTTATAGGAAATTTCGTCCCCCCGGAGCCAATTGGATATTGGATATTGGATATTTGGAGAGCGAATGCAAGCAAACGGTATGGTGGCTATTATGGAACTAGAAAATGCCTAGGTTATATTGTTGGGCATTAGACTACAGTAGACAGCATACATAGTACATATAATGGGAGATGAACCCGGTTCGCGCATTAGTAGTAGTTCCTATCTAACCTAGCGAGATACGGCCAGATGTATTTTCGTTATTCCTACCAGGGCTTTAGAACTCCCGCTTAAGTTGATTGTGGTCCGTCCAACAAGCCATGATACATACATTGCTAGGACATCAGCATTCAATTCGGGCGCAGCTTGAGTAGCAGCATCGTCAGAGCAGCAACGATAATTGGCAAAATGCTCACAAGCTCACCAGCCCCCGCGTAAGCAGGTGCAATTCGAACCCGAACGAAGGCTCCGGCCGCGAGGAGAATGGCAAAGACATTGTAGACGGCCGACCAAACGAAGTTGAATGTGATACGAGCAAAAGCAGCATGGCTAACTTCAATGAGGAAGGGGATGCCACTGAGCCCTGAGAGCAGAACAATATCGGCGGCGCCTCGTGTAACTTCGCTCGTAATGCTGTCGCCAAGTTGAACACCAATGTCAGCTTGAGCTACCGCTACTGCGTCGTTCGTTCCATCGCCGCAAAACATCACCACTTTGCCCGGCTCGGCCATAAGTGTAGCCACATAATCTTGCTTCTCCTTAGGCTTTCGTTCCGAGGCAACATTCGCCCGATCAATACCTACGACGGCCGCAATAGCTTGCACAGCTTTGTTATGGTCCCCGGAGACGAGGTGAACATTAATACCATTCTCGCGGAGTTTCATAACAGTTGCAACAGCGTCAATTCGAAGTCGTGTACGTAGACCATAAGCAGCAAGGGGGGTCGAGTCTCGTGTCACCATCAGGATGGTCATGCCATCGTCTAGCATCTTGCGTATTTCTGGCAGGTTCTCGGTGCCGGACCAGCCAGCATGCCCAGCACGAACCACAAGGCCGGACATAGAACCCTCAACACCAGATCCAGGGTAGCTCTGTACATTTGTAACCAATGGGGAGGGCTGGATGTCGGGTCCCAAGTGCTTTGCGATAGCTACTGAGACTGGATGTTCGCTATCGCCAATGAGTGCCATTGTGATATTGCGAACATCCACAGCATTTTTCTCGAATAATTCTTCAGAGATAACATCGAGATGGGGCTCTGTAAGAGTACCTGTTTTGTCGAAAACCACATCTGTAACTTTTCTCGAGCGTTCGGTACACTCAGCTGATTTCACAATTACGCCCCCGCGTGCAGCGATGCCGTTGGCAATAACAAGAACTAGAGGAACAGCTAGACCTATGCCACATGGGCAAGAGACAGCGAGCACTGCAACTGCATATGTGATAGCAGTAGCAACAGACTCGCCACCCGTCTGATTCCTCACTCTAATCCCAACAATAGTCCAGGTTATGAAGACCACTAGGGCTATTGTCAGCACTGTAGGTAAGAACCAGCTTGCCACCCTGTCAGCGATTTCCTGAACTCGTGGCCTCGAGCTACTAGCATCTTCTACAAGCTTAGCTATGTCGGTAATTGTGTTCCGTCCAGGCAGCCTAGTCAACCGCACAACAAGAGTGCCAGAGCCATTAGTGGTGCCGGCGATGAGAGACTCCCCAGGCCCTTTAGTAGTTGGGAGACTCTCTCCCGTGACCATGGATTCATCAACCTCACTAACTCCTGATATGATAGTTCCGTCCGTCGGAATTCTACTATGAGGTGTGACCTTGAAGATATCGCCGAATTGTAGAAGCCGAGCGTCAATCTCGCGGTCCGCTCCATCTTCGACCAGAATAGCAGTACTAACTTGTAAAGAGCGCACTGACACGGCTGCAACGGCTCGAATGCGAGCATAGCTGGCAACAAGACGGCCGAGCATGATCAATGAGATGAGAAGTGAGCTGGTTTCAAAAAACGAGCCCGTCTCCAAAGGCCTGCCCGACATGAGATAGCCGAAAGCGACAATAGAGTATATATATGCCGCTGTGATGGCAACGACAACTAACATATCGAGCTCAAGGACTCCGTATAGAATCAGGGACTTGAGTGCTGGCTTGTAGAATACTGGCACGGCGAGAAGCTGAACCAAGCTACCCAGGACTAGTGAGACAATCGCCTTGGTATCATCTTTCACATGGGTGTCACCCCAAGCTAGAACAAGTACAGGAATTGCAAATGCGAACGAAGCGATAGTTTCTACCAGAAGGATGATAAATCGCTTACGCCCTGAAGCGAGCTGTTGATCATTCTGAGGAGGTGCCATTGCAACTGATAAGTGCCCGATCTTGTGAAAGAGTTCTCGAGCGCCCAAAATTGCAGGATTGTAATGAATGCGGACAGTGGTCTTGTTAAGAATTACTATATCTTCAACGCCATCGAAGTCGATTTGGGTAAGCGCCGTAGAGGCTTGCGATCCAGGAGTTAGGACAGTGATAGATTCGTCACCGCCCAGCATAGTGATCTGGAAACCTGTAGCTTCTCGTGTCTTTACAAGAATTGTATCCAAGTCTAGAGTAGGGTCGACAGTAAAATCCGCATGGCCTTGCAGGTAATTCACACAAACTATAGTATACATTAGTAATCCAGTCTCTACGTAAAAATGCTTGTTCCCCAATGGTATTTACACCCCTCTCAACTTTGTAAAATAAAATAGAAGCCTCGCACTGCTGATATTGACTGGGCAAGGAAGTGAATATCTTTGGATATACTTACTGTTGCGGACTCCATTGGCAGCGAGATTACGTGCCAGGTTGTCGCTACAGCCATTGCAGGTCATGCCAGTAACACCGATGCGGACCATCTTGTCGCTGCCTCTCTCAATGTCGGCTTCATCATTTCTGTTGCCGACCTTTGGTTTTACGGGTTGATATTGCTTCGTCGTGTTGGAACGTGCTCCCGACGCGCACCCATCTTTGCCGCAACAGCACGCATCACGAGTGTTCTCAAGGAGGCCACCATCACTGGCGCAACTAGATATTCTCTTATCGCCGCAACAGCCACCACTGCAGCCATCATTAAGCCCCAGCTTAGTGTTGTCATAGTCGTTAAGCCTTTGCTTAACACAAAAGTCTTCCGACAGCGTCTCGTTAGCACAACAATTATCAGACAGCTCGTTGTCACCGCAGCAGTCATCACCGCAGCTGTCTCCAACATCTGGCTTAGTGGCAGTACCGCAACAGTCGCCAGGCCCTTGCTTGCCACAACGATCTTCTAGCTTCATCTTACTCCCACAACAATCCTCTTCGCCGCTAGGACGACTCCCAGATACCTGCTCACTGTCGCAACATTTGGCGGATTTAGATTTGCCAGCCACACTAGCCGAACACTGGCGCTGGCCTGTGATCTTGTCGGTTGAGCAGCAGTCCGCCTTTCTGCCAGCTGTAGGTCTAGCTGCAACCCCGCAACAATCTTCCTTGCGAGTATTGCAACCACTTGGGCCTGCAAGAACGGAATTTGGCGTTTGAGCCTCCGGAGTCTTGCAGCAGGACTTGTAGCCACGCTCAATCATGCTTCGGCAGATACATCGGACGTTATCCAAAAAAGACTGGTACTGCGCGAAAGCCATCTGAAGGTGGGCATCACAAGCTGAAGTTTGGAGCCCATCTGAACTTTCGCCACACCCATCTAACGTAGATTAGCAGCTGAGACATTGGAGGGTGACTAGGTAGGACGCACGGGTTTTGTGGCCGGCGGTATGACAACCGACTCCCTCAGCGCATAGCGTAGCAGCAACAGACTTGAGACACTCCTCTGTATAACAGATGCAATTAGTATAAGACACCAGAAAACATGTTTTGCGGGCTCGTGTAGGCGCTATACCGTTACACTTTTCATTGTTTGGGGCACAACATTCCGTTTTCTTGGTACAGTAGTCGTTCTTCTGGCTACAACAGTCGTCCTTCTGACTACAATCAGTCACGGGCGGGTTTTCGCAGGTATCCCGGGCTACTCTAGCCTCTGGAAGCTGGACCGTCTTTTTACCACCACAACAATCGGCACCCATCTTGTTAGATTTTTGCAAGCAGGTGTGTATATGAATCTAGAGTTGGTTTTCAATGTTGAAGAAAAGTACCTGGAGAGAGACGGTGTGACGGGTAAGGAGGGGTTAGATAACATTACCTAAGTGTCTTAAAAGTACTTAGTAGGTTACGCTGAGATGCCTGCCACTCCACTTAGGAAGGCGCTAGGAAGATAGCCGTCATCCCCGATGTTGCTACGGAAAGTCCCGAACTGATTATCAAGTCGGATTTTCGAATCTGAAGAATTGCTATCTAAATCTAAACCTAAACTCTTTCCGGTAAACGCCTACATACAGTATATCTCTTGGCCGCCCACAATTCCTTACAAATTAGGTTAGAATGAGAGCCAATAGAATAGCCTACTTTAAGCCCACCTATACATACTATACAAGAATACTATATATACTACCTACGACTAAATAGTAGAGCACAACTATAAAAAATAAAAATTGCAAAAGGGCCGGCTAAGGTAAGGGCCGGACCGTAAGGGACGGCAGCCGAGTTCCCAAAGGCCCAACCCTCACGGGCGGAGCCCTCTGGGTATGTAGTATTACGTAGAGCGTGGTATGCGTAGCGTTTTTTGTGGCGTGTGTAGGCAGGCTACGTAGATAGGGTTCTTGCCGGAAAGGGTTTAGGTTTACATTATCCCTATCCGGGTTGGTGGGACCTGCTAAATGCCATTTACCGAGGACGCTAATGTATGGTGGCTGTTATACATTCAAAGTACAAGTAGGTGAACCTTTGGGAGGAGTTTAGTCTCCTAGCCCATCCACCAATTCAAATCTATAGTATACTTTAGAGAAAGTATTGCGAGTGCTACTTTTCTATGCTAGAAATTAAGCTAACTGGAAAGGTATAACCATATTTTGCGACAACAAGGTACGATTGACGTTTATGTGAGGTGCACAGACTCCTCGGTGGGGTTGTCTTGCTTCATTATGGGTCGTTGATGGCGAAGTTGCGGCTTATCACCCTGAGGAGCAGTACTGTGGCAAAGAATCTCTTGCGTTGGGCTCGGCGCACTTCAAAAATCAATCGTCAGTAATTCATACTCTGGAGGACGGGGCAAAAAAGGAAAGAAAGTTTCTGAGACAGTAAGGTATTTCAAGCATGGTACTAGCTAAGATTTGGGGTACGAAGAATCGCTAATGATCATGACTTACGGCTTGTGCCAAAGCAAGGTCATACTGTTTGACGGTATAAATCATAGACACAATCGCGAACGGGATGTTCAGAAGTGATAGTAAGGCAACTGCGATGGCGACCCAGAACGTAACAAAGGGCAAAAAATTCCTTCCATCTTTCTCAAGGGCTAGCTGTTTAAGTCCCTTCGGCTCCTCGTTCATGATTTCGACCAACTCGGCGATACGGTCTCTCCAGACATTGAATTTCCCCAGGTCCAGACATAGGTCTCTAGGCCTAGAGCAGTAACCTAGGCCTTGGAAGTCTTTACCGTTCTGTGCCAAGAACGTAGTCGTCGGACGGTCATTGAGGGGGAAGAGTAAGTTGAGAGTATCTATAACCTCTTCCAGAATTGGCCGTGGGATTATCGGGGTCTTCGAGTTGCGCAAATGATTCCAAAGGAATATCTTGTGTTCATAGACAGTGATTATCTTCGACTTCCAACTGATGCTCAAGTGTTCGCTAATGTTTGACGTCCAGAACACTTTGAATCCTCTGTAAGTGCAGAGGTAAGCGAGTGAAAGGGCTGGATCAATCCTGCCAGTAACCATGCCCCTCGTAGGATGCCCATCACCGACGAAATGGTTCTCGATTACCTCAACAAGTGAAGTATTATCCTCCCAGTCGATGGCAGATGATCCAACTCGTGAGCCAATTCCCTTAGAATCAATTCTGATATCCAAATTCAACACCATCCGCAGTACTCGTTCGCCATAGCTCGTGATAATTGTTTCGGACATTGGCCCGGGGAGCCGGCTTGTTACGGAGGCAATGTAGCTGTTTCTTCTAGTAAACAGTGCATCCTGATTCAATGTCAAATAATCTATAATGTCCAATAGATTCGAGAAACGGAGCTCCTTGCCAGCTTCATTGAGATTGGTTATAGTTCTTGTCTGGGTCTCAAAATACCTAAAGACACTCGTATAAGTCTTATGGCAATAATCTTCCTTCGTTAAGTTGGGCCATATCTGGCGGCATGTCTGAATAAGCTCGTCTTTTGACATGTTATTGTATCATGCAGCAAATAATTGGGAACCGTAACTAGAGTATATTAATGTCAGAAAAGATTTACAAGGAAACTAACTTCCTCTTGATCGCCTCCAGGCTGTGGCTGAGCACCGTATACACGTATCATCAAGCAGTATGATATACAATAGTAAGTAAAGAGGATTCCAAGCCCGTGTCTAAATCGAGTAATATTTTGTTGGTATGGAGGTCATATTGGCATAGCCCCAATCTGTCGGTTACCTCATTCGTAACCCCGCCTCCTCTCTTCGGCTGCCTAAGTAGGCAGACCCTCGTATTAGGAGTAGGTATTGTAATTGGACCGGAAAGCAGGCTTTCTTCACCATCTCCTCCTATATCCAGTCACGCATTGATGAGGTTGTCTTCGAGATGCCTCATGCTCAATAGCGATGTCAAACAATGGCGCCAACAGCGCCAACACTGGGTTCCTCGGAAACAGCCAGAGCTAGTTCTGTCGGTGACCCAATGACCCCAGCAAGCGAAACTACATCACGGTCCAAAGCTTGGAAAAACATACTCCAACAACCTGTGAATTCGTGGAAAAGGTGGCAGAATGTGGCCGAAAGGGTTGCCAAAAACGCGTCTTCCTCCCACCAAGCCTCGTCGCTACAGTCCGACTCTCTGGTTTCCCTCACATCAGCGTCTTTATTCAGCAGGAATTCCTACCCATCGGTGATTAGCACTAGCACCGATGCAACATCGGTATCAGAAATTTCCACACCCTGTGGAATTACGTGCCTCATCAATAGCCCATTCATTAAGCCGTACAAGGGATTGAAGAACAACCTGGTAGTCTACTTGGCTAGCCATGACATCGAACTACCCAGAGATGTGGTGCAGCAGTGGGAGGCGACGGACTTGGATAGGCTCAAAACCGATTTAAGTGAGGTCGTCATGAAGGTCTATCGTAAAGGCGTTGAGCGCGAGTCCAAGCGACGTAGACGTGCTCAATATTCCCCTTCGGGGCCTCACGAATATGACATTTCATTTGAGCTGCGAATGTCGGGTCGCGCGGCACGAGATGCTCAACATGTTGCAATTGGTCCCAGCATCTGGCTCATTTGCGCTAGCACTTGGGCATGCAAAGAGATCAGGGCAGCGATGGATGAAATTACATGGCCTACTTTGCCGGTGGAAATCCACGAAGGCCGTGTTCCAATCCCATCAGTAGCTGAAGGGGAAGTCGACATAAACAAGCTCAACATTACTGATGGGTGTCGTCTTGGGGATGGTGCCACACTCTACATTCACGTCGAGGATTCGTTCCCGGGGTCTACTTCGTGTGGACTGCTCTGCTGCGTGACGATCAAAGACGGCGACACTTATTCGCATTATTTTAGCCGAATTGGCGGTCTTGTTACAACTACCAATACACTCAGGTCTTCACAGTTTGGTGTGTCAACTGCTCATGGAATATTGGATCACCCTGTAAGCCATTCTAACGTTGTTATCTTGCTTGATGCGGTTATTTCCAAAAATATAGAATGCCCTGATCTCAATAGAGAACTGTCTGCCCTTCCAACACACGTATTGGCCATTACCGAGATGGGCATCACTGATTCTGAGTATTACAGTGGTGGCATAGGCAACTTTGGTCCCTGAGCCTAGCACCCGAATCAGAATGTCAGAGTATCGATAGCAGTGATGACGAGTACGAAGACGGCCTCGATATCAATGGTATATCTGATGGTCAAGAGGGCCTGGGGGGAAACTTATTGGCTCCTTGTACACTGAACGATGCGTATTCACTGGGAAACAGTAACTTAGGCGACGGTTACCGGGACCCTGGACTCGTACCACGCTGGAGAAATGTTACTCGTGACGGTGTTCTTAGTTTTCTTGGGGCCTCGATAACAACAGAAAAGTTTTTTTTGTCACACCCGATACAATTACAAGAAGGTGTAAGAAGCCAGACAGACCATTCAATGATACGGTTAGAATCATCTCAATATACTGGTTCTCGACCGTGGAATAACAAGTATTGCCCAAGGGGAGAGCTACCAGGGCGGTCTATCAACATCACAACGCACCTAAACAACGATAAGCTTACCCAAGGCACGGTTAGCATTATATGCCAAGCGAATTCACCGCTGGAAGGGCACCTACTAACTGGGTCTACCTGCCTTGCCATGGGTGGGATTATGTTCAAGCTACGGAAGCTTAAGACAGCGGCTCCTCTTGGTATGTACGCTGGGGCACGTGTGAAATAGCTACTGACTAGATGAATAGCGCGTGGTGTGTCTGGAACCTGGGTCGCCCGAGGTACAGAATTGTGTGGCATGGTTGTCGCTGTGTCAAGCCCTGAGCCATACGTCTATATGGTGGGAGCCGAAGATCTCATTTCGAACCTTGGGGCCAGCAGCCCTTCCATAGAGGCCATCGAAGTGTTCAATCCTTGTAGCAGACCAGCGAAACACGAAACGGGTGAAACAATGCCACAGCGATGGCCATCGAACAAATTACAACATCGATTGGCGACGGGTATCACGTCTCCTAAGATAGTCACTGTTGAGCATCGTTCAATCACCAGTATCAAAAGAGGATTAAGCAAAACACTCAGAAGTCTCGGTGCCGTGACACCTCGCCGAACGCGGTCCGTACGCAATCTATTATCGGATATTTTTCGGACCAAAATCGAAGAGATTATTCAACCGGAGGACAGGAAAGGAAACGACATGGCACAAGGGCTACAATCGCAACAGCTAAGTGCCGCTGGCAATCGTCACCGCATCTATAATGCCCAAGCAAGGAAACGGTATCATCCTGGAAAGGAACGTAAAGCATGTACCCTCGAACCGATCTCAGAAGTGTCTTCAGTCGTCACGTTTAGTGCAGACAATATCCCAGAGCTTGAGGACATTTATCTTCAATCAACGGAATGTGCACCGGCAGCTGCGTTTCGACACGGGCCTATTCGCCTGCGTAAACTGGATCTCATGTCTAGGCAAGAGCTGAACGTGACAGCGGATCGAGACTCTTCCGACTACAAGGCTGCTCTAAGTAGAACGGCTTACCACTGGTTTTACGACAATTACGAAAGCCAACAGCAAGAGGAAGTCGATGAAGTTGAAGATCTCACCGACTGGTGGGAGTCCTGGGGTATCGAAGATCCTGGCGACCTAGTTCCGGACGAGCCTCTCAGTCCTATAAGCACTACGGCCGATAGTCTTCCTTACAGTGACACCACTTCGGAAAACTCAACTAGCTCAGGTTACCCAGACTCGGGATATTTTCCGAAGTGCTCATGTGAATATGAACTTCACGGTATTAAGCGGTCATCGGCACATGAATTATCTAACGGTAATGTTCGTGAGCATAGCCTCGAACTTGCGGAGGACCTTGATGGTAGCCCTCATGGGCGATATGAATATGACTATATCCGAAGCATCGCGGTATAGCCATGGAACGGTCTCGTGTCGGTTCTGGATTTGCAGTCTTCTGAGAAACCAACCCCCTTATAGGCCGCTCACAGGCTGAGATTTATGATTAGATTTATTTCATATAAAAAAATTATAGAATTGATCATATATGACCATTAACGCTACCGGCATACTTCGGGTGTATATTCCGGTTGGTTAGCCTTTCAGAATTGAAGTGAGCTCCTAGTTTTAATGAGGACTAGACTTATCTTTACATGTAGAGAAATCAATAACTCAACATGACTTCGTATTGACTAAGTTCTCTCGAAATACCTACGATCCGCACGCCGCACATAAACTTGGAGCGCAGACGTGGAGATAATGCAAGAGTAACACTGTAAATTGAATTTGTTGACTGCTGAGCGTCTCCATTCCATCCAGGGAATTGTTCGGAGTGCTCTATAATTTGACCATGATCGCTTTCGCTCTGGCCAATCAACCCAAACACCACATAACTCACCAAAGGATGGCCTCAAAATTGAAAAATGTCTAATTCGACGAGAATGTGCGTAGAGTGGCTAATGTTGACCCGCCCCCTCGATTTACCCCTAGGTTGATCTATTTAGATCTATTTAGACGCGCGAAGCCACCAAGCTCATATAAATGCCCCAAAGCAGTCCTGTGAAGCTGAGAAAGACGATCCTGCGCTCAACAGGGATAAAGCTAAAGCTGATGATGGAAGCGAACGGCCAGATCTTGTAACCGGCGACGATGACGGGGATGGTCTCGGTGCGGACGTTGTGCGCGATGATGGCGACGGGCTGTCTCTTCAGCACCCCCATGAGGACGAAGAAGGCGACCGTGTTGAAGATGGCGCCGAGCGTAATGCAGTCGATGAACCACTTCGTAAAAGTGTTCCTGAGATTGAGCCTGGGCTTCGGCTCGGGGCCGGCACCAGCTTCGGGCTTCTCCGCCGCCAACTGCTTCTCGAGGTCACGCGGGCTGTCGCTGCCGGAGCCAGGGCGCCGGCGCTCGTAGGCCGGAAACGTGCGCTCGAGCAGCTGCTGCCATAGGTAGTTGGGCGGCGCCGTCAGCAAGGCCACGGTCACAAAGCGTAGGAACATGCCCGCATCGAAGACGAACGGTCGCTCGTCGCGGTACGCCTCGAGAATCTGAGCGAGGACGTTCGACGCGCTCGATAGGGAGGCGGACGCCAGGGTGGCTTTTGCGATCGGTGATGGCATCGTGCAGTCTGGGCGGCGGTTGGTGCGACGGGGAGGATGCGATATGCCGTATTCGTCTCAATAATCTGGTCCACGGGTTTCAATCGGGCCACAGCGCACAAGCCAGCGAGGATGGTGACGGCATGCAAGTAGAAGCAGTAGAATGAAGTCTCATTGGGTTGAAAGCATTTCGGTTTGGCTGAAATCACGAAGTGATCGATGTTCAGCAAGTCTGAAGTAAGCTGACCAAGTTAGTGGGATTTACTATGTATGGCTGGCGTCGTCAGCTATACTGTACACTGCACCTCTGGCCTGTCGTCATGCAGCAAGGATCGCCGTGCCGAGCTATCGATCTTCATTTCCCCTTAGCTTAACCTAGGTAAGCTTAGTCTTAGTATCTTATACAGTAATTATATAGCATTACGCCTAGGGGAGGTATAGTGAATACTGAAGCCTGGTAAAGCCAGGCAAAGCCCCTTACCGAGTTAAAAGCAGGAATACCGAAGACGGCGGTCCTGTTACTACCCGCAGTAATAAATCAACTGCTATTTTTTTACCCGCTAAAAAACACGTTGCGCTAGCGCTAATTAATAAAATTAATTAAACGTAATATTTTTAATTATAAAATATAAAATTATATAAATATTAATATTATAATTTATAAGTTTAATTTTTTAATTAAAACTAATAAAAAATAATAAATTAAATAATTATATTTTTATTAATATTATAATAATTTTTTATTATATAAATTAAAAAAATTTTAATAAATTTAAAATAAAAATAATATTTTTTAAAAATTTAATTATTAGTTTTAATTAATAATTATTTTTTAGTTATTTTTTTAATTAAAAACTAATTAAAAATTTAATTTTTTTTATTTAAAATATAAATTAAAAATAAAAAAAATTTTAAATAAAAAATAAAAAATAAATTAAAAATATTATTTTAATATATTTTTAATATTAAATATAATTAATAATATTATAAAATAATATATTTAAATATTAATTATTAATATTTAATTTATATATATATTTAAATTTAAATAAAAATATATAAATAAAAAATTTAAATTTATATTTATAAAATAATAAAATAATATATAAAATATATAAAATTATAAAAATAAAAAAAATTTTAAATATTATTTTTAGTTTTTTAAAAAGTTTATAAAATAAAAATATTAAATATATAAAAATATAAATTGAAAAAAAATAAAAATAAAAAAAAAAAAAAAAATAAAAGCTATTAAAAAATAATTAAAATTTTTTTTTTTTTTTTTAAATTTTATTTTTT